>JAKLTH010000222.1:1800000-2372587 GCA_025175895.1 Wurfbainia villosa | reverse complement strand
GTTTCGATCCATCGAACTCTCGTAAACTCACAGATTGATCTTGTTTAACCATTAGAGCATAGTGGTCCGTCATCCATGAATGGCAAAATCACAATGCTCCGAAATGTTCAGCCTCATTCTCGAACGCTGCAATTTAAAAAGAAGATTTCAAGAAAAACAATATCGAATAAAACATAAAGTAAAAGAATGAGTATTAATCTACCCGAAGTCTTTGGTCAAAGAATGTGGCCATGCATGCTCTTTGAATTGGATAATTCAAGAACAAAAGAGGAACCGAGTCAACTCTATCGCCAGCGAGAACTAGCAACATTTGGGGCGATGGAACTCGAGAGGGAAGAAGAGGAGGTAGAGCAGGGAAGATGCCGATGACGTATGGAGAACATGTGGCACCAGACGTGGATTGACTCTCCATGTGATAGATTCCTCGTCCACCATATCATTGGCTCTCCAGGCTCCATATTTGGAGTTGTGTTTACCATAGCACATGTGAATTTAAGGGAAAAAGAGAACTCGATCTATTCAGTTCGATGAAGATGAAGGAGAGGATAAGAGAACAATCTTAAAATAATAATGGCTCATTGTTAGAACATACACATGGAATTATCAAGACTTCTACATCCTGCCGTAAATAATAGGTATGCACGCTATGCACTATTCAGGAACATTTTGCCATTGAGATCGAACATTAGAGACGGGTAGATTGTTAAATTTCTACAAACCAATGCATCACAATCAGTGAAAAATATGAGCTCTTTGATGGAGAAACTCCATTCTTTTTATACAACAAAGTATAACACATAATTGTTCTACACGACAAGCCCAATCTTATTTCTTCCCTGTAGTGACTCCAACAACAACATTGCTCACCTGCATAGAACTAAATTTTTTTAATGGTCTTTAAACTTAGTAGAGAACACAGATCAACACTTACCAGTTTTCCGCTTTCGTTCACAGACATCGGATTTTCAACCACAACTGTTGTATTTGGAACTTGAGAAGAACGCTATGGGAGCCAAAATGAAATAGATAAATAAAAGAATTCCATGAATTGGTGAGAACTAAGAGAGTTGGAGAGCTGAACATACAACTGATGTGGATGGCCGAATAGGTCCCGTCTCATTCGGCCTTGGTGCTTCAGGGGCAGGAACTCTCATATTTGGCATCTTGAACAGCTCACAAAGTGATTGTCAGAAAAGGCGATAGAAATAGGATGAAAGGGGAAAAAAAAAAAGAAGCTCAAATTATACCCCAACATTAGTTACGTAATGGCAAATTGCACATTTGACAGATGATGCTCCGTATGGGTACATCAGTGTTACACGACAATTGCCACAGTTCACATGAGAAAATTGATTTGCTGCATTCAACAAGATATGGGAAAGCAGATTCAAGATCAATCAAAACGTGTGCCATTGTCTGCTAAGGAAGATGTAGGTTTAAACAAAGACAAAAAGGAATCAAAATAGTCACCGTGGTTCACATACTAGGATTAATTGTAGCAACCATAGTATCGGTATGTAGTGAAGATTGAAGAGTCATCGAGTTAACATGAAGACGATTCATATTAAGTTTCACTCAATAGTCAGTTGATTCTCCAAATCAGTATTGTGTGTAATTTACAAGTCAGCATTGATTCTTAAAAGCTCTCAGTCTAAAGTATCATTTATAAATGTAATTTATCTGTTAATTGAACCAACGCACATGATTCTGTAAAGAGCACAAGATTAACAGGGAATTGGTGTCTGGGATGGGACCCTAACATTGTGGTAGCTATACTAGCTCATACCATGGATGACTAACAGCCCATCTTGGGAGATTTACATGCTTGGCTTGGTAGAACATCTTCACAACATAAGATGCAAGAAGACTGGAGAGGCCGAGAGGGGACTAAAGTGAATGAACCTTCATAATTATGATATTATAAAATTACTAAAATAATAGTATTAAACATGTCTCTTTTTTTTCCATGTAAACAGTGAGTAGGCAGGCCTTCATAATGATATTTTATAAATGCTAATATCATATTATGTTTTTTTTTTCCATATAAACATTCAAAATTGTCTAAATATTTGATTAACAATTAAAATTGTTTATTTTGATTGTTATGGTGTCATTCTCAATACTGATAACCATTTTTCAAAATATTATCATTATTTAAGTTAGTATAAGATATTATATTTAGTATTATCAGATTTACAAAATAGATATACAATAAAGATATTTGAATTTATGGATACATTTTTTGCAATGTAAATTATACAGTTTATTATTAGTTTTCATTTTCATTCACATTCGTATTTCTTTATTTATTGTCAATTATTTAGTTTTATATGATAGTTCATAGCTTACTGTTTTATACATACCTCAGTGCTTCATAAGTTAACTTAATTATTAACTTTTGTTTAAATCAAGTTGCTCCCTCTCTCTTATCAACACAGATACCAAGTTGCCACTATTCTTGGATCTCATCTTCATGTCTCTCTCTTCGACATTATTAACTTTTATTGTTAGTCTCGTGATGATATTTTGTCTGGTGTATTGTAGCATTTCAAGGTACAGATGTGCATAGTAGCAAGGGATACAAATGAAGGGCAACAGGACAATGCTGAGCGGTATTTAACTAGTAGTCATGTTTACTCCCACTCATTTTCATCCCATCTTAGATTTATTTAAACATTATATTTCTCTACAGTAGAGCAGAAATATACTGATTAGCTGGTTGTAGCAAAGATTGACCAAATTTTATGCCAATTAAATAGCATTCTCTCCCTATGAAGTTTATTTTCAGCCAGCTAGATTTTGAGCAGGTCATGAATTTCAACTAGAAAGTCATATGTCCCAGCTGATCACAGTCCAACTCATCTGACTCGATGAAAACAATGGGAAAAACATTAAGCCTACAAGAAGACTCGCTCTACTACAACGTTAGAGGAATATAGCTGCATTATACATTTATACGAAATGCATATAGAACTCCCTCATTATACCTGATAGCTAAATACTCCAACCAGGATTCAATTATACAAGCACCCATATGACTATCAACTCTGACACTTTATATATACACGTTTTTTATTATTAGAAATTCCATCCTCTGTCCATGCGGCGTAAAAAAATTAACTTAAAAGAATTAGCAGAGGTTGAAATATCATGTTAAAGAAAAGCTACAGTAATTGAATGTCTAAAGAACTGGACATAACAAAGGAGATTTGTTCCCAAATCCCAATGATTTTCTGACAATCTTAAATAAGATCAAGAAAGAAGAGCTGAGGAAAAGAAATTCTTCAATTTTGGTTGCATGAGAGATGGACTTCATTTTTGTCGGATTTTTATCAAGGGTGATTAAGTTACCAACCTCTAATACAAGCAACTCTATAATAACTCTTGAACAATTCATTGTATGAATGGAAAACTATGGAGGTCTCACAAAAACATGTAGTAACTCCTCACAAAAAATGTTATGGAGGACTGTTTTTATTTTTTGTCAGTCTCCACATTTGTCATAGAAGCAATTATAATATCACAATGCACGTTTAAGAAGATAGTGCATATCTTAAATAATTGTTGTCAATCACCAGAAAGCGATGTTAGAGTTAACTAACTAAGAAAAAGGCAAAATAAACTACAAATCAAGTAATAGATACCTGGTACGTGATTGATCGTGTTACAGCAGGAACACCTTACACTTGTTGCACCACGAGCATACATCAACATTGACAGCCACAACATAACAGTTGAGCCATATCCATTCCTGTGAAGTTCATTTTAGACTTGCCTATATAACTAAAACGACAAAAAGAAAAATTATCTGCTTAAGTTAAGAGGAATAGCATTACCTCAATTTAACATATAATGCAATAACAAGTATCAAAGTAATCCTGGTCAGACAAAAAGATGGAACCGCTTGAGACAATAATTGTCGGTTATAGAGAAGAAATGCATAGCCCTTTGTGCTGAAAAGGGCATCATGTCAATTCTAAACTGTATAATGTTGACTGGGCAAGAAGTAGCCTAATATTCATGCCTGACTGGCAACAAAAACAGATGTCCTTTCCTTAAAAAAGGGGAGGCAAATAAACCCAGTTTCTCACACTTAGGAGATTTAGAAGCTCTTAGACAGGCAGGCATGAGACAGTGAAATTACTTGAAAGTTGATTCCCTACTATCAGTAATCAACACCAATAATGTGTTCTGATGAATAATTGAATATCACAGAGACCGATTAACATGGAAATTGAATGGATATGACTCTGTCAAAGAACCCGTTGAGATCTTGTTACAAGACAGTTGACCAGAACTACTGTGGCCAAAAGTATTGAACCATCAAGTGGTAGGAGAAAAATGCAAACCGAGATATCAAATCTTCTTGTGTCTCGTAGGATGATAAGAGAATAGAGGGGGAGGGGGGATAGTATGCCAAAAAAAGTTGAATTTCCTTGGGTGCCTATATTTGTAGTGTAAATAAATTATATTAAGCTAACTAGTTCGCCGCATTGAAAATTTAAACTACATAGCGCATGAGAGGCTATAGAAACAAAACAAAATCATCAGAACATAAACATTACTTGATAATTGTTCACAGCATATTTTACAAGTCAATTTATTTTGGGCAAAGACTATGTCTGCTAGTGTGTTAGCTAGTTAATATAGTTTATTAATCACTGTTGTCACTAGACACTGAAACACATGGCTGAAAAGAAAATCAACTAAATGTTTTTCGTAATGGTATCAGGTTGGAAGCATAACTTTTTTTTTTCTTTTGCCACAACCAGATTTCTATGATATGATAATGTTAAATCAAAAGACGTAAATGGGGTACCTGGAGCAGCTCGGGTGATTGTGCTGCATATCGCACAACGCACCTCCGTCGCTCCCCTTGGGTAAAGAAGGACGCTCCTGCATCCGCTGCAAACAATTTCGCTCTGCATAGCTGAATCGTGTTTATTACGACAATTGGCTGCTGATCCTATGATTCTCAAAATACATAACAATAAGAAATCAATCAATAAAAAGTGCACCCTAACAATAAATAACTCATAAAAAATACGCCAGATAAGAACCGAGACAACATTGTTCATGTCTAATGGAAGAAAAAGGTCAGGAAAAACTACAGATTTTTCTTTCATAGGTATATTTCCCCAAGTGTAGAAAAATAGGCATTGCGATTTTCGGCTAGATACAATCTTTAGAAGAATAAAGCGGAAAAACGTACCTTCGAACAAAAAAAATGCAAATATCTGCATATAAATATCTGATTAAGAATAAAAAATGCTAATCTAACAGCAGGGTCGCCTGAGTCGCAGATTGACAGCAAATCGGGCAGGATCACACCCAAACCAGCAACAGCAGCAAATAACAGGGCAAAGGCAAAGGCACCTAAACATCGAAATCGAAAATACCTAAAAAGGAAACCATCAAGACGAATCATCGAGGTACCTTTGCCTCGACGACGGAGAGAGCAATCAACGAAACAGCTATGCCCTCGTCTCCTTCGATGGAAGAAATGGATCAGGATCCGTCGACGGAAACGAAGTCGGTAGCAGATTTCTCTCCCGGTCGCGTCGAGGGAGAATGACAGATGGCGTGGCGATGGAAGAAAAATTGAGGAGGTGAATTTATACGAAAAGGTTAATTACACCAAATTGGGAAAACTTCGAGTTTGCCCCCTTGTTTTTTTACTTATTTTAATTGTAGGTTTTCCACTCGCTTAGTTTTTTTTTCTTTAAAATATTTATGGTTTTAGAAATCAAAACGCTTTAGGCAGAATTCTCACAATTGATAAATAATTTTTTCATCGTCAATATAATAATAATTTTAGTCAAAAATAATTTTTAAAATGGATAAATAATTTCAAAAAATATATACGATCAATGTAAGGGTAAAAATAAAAACAACATCCTTATTTTTGTTATTATTAAAATATTTAAAACAAAACTACTTATTCTAATTTTTGCCCTTAATTTAATGGATATGTTGAACCAAGAAATAGATCCAATTATTGAAATAGGCTGGGCCTTAAAATTGATATATTCTCATCAAGCCCGGCCCATACCCTTACCAGGCCGTCTAGTGACGCCTCCATTCTTTATTTACGTTTCAACTTCTTTATTCAATAGGATAACCTTCTGAGAATTCTTAAGTAATGAAAAACTATAATTGTTGGATTCCACAACATAATACGCCTAATTGATTCGATTACAGTCAAGTGAAATAAACTATACATTTACTTTCCATTTAACATTTTACTCAGATATATGTTATATAGATTTGAATTGTATTAAGTTCTTCTAAGTTCAAGAATAGAGATGCACTTAGTTCCCCTGGAAGGATGATTAGTAAAGCTGCAGATTTGTTATAATAGCTAAAGATCAATGTTTGAGAGAATTGTAAAATTTTTCGGAGATATTTATTCTTTTGTTTCATTAACATTCGATTGGGTATAAAAATATCCTCTATAATTTATCTTTTTTTACAATGATTATAAAATCAATTGATAAAGTTCATTTGGAATTATTATTATTTTTTGTTAGATTACGGAGGTACACTCATTCATTTTCATCTTACAAACTTTATTGGACAAGGTTGATACTTCAGAAAATTAGAACCGTCAATCTAGTGGTCTCCATTAGTCTGTTCCATAATCATTGTGAGAGAGTTAAATCACAAAGGATCTTATGAACCTTGACGTGTTATAAAAATCATTTAAATCTAAAAATAAATAAATCTTTCTCATAATCGATTTTTTTACTTTATTCATAAAATCCGTCATGTCTTAATCATGGGACAAGATTGACACTTCTAAACATAAACAAAAGAAGAATTTGGGCACTGTGAATCCAGAATCCTATCATCATCCTCGAACAAACGACGTTTACAAGCTGATCCCTTGTCATGTCAGAAAAGGTTTGACATGATTCAGTCTGTCCATGTTAATTCACAAACAGTGAAAGAATTAATTTCTAAACATGTATCCAATTCATTTGTCTTTGGTCTTTAGGAAAAACCTTAATTGCCCATGCAACGAGACCTTAAATCTGAAGTTATCTATTTAATTACATATATTACTGCAAACACTGTGTGCATGGAATTGATCACACTGATATATGCTGCGCAGTTAGGGTTCTCTCCTTGCACATTGGATCACACACTTGGAACTTTGTCTCACTCTACCGTAATCTTTAGAGACCAAAATTGGCTCGAGTTAGTTTCTTTTGTTTATTTTGTTCATTTTTTCAGAAAAAAATAATAGTGTTGACTGCAGTTACCAAGAAATTAAGTTCTTCAGTAACCTGCAGATTTGTTTATTTATTTGTATAGATTATTCAGATTAAACCACTTTGACTAAACATAATTAACATCACTGATTCAGGATTCCATCTTCCAAAAGAATATATATATATATCATCAGTGGCAGCAGGTGAGTAATTAAGTTAATCGACTATTATTTACTAGGTCTGCGCCACACTAAAAATCCATGTGATGAGCAGCAGTGCATCCTTGTCTTATTCACTCTAAATTTAGTCTCTACTTGCTATATTGATAAAATAATTTGCAGTTAATTAATCAAGATAGCGTTCTGATTGGGCCAGATGTTTACTACAATGAAGAAATCCATGTTTATAGTATGGGGGAAAAAATTTAAGTTATTCAATAATCAATCAGTTGTAGCCACGAGAGAAGTGCTTGAATTATTTTTTTACAGAAAAATAATATTACAGCTTTTACAGTATCAGAATACTCAATTGTTCATCCAAATTCACGAGAGATCTGACTCTATTCAAGTGTTTCCGTACTCTCAAATAAACCAAAGCATACTATTTCTTTTCTTTTAAAAACTGTTTTCTATAATCTGATAGTGTATGTGATGCCAAAATGAATGAGCTGTTGGTGATGGTCAAGTTGAAGGTTATCAATGTATCAAGTTTCCAGCTTCATTAAAGACAGATTCATATACATTTATTAATATGTATAAACATGTAAATAAATAAATAAATAAATATGAAGAGATCTCGAGAGTGTACTGTGATATTGCGATGTCCTACATGTTGGATTTAGGTTGAGCTGTGGAATCTAAGATGATCAGATTCGGCCTAAAGGTAGCTTGGAGGAAGCTTCTTCCTGAGTACGGTCAAGATGCTTGCTTCACTTGTCAATTCAGAGTGAGTGATGTCGTCTACTCATTACAGTGTTAGTTTCACAGAACAGTGAAGAAAAAAAACTATAAAATCTTTGTTAGACTATTAAACTGAGAAAGACCTTGAGTTTTAGATACCTACGGTGACATCCAAATGTTGAATTCAAAGCTAAAATTGATCTTAATTCCACCTAGTTCAACTACTGATATCGATATCCTTCCTAGTTCCTATTAGCAAATTAAGACAAAATCTAAAAAATAACACGAGTAGAGATCCCAAACGAATGAACCAACAGTAGAGAGTTCAGTGATGAATCACTGGAATGAATTCCTTGGTTTTGAGGTGGATCGATGGATGTTTATCATTCATTGGAACAGATCTTTGGCTGAGATGGATATCAAATCTATATTTAATACTTGCCCATTGAGCATTTGAGGACTCAGGGGAGCATGGCCACATGTGAGGCAGCTGACTATGTCCTTTAACTATAGATTTTGTGAAATAGCATTGCTCATCGGAGTAAAACATTAGACAATGGCCACGCTAATAATTTAGATTGCACTGGGCAAAGACCAAGCTCGATTTCATCTCCCATGTCAATTCTCTCCAAATAAACTCAAAAAAAAAAAAAAAAGTTCCACAGCAATAACATGGAACATGCATGCAGATCTAAGAACTAATCCATCAAGATTGGTTCTTGGCGAGTACATATACACAAGTTCCTCTCTTTCAGTGGACTGGTGACATCGTCGTGGCGGTGGTGGCGACGGTGATGGTGATGGTGGTAGCTGACGATGTCCGCGGTGTCATCGCTTGCTTGATCACCACAACTGGGATGGGGCTCTTCTTCCTCCTCTCTTCTTCCACCATCAGTTCGATCCCGAAGCGGTCGAGCTTGTCGGCGTTGCTCTGCTCGGAGAGCTTTTTTCCCCTGAAGAGAAACGATTCCACATTTCTCTGTGAGAGAATGTCTTCTGCCGTTCGCATGAAGTTGGTGGAGTTGAGCAAACGCGGCGTGCAATTTCCAGACATTAAATTGTTGGCCTGGAAGAAATGGATTAGTTAGAAGATTACGAGGGCATAATTAGATTGTTTTAAATTACTCAATTGGAAGTACAAAATGTACCTGGATGCGAATGTAATTATTTGCCCTGCAGTGTCCAAATGCCATGGCCACAGCTTGATCCACCTGCTCAATCGATTTAGAAAATTATTTTTCACGAGAAGATAACAATTTACGTCGATATAATAATATATTGAGGTATTTTAATTATCCTAAATATATTTTTTTAATTAAATTTGTTATTTATTTATTTCCCTTCCCAAGTATTCCACCGCAGTTCAGTTGACCGTTTGTAGAGCAATCCTGCCCGTCCAATTATATGAACGCGGAAACTATTCGAGAATTTAACGGCCACGATTTGATCTCGTCAGGTTTTTTTGAAAAAACTAGGGAAAAAATAAAAATAAAAAGGGGAAAATGAAGGTAAAGGGGAAGTCCGTACCATGTCGGCGACGCCCTCGGCGGTGATCCTGAGGAGTTCCGCCGCTCCTGTTGGGGAGGGTTCACTAGGGGCTGCGCCGAGAGAAACTACGAGGAGGTCCGCCATTCCTTCGGCGAAAGGGAACTCCTGCTTGTTGTGCAGAACGTGCGTGATGGCGGCGGCGGTAGGGTTCGCCATAGACACTCCGCCGCCCACCGCGGCGACCCGAGTTCGTCCGTCCATGGACCGCATCGCGACTGGCGTGGAGTCAGCACAGGTGGCAGCGCACACCTCCCACATCCGGAAGTCGAACCCGTCCGCCTCCACGGCGTCGGCGCGCGAGAAGAGGAATGGCGCCCCCGTCGCAAGGTCGTAGCACGGGATCAGTATCGGCCTGACGGCGTCCCTCAGCGTCGCGTCCCCAAACACACGGCGGAAGAACCCGCCCGGCCGGCGGAAGACCCCGCGGAAGAGGCCGCCACGAGAGGAGGCGAAGCCGCGGCCTCGACGACGGCGGCTCTCGGACACGAGGAGGCGGAGCGCGTCGGCGGCCGAGAAGAGAGGGAGTCCGTCGTGACCCCTCGTGAAGAGCATCGAGGCAAGGACGCCTCCAGCGCCTGATCCGGCAGCGACGTCGAAGAGGTCGGCAACTCGGGCTGATGGCTCGCCTGTATGGCGGCGGAGGGAAGATTCGAGCCGATCGAGGGCGGCGGCTGCGAGGAGGACGTCGGAGGGGCGGTCGCCGCCGTCGATGGACAGGACGCGGATCCTTCCACCAGAGCCACCGGACTTCTCCAGTGATGCGGCGGTGGAGGAGGCAAAGAGGAACTTGCTCTCGAGGAAGGAAAAGATCTCATAGCTCAGCTTGTCGGCGTCGGTGAATGCCATTAGAGTCACTGCCGAGGAGTTCGCTACAGCAAGCAGCTCGAATTGGGGATGGCGGAGACCCGCGTTCAATTGCCGCTTAAATAGAGAGGGACGCGCACGTTAGAGGCGCCACCATCCTCCGCCGGATAGCCACTCCTGGCGGATCTGGCATCGAGCTAGCCGTACGATGAAAATCGAACAGTTGTTATGCGCCGCGGAAGGGGGCGCGAATGCGGGAGGTCGACCTGTGGCGGGCGACACGGCGAGCAGTTGGCAGGGTCTCGTGCACGTGCGGATGGTCCGTCCACCGACGGACTCGGCGAGGCGAGCCGATTGGAGATCGGACGGTAGAGATGTGTTGGTGGGTGGGATGGGTCGAGGGACGAGGAGACATGATCTTCTTGCCAACCAGGATAGGCGACGTGTCCTTACCTTGAAGTGCGGCGTGCACCCATGGCAATAATGCTGGTTTACTAGCAATAATCCAGATATCAATTTCAAAGTCAAAAGAAAGAATCTATCTATGGATTTGTTTTTGAAAATTTAAGTGTGCATTTGGTACGGAGAAAATGAAGTATTTTTCATTTTCATTTTTATTTTATTTTGGAGAAATAGGAAAATATGTTTGATTTGTGTTTTCTATTTTCATTTTCTAGAAAATGAAAGAGATTTTTTTTTGAAAAATTAGAAAATATGAAAAAAGTATTTTTCAGAAAATTAAAAAAAATACGGAAAACAGAAAAAGAAAATGGAGCCTAAGTCCCATTAATATTACATTTTGCCCCATAAATAACAAAAATATCAAACATATGGATGGATTTAAATTAGTTCTTCTCCTCTATTTCTTTTTTCTAAGTGACCAACAGAAATCAAATTATTTGTTCACTTATTTTCATTTCTCTTGTCTCTTGTGAAACACACCATTAAAATAGCCTTATTTTATAACAAAAATAATCTATGCTTCTCAACGATTCTAATGGTCAGCTAGCAAGGTGATTGCATACTCATGATATGGTAGATATCATTCTTGTTATCCCAAACATTCACCTGAATTAAACGATAACAAGTTTTCTTAATAAATTTCACTCTCTTCGTTGAGTGTTTAAAAAAACAACGACAACAAAAAAAAAAAAGGCAACCACTTTATTCCTCTCCTAGTTTTAAAAAAGTGTCTTTAATTGTTTGCCTTAATTTAATTGCTTGTATGAGCAAGAAGCTGCGTCCTTACTCTCATGATGGAAGAGCATGCAATTTAGTGGTTCTTCTGCAATCAATAAAAACTTGGCTGCTCTCCCACGCAAAGGCTTGGTATGGGGCATTACTTGTGCACTTAAATAGTTGATGAAGGGATTAATTCCTCTGCACTCATGGCAAGCAAGGAGGCAGAACTCAACTTAAACTAAAGCTCACAATTATGTTCTATATCACACTCGCTAAAAGTAAAAGGGAAAAAAAAATTCAGGCACTGATGTGTTCGATACATGGGATCAAATTAAGTTTTCTTCTTCAGTTTCTGTAGTGTCATGTATACATTACAGAGAGTTCATATAATAAAGCTGAGAGACCCTTAGCTATATATAACTTAAATCCCCATATATAGCTGGTCCTGATACAAATCATTAAGGTTGAGGTCCAGTATAACTGTATTAACTATATAACTAGCTAGATATGCAGTTTTCTTGAGAAATAAGGTAAGAAAATGGTGGTCACTAAAAATTCATGCATGTACCACTTACTTTGTGGCCACTTACCTTAGTGCTTATAATCAATTTGTGACCACTTGCATTAATGCTTTGTGATCATGTCTCTTACATGGAATGATACTTCATACAACACGTCTGTTATGTTCACTTGAATTACTTGTGCAACATAGTGACTGAAACAAGAGGAACTATCTACGTGTTATATGTTTGAAATTCATACAAAAGAATCAGAAAAGTAAAAAAGAAATCAACTGCTAGATTAATTTCTCAGCGTAAATATGCATAGTCGATGACTGTTTCTCTATGAGCTTATTTAGAATTCTACACTGAATGTTTCTTGGACTTGAATCACTCTCTATGATGTTATCAGTACGCCAAAAGTTTCATGTTTAATCAGGTCAACTAGGTAGCTTTTGCAGGTATTAACTTTAATAGCGATATCATAATGTGCACTTAATCATCTATAATAAAATTAAAGAAAAAACATGCACACGTAAACATTTAAAATACAGTATATAAGAAATTGCATTCACGAGAAGAATATATTTAGTGCATTGAACCTTATCCTTGTCAAACAATACTCTTTTTCAATAACAAGCATCAGTTGAATTTGATGTGGTCCTCTGACAATACTGATTGAGGTTTGAGGTAAAGAATGCTCAGTTTAAGTTGATTGAAAGTGAAATGGAACGCATAATTAAACTGAAGACAGAATTTTTCAATATAAATGATGATTATGGGTAGATGTTCAGATCCTCTGGTTTCATAACGTTCCATGGAAAATTCAGATCATGACCTTGAATGCTTGAAGATTCCATTTCATTCTTCTTTATTTTACACCTTTAAGTGTTGCCATCGATTCCTTGTTTTGGAACCATATATAGCTTTTCTCTTTTCAATTTTTTTCTACTTTCTCTTTGAAAAAAAAAAAAAATCTGTTAATTATAATCCATATCATGAGCATTGCTTGCCTTGAAAGCTCCATGTCCTCAAAGAAAGCAAAGCTTTGTGAATATTAATGTACGTTAATTATTGGCTAGTTCTTGCTTGGATATATATGATCTTCTTTTGCCAATTTTATAGTAGTTGCGTTAACTGGTTATATGATTATTTTAAAAAAGTAGTTTGACTATTTCGATTTGTTTGGGTCTGAATATTTTTAGTCGGTTGACAAATCTTTATAGAGTCAACCTTGAATTGGATCAGGCCATGTGGTTTCTTCTACCTTGTGGCCCAATATGTATGTTAGCAATGCATGGATCGATCGCTTCCATGGATTTGATTTTGACTTTGGTAGATGTATGATCTAGCACGAGTTTTTAGTCACGTGATTCAGATCAGATGGCTATAAATTCGGTCAAAATTGTCAAAAATTTTAAAATAATGGGGCAAGACGCAATACTGTTCAATTGAAGGCCGACAAGCTTCCTTCAAGCAAAGTTTAAGAATTAATGACGAAGGAGATACTGTTTCCAATTAACAAAATGATACGAGGACAAAAGATCACAATCTGTGTTTTTAATAATTTATATATCCTATGATTTCCCAAAGGACCTAGTTAAAAAAAAGAATCTAATGGAAAATTAAAATATAGAAAGCTAAAAGTCACAATTGGAGGAACAAATAATTTTAATCAATTAGCTATGAGAGTGGCCTTGTTATAAGCAGTTCCAATTTAGTGAAAAGACACGACTATGACTGAAAAGACACATCAATAAAAGACAGAAAAGAAATCACAGAACTTTATTTTGCAGAGAGAATTTAGCGAAGAAACTCCAACTCTGACTGGATTCTTCATGGGGAACTTCTACTCGGTCAGTTTTGTCCTCCTCCTATTTTTAATCCTCAGAGATCTTATCTGCCTCGAAGTCAATGTTTTACACTGTACAATTTATATGTAAGCTGTCAATGGAGACAAGATATGAGGCAGAACCATTATTTAAACTTTTGGAGTCCTCTGGCTTACTATAAATATGGAAAGATACAAGTCTTTATGAGTTTATTTGGTGAAAGTAGATGAAAAAACGTAGCTAGATTGTCTCAAGATTCCTTAATGATCTCCTAATGATAATCGCTTAATAGCCATTATGTACTATCACATACTAAACAATGGCGACCATATTTTGCGTCGAAGAAAGAATCATTCGTGGTTTCATCACAATGCAACAAGATCAAATTTGTAGCTTAACTTAAAGATATATATCCAATTTACACATTTGTTGGACATATACACGAGGGATGCTTACTTCAACACATTGCTTAATTAACTATTATGAGGAAGCAACTGAAGACGGAATATAGCAAAATCTCTTTCTATTTCTGTAGTTGACTTGTCACTGAAGTCAATATCTGATGATGCAGTTTATTTTTCAACAGCAAATTAAATTAACTGCATCATGTTCGTCTAGCAGTTTTTTGATCTAAATAGAAAGTTGTTTATCAACCTAACCACCAGAAATGAAGTTGTTCGTCAACCTGATACATTAAAGAAAAATATTGTCAATCATAAATCCAAAACCGAGAGAGGGATGTTGCAAAGCCAATTCATCATGATATAATTTTGTTATGATATATCTGATGCGATGATATGAGCGAGAGGAGGCAGATCAATGAGTTTTTTTTTTCCTTTTTGTTTCATTTGCAATTTTTCATATTAATCAAGAATTAAGTAATAAAAATTTAGAGTTTTTTTTTTTTTTTACTGCTCGTAGAATGCTTAGCAAATTTACCGCCATTGGTAATATTCTTCTCACAAGGAACTTGTCCAGGGCCACATTGAGCGAGACTTTGATTCACTAACTGACTTTGCTGCACAACGTCGGATCCAAAAGCACATAGGTTCATCTCCTGCATTTGATTATGTCAGTTTTCTCTCACAAAAGATACAAAGATCGATCGTGCAGTGTAAGGACTAAGATACAGACCTGCGAACGAGGTTGAAGCTGATGAAAGCCGTGACACGAGGCCTGCAATTGTTGAGGATGACCAGTTTGTATCAGGCTTCCCAAATTTACTGCATGCAAGGCTGGTGGATGGCAAAAGACTGATTGGTTTGTGGCAGCAGGTGACCCTACAGATTGATGACGAACTACTGGAAAATTTGGCAGTTGAAATGGATGAAGCATTGAAAGAACTGAAGCATGAGTCATTTCCATCCCCGCGCCTGACATATATTGCTGAGCACCTGGAAACATCATCTGTGCCATGCCACTTCCCATCCACATCTTCTGTTGCATAGTAAGAAGTAGATTAATCGATACAATTGCATCGAGTATGAAATTTAAAAGACACTTTATTGCCACACCTGCACTTGCAGTTGGAGAGACTTCAAGTATTCAATTGCATCATCTAACATTGATGCCTTGTCTGTCTGAGAAATGTGAATGATAAAGAAAATGGTTATCAGATCGTCTTCCATTCATAAGTATTTTCGAATATAGTTTCAATTTTGCACATTAATGATTATGGAAATAGGCTCATATATATACTTTATTGCTATGAGGTATCAGTTCTTGAAGTGCCTTCATCCTCTCATTTATTCTATCTCTTCTTCTCTGCATGAAATCAAAACCTAAGGCTGATGAATGTACATGCAAATTAATTAAGCACAAATATGCATAGACGACCACGTTAATACGTTTCAGTGGTTCATCATCAATGTTCAATCCTTACTCTTTCAGAAAGGTTGTGGACTTCAGCAGCACGGCTCCTGTATTGTTTTTTTGCATCCAGTGAATTCTTTATGTCCTACAAACTTATAGTATTAATTGGGTTGATATATAGTGCCAAACGTTTGATTGAAAACTGATTAATAATTTAACTTATTCTTCATAAATCATGGAGTAACTACAACGAAAAATGAAACGAGAATGATTATGTCAGTTAAGTTTTACCTTACATCGATCTTCCAAATAATAATCAACATATCGTTCCTTCCTCTTGTTACACTCGATCTTTTCATGCTGAATTTCTGTATCGCTTTTAATGCTAAAATCAGATATTCCTGATGATGAAGGATAAGTAGATTCATATGCATGTTTTTGCCCACTTTCTGATTGAAAGCATCTCCAATCAACATCCTTCGGCGCTTCTGTAGCATCACTAACAACACTACTAAGATCGTTCTGTCTATGAATTTGACTACTTCCGTGTGCGTTGGATCCAATTCTCGTCATTGGAGTTGTAGACATCCGACTCCCCACCGTCGACAGGCCAATGGATTCTTTCTCAGTCGACTTTTGTCTAACTAACTTTGGAAAATGGAGACAGTTTTGTCCACTATCATTTTTGCCGGGGGACTGTTGTTTATAACCTGATTTAGGAGGCAGGATTTTCTCCTCGTGCTGGGCGGAATGTTCAGGAGCAGATGATGCAAAAGCATTTCCCTCTCTAGCTGCTCCGAATTTTACACAACTAGCACCCTTGACAACCGCATCACTGTTTATCTTTTCCGGGCATACTGCGTTGGTATCTGCCATTTCAGAGAAGAACTCTGAATAGAATTCTTTTTCCGACAAATTTTCAATGGAATTTTGAAGCCAAGACACAGTTTCTTCGTCTTGAATCAAGTTCATGGAACCCTCATGTTCTTGTATCGGTTTAAACTCACTGCCACTCATGGAGTTTTTGCAATTGTTATGGCTGTGCATAACCAAGTGTCCATCTTGCCATAGTAATTCTACGAGCTCGGTATTTTGCCTACGCGATCGCAATAGAAATACGAAGCGAAACTCATGGTTAATGCATGTCAAAGTTAACTTGGGCCTATGCAACTTATAGCAGCATAAGAGAAGAATTAAGGAAAACAAACACTGACCTCATAGGATTCTTTTGATTTGCTGTTGGGAGGATATCCAGATTATGTGCGAAGCCATCTTGTTCTAACCTCCATTCAGGAACAAATTGGTTCATTGCTTCGGATTTATCTATATTTCAAAGAAGAGATCAACATAAGAAACTGAGAAAAATATATGTATATATATATAATCATGTAAGAAGTCTGAGCAGGATGAGCGCATGCTACGCAGACACTCGCCCAGAACAAATATATCATCTTCCAAACGTTGGAATAAGCAATGAATACGAATAGAAGAATATCTTATTTCAACTTAATAAAAGGAAGAACTGAAATCACATAGAGAAATTAAAAACCAACAAAGTTGCACCAGCATGAAATGAACCTGATCAAACTATTTTTTTTCTCAGAGAACATCAATTTTCCACTACAAAAAGGCATCACAGTGATTTTAAGAATCTAAAAAGGATTTTAAACGAAAACACTCACCTTTGCTCTTTAAGACTTCAAACTTCGAAAAACACAACTGTTCTGGAAGAAGATTGTTGGGAAGCAACAAACCATTTTATGGGGAAGAAACTGTGCGTGTCTGTGATGGAGATGAGCAATGCAGTGTTACACTTATTGTGCTGTCAATGTCATAAGCTCATATGCAGAGCATGTGTGAGTGGGTCTTCTTACCTTTAAAACCAAGGGCGGACTACTGGACAAGATCCAAAATTATTATCTTGGGAGTTTAAACTTCATAAACATTTAAAAAAGAAAAAACTTACCACATATATATCACGCTAATTGTTTAGAGATGGCAATGGAGTGAGACACAGCCAAAGACAAGGTGAAGATTTAACTTCCATCCTTTCCTCAAAGAATTTACCTTTTTATGGCCTCACGCTAATTAATAATGAGTGAAGGTCTCCACATGAATTCATTAATTTGTGATAATTTTATAAATATCATACAAGATTTCTTCCTTTTCTAAACAAGATTTCTTCTGAAAAATTCTCATGTTTGCTAATCACAAAACGCGAAATCTGAAACAAAATTTAGGAAGAGTTTAAATCTAGCAGCTTCGGTATCATAAATGTTTTTCATTTACTGTATTGCACAACTGTTGATAGATTGGAAGGCATTTAAGACGGCGAGGTCAGATGCCTTGAATCATATTTCTTGATTGCAAAACGTGTGCTTGTTGCCAGATGAAGTAGACAAAAGAAAAACACAGAACGCAGAAATGGACGGCTTCCGAAATTGAATTGATGGGTGGCAATTGGAAGATGCGTAGGTGTAAGAAAACCAAAATAGAAGCCAAGACAAAGAAGAAATGATTAAATTACATCGACAATTTTTTTTATTAGATATTTCACTAAATTTTCTGCACTATTAATTTCGGACAAGTAAAGATGCACTCCCTCTTCCTTTATTCCTCTGACGACGTCGTTCATTTTACAAGTCCCAAAAATTTTGGCCTGAACTATTAAAGCATAACAGTTTATTACAGGTGCATAGTTCGATAGCTCCACAGTGCATGCATGTGTAAATTAACAAAAAAAAATTTCTTGGCTGCGATCTCTTGTTTTACCTCTAAACTTCTACCAGAATCAAGAGCTTCTCAGTTTATTCACAAGAAAAATTATATATTTTATAATTGTTTTAAAACTAAAATATTAATTTTCCTATATATGATCTTTCTTAACTTATTCCTTCCAAACTAAATTTTTTTTGCATTTCATTTATTACTCCACTCCACTCCCTCGTGGTGCAGTGATTAACTGATTATTATTTATGAATCCCACTCGACCGAAATTAAACTCACCGAAAGGGAATTTTATTGCTTGCAGCTTGCTCTTGGCCAACTAAAATATTACTTGAAGTCGGCTATCGACATATTATAATTAAAAACGTGCAACTAGCCAACTACACTTCATCTGCTGAGTTAATGACGAATTAAGTTGCATGCTTAGATTCAATAAAAAAATATTAAGTTCCATGCTTAATTGCGAACTCGCTTGGTCAAAAACGTACACGGAAAATGTATATAATTAAAGAGCTGGAAAATGACAAACACATATCATTGATTAGTGCTTATAATGACAATGACCTCCTGTTATATTTCAGCGTTTCGATCCCTGTCGTCGTCGAAATAATTAAGCAGCTGGAGCTACACAATCCTCACCGTCGTTGTCGTACGGTACCCGTCATCATGGCGAACTCTATCAGCAGTATCACCAGCTGTCGTCACATCCTCCTAATGCCCACCGCCGGCGAAGAAGAACAGATCTTAAAGAAGAGCCTTTGCCTCCGTGGAAGGAAGAAAAAGAGGAGCACAGTTTCATGGCGATAGTATTAATTATTCATATATACATGGAGCAGATGACGCATCATGCTTCGGTGCTTTTTAAGAGGAGGAAAGTTAAAATTAAAGGCGGCCGCTCGCCTCCGCCTCCGCCTCCGCCTTGCGGCCGCCTCGCGACGGACTCGTACCGACCCGCGGCCGTCCACGTGCATGCCGCCACCCGTGCACGTGACATGGTGCCAAAAGTCAAGAAGTCTTCAGGAAGAAGTCAAAATTGAGTCCACGGTGGATTGGCCTTTTATGCATTCATCGTGTTCACTGGATATACTTTTTCTTAGCTCAAATTAAGCTGTGATCAGATTATCACATTTTTTGTCTCTCTCTTTTTGAAAACTTTTTTTTTTTTAATGTTTGTAAGAGTAAACTATTCGATTCCCCAAATTTGTTCTATCCTTCTTTCAGAAACTATGAATTTTAATTTAAAACGTACAAATTTCCATCTTGAATTAAACTTAAAGTTAATTAATCCTAAGCTGCACAGGAAAACCCCAAAATTAATCCTAAATTCTGAGCCTCTCATCCAAACAGTGCCCAAATTAAATTATTATGCCTTTTGTGCTTACTATCTTAATTAGAATCATTATATATTCATTGATTGGTTACAAGTTTAGACAAATAAGATTTATTTAAATCATTTTCCTTTTTATCTAAATCATTTCTTATTTTCTTACCCCTAGGTTCGATCGAGATCCACATTTAGCAATTGAAAAGTGTAAATTTCCACAATAGATGTTTAATTAAATTATTCATTTAAATAAATTGAAACCCTAACCCCTCGTTCTTGAATGATAATTATTATACTTCCAAAAGATCAATGATCAATGTAAGGAAAAGATTATCATTTGATTCAAAAAGATATAGCAAAGTGGATGATTGACTTATTCCATATTAGAAATAATTGCAGAAAATTCTTTGATAATGTGAATTTACATGTATCAATGATATTCGGAGACAACGAGTAGAGCTAGGTCCAATGCAAGTTTATTAAAAAAAGATATTTGAAACCTAAAAGAAAGAAGAAAAAGTTAAAAAATTACTTTATATCATATTTCTCAGAGTATAATTTTATTTTATTCCGAAAAATGTCAAATTATTTTTTTTATAAAATTATTTAATTTTATTAGGAAAGTTTATTGGAATAACTCATGCCATTAGTATATAAAAGGATTAAATTATTCGATATTTAATAGTCAATACAATTTTAAACATTAGAGTTATTCATTCGACTAATTAAGTCGCATGCTTAGACTCAAAAAATCAAATAAAATAAGATTAATGCCTAATTATATACGAATCAACTCGCTATCATTCTTATGAATTCTAGCTAATAATATTTAAAATTATCGTAATTATTAATTTTTATAATAATTTGTTTTTCTTCCCAGAAATTTTTTAATTATGGTAATCAAAATTTTATTTTAAAAAAAAATCGTTATTTTTGTAAAGAATAGATAAATTAATTAAAAAGATCCGTTAATTTTGGAAAGAATAAGTCATCCAGTAAAGCGTATAAAAAAAGCGTCGGTATTTCGTAAATCGTCGTTTATATTCGTTCCGCTGCCCTACTGCCTCGACCGCCCGCCCCCTTCTCTATTTCCCCGTCACTTTTTCTCCTATCCCACTTCTGCTGCGCTTGCCTTCCCCTCGAAGTACCTCCGATTCAATCAATCAGTTTCTGCCCAATTCCAACCGATCACTCCGTCTCCCTCCGATTCGCCGTCGAGCCCCTCATGGCAGACGACGAGGACTACCCTTCGTCCAGCGATGTGGAGGATTGCGGCCTCACCGATCAAGAAGACGCTATCGAGGAGAAAGTCCTCGAGGACCTCGAAGACGGGATCGCGGAAGAATGCCGTTGGTCACAACCGTCGGTCATCACAAAAGAGTCCCTCCTGGCGGCGCAGGAAGAGGATTTGCGGAACGTGATGGAGCTGCTGGCGCTCAAGGAGCAGCATGCGAGGACCCTTCTCGTTCATTACCGCTGGGACGTCGAGAGGATCTTTGAATTGCTCGAACAAAAGGGAAGGGAGCGATTGTTCTCGGAAGCGGGAGTACTCACGGTCGTCGATAACAAAGGTTCGTCCACTTCAGCGAATCCACTCACCTGTAATGTCTGCTTTGAGACCATTCCCACAGATGCAATCTTCGAGATGGACTGCGGGCACAGCTTCTGCAATGATTGTTGGACTCAGCATTTCATAGTGAAGATAAATGACGGACAAAGCCGTCGCATCAGATGCATGGCACCCGACTGCAGCGTCATATGCGATGAGGCGATCATAAGGAATTTGGTCAGTGCAAGGTGCCCAGATATCGCCGACCGTTTCGATAGGTTCCTGCTCGAATCGTATATCGAAGACAATGATAAGGTCAAATGGTGCCCTAGCGTTCCGCACTGTGGAAATGCTATCCGCGTGGAGGGTGACATTTACTGTGAGGTTGAATGTGCATGCGGTCTACAGTTCTGTTTCACTTGTTCGTCAGAAGCTCATTCGCCTTGCTCATGCTCGATGTGGGAGCTATGGATCAAGAAATGCCGGGATGAATCAGAAACTGTTAATTGGATAACAGTGAACACGAAGCCTTGCCCAAAGTGTCACAAGCCCGTCGAAAAGAATGGCGGTTGCAATCTTGTTTCTTGCATCTGTGGGCAAGCATTTTGTTGGCTGTGTGGCGGTGCTACTGGAAGAGCCCATACCTGGTCTACTATCGATGGTCACAGTTGTGGTCGCTTCGAAGAAGACCAGACAAAGAAGACGGAGCGGGCAAAGCGCGACTTACACCGCTATATGCACTATTATAATAGGTACAAGACTCATACCGATTCTCTCGAGCAGGAGAGCAAACTCAAGGAGACCATTCAGATGAAGATTTCCATTTTAGAGAAGAAGCAATCTTCTACGATCAGAGACTATAGTTGGGTGATGAACGGACTGAATAGGCTCTTCAGATCAAGACGGGTCCTTTCGTATTCATATCCATTTGCATTCTGCATGTTCGGGTATGAGCTCTTTAAGGACGAGATGACGACGGAGGAGCGAGAGCTGAAGCAGAATTTGTTCGAGGATCAACAGCAACAGTTAGAATTCAATGTCGAGAAGCTATCTATGTTCCTCGAGAAGGATTTCCCAAGCTTTTCTGATGATGAGGTCTTTGGCATAATGCAGCACATGATAAATCTTTCTAACGTCGTCGACAGACTTTGCAAACAAATGTACCACTGCATTGGGAATGACTTGTTGTATCCCCTTCGCCGAACAACTCACATCATAGCTCCGTATAAATCCAAATTTCGATGTTAAAATATATAAAACATATGAAGATTGATTTTTGTTTTTTCTGAGAACTTGTAGCGACTTGTACGTATCAATCTCTCCTATCTTTGCATAGTGTTTAAATATTTTAATAGACTGACGATTAAATTTAACATCCGAAATCGATTATACAATTTTATTAATTAGAAGCAATTGTTATTGGCCTAGCAATATTGTAAAGTTTTGGCAAATTAATTAGATTACAACGACGGATTATCTCTTTACAACTTTTCTCTTTCGTAACATAGCGTGCTGAATTAATTAATAGCGTGAGGTATGCTTAAGCTTGTACCTGTATCCATCAAGAAATAATCATTAGATCGCCATCGATACGATAACTCTTATCTTTATTTTCCTTTTTCCCTTTTTTAATTTGTTAGTTAAGTTCCCTATCGCTTGACATTACTCTGGACAAGTTTAGTCAATTTTCACATCATATGTAACATTCTTCTCTGACAAATTTTCATATATCAAATTGGACAATAATACAACTGAAAAGAAAACACAATAGATGTGAATACCTAAAAAGATCAATATTTTTCAAGTTGCTACAGACTTCCCAGGCGGAAACCTACAAATCACTTGCTTATTCTAACTCAATAACCATCGAACTGTTCTATTGCTTCTTCTTACTCGATCTTTTTGAGGCATAATCTCTTAGCTTGCCAATAATCAGCCTTTCACACTTCCGCAGCATGAGAGCATGGTGTGCCTTTCCCTCTTTCACTCGACAACATATTTCAATCTTTTTGGTATCTTCCTCTAATGAGCTACTTCCATACAGACTTTCCCTCAGATCAGCAAGTGAACTTAGTGCAGAACAAACGTTGTCTGATACCAGCAACTCCTTGATATCTCCGGGTGTTCTCGGATCCATTTTCATGCGTTTGTTGCTTGTAGCCTTGACTAATTTGACTATGGCAGTGGACTCATCCAGATCCACTAATGCATCGGCCATACATCCCAGTTTCTCATATTCCTCCTCTTGTAAAAAGATTATGTAAAGAAGGACGAGAAGCTCCAATTCTGGTTCTCCATCATACGAAATCTCAAAGTATTCACAGTGTTGATTGGCAGAGCCTACATAATTTAGCTTTCTCCAGCATGAAAGCCTTGCTCTACAATAACGACTGGAGAATGCTGAGGAGCACCATCTGACTACCAGTGCCAGATCAATGTTCACGATGTCGTACTGGTTGTCTGGTTCGGTGAAACCATATCTGTAAAGAAGAGCAGCATTGCCAATGATGCCGTAAGTGTTGAACACCTGAGGAAGACAGGTCATACCAATTAGTTGGTAAAAGAAATTGGTACGTGTATGTGCCGAAGACCTTATAACATATTCCAGCAATGATCGAACTGTTTTCTGCTTCCCTGCAAATTTTATTTTTGCATCTAAACAGTATCCATGAACTAACAACGTAGCCAACGAACTCTGCAGAGCAATTTAAATTACCAAAGAAAATTCTAAACACAAAGAACAACAGCTCCCGTTTTGTACACAAACATGAGCATAAAGCCATAGAAGTGGGGAGCACACAGATTCTAATTTTATCACTTAATCAGTTTATTTTCCTGGGTATTACATATTGAAGGATTGAGGAATAAGCTGCAATGGTTTTTTTTATTGCAAAGGAATGCAAGTGTTTGCTCTTAAGTGTATGGGCTAACAATTGAGGTGACATCTTCTTGACCAGAATCATATATGAACAAGAGGGCAGTTTGATTTCAAGGATGACTGGTAACAGAAAATCATAATAAAATAGATTCAGCATAAATTGGCAGGTGCACTGTTCATTTCGACAACAGTAGCACTTAACTAAATATCGCCAGGCCATATGGTTGAGGTGCCAGAAACAAGAATTTTTTTGTCAACAATGTGAGGGACATCAAATATGAATGAGGATGAAAAAAAATGAAATATTGAAACTAGAACATGAAAAATGGGGATCTGTATATTCACAATGTAATAACAAGTACATTGGCTAATCTTGGATAAATGAGGATGAAAGTAACATGTCATTGAACTTTAGTTGGAGATCTCACGTGGAAAAGCCTCAGAAACAAGCGAAAAAAATATTTTGAACAAAAGATATATATATATAAATGGTAAATTATAGGGTACATGACCCAGCTCTGAAAGAACAAAATAATCTGGAATAACATCATAATGGATTTTACCAAGCTTCAAAATTCACCAAAAATAGATTGCTTTACCAACCATAAGTTGCATGTATTTAGGAAAAGAAAGGAAAATTATAAACCAGAATGCCAACCTCACATCCTGCCTCAGCACATTTAACAATAATCATTTCAAGATTAGTTTCAACTTCCCTGAAAAAAAAACAATAGCACTCAGTTAAATTTTTGATAAAAGTTACTTGTTTCATCTAAAAGCTGGAGTTAAAACTCATCAAAACCTGAAGATCTAGTATTTGAATTGACAATTGATGATTCACCACCATGAGACTCGTAACTGATATCACTATCTTCATCATCTGAGCTAGATGAAGGAGTTACCGAGGTAAAATGGACATGTTCAGCTCCTGTTTTGTGATTGAAGCTGAAATACATTTGAAAAACTCAGCCAAAGAATGATTTCACGAAAATTGTATTTAAACAAAATGAAAAATGCCATTTGCATATACGGACAAAAGCATCAATTAAACATCTGGACACAATGAAGTTTACTCACAGATCAGCTAAAGGCACCATTCCAAATCTGTAGTGACTATCAATTTGAAATGATCTCGATGAAACTAGACTCTTGGCCGAAAAATAATGCTCAACACCAAAACTATCAGGATCAATATTCCAAGAGCCAGACAAAATTAAGGGCTTTATAAATTCTCTCCAATCCTCATACATAGAACTCTTGTCTTCCTTTACTGTCTGCCTAGAAATTCACTAAAAGATAGCTAAACATCGAATGATCACAATATAGAAGCAGTGAAATGCAATTCAAGTGCAGAGCATACAACATCTAAGTGACATGTGTAAATAAAAAATAAATAACACAATCACCCAAAGTTTGAATGCACGCATAGCGCACAATGAATGTAGAATATAACACCACCAGAATATGAATCATGTACATGAACAATGAGATGGATAAACAAAATTTAAATTTCAGCATAACCGATCACCATCTTTTGAACATGATAACAACAAAATTATGGCAAGCCAACCAGTTTGACTTGAGAGACTGAGTTGACAGGTATCAAAGGCCACAATGTAAAGGAGATCAAACAGATTTGGTATTTCCATGAAATTGAAGAGAAATTTTAATCTCCGTGAAACATATATAGTGAAAAAAAAAATGACTGAGTCATAAAACTCAACAAGTTGGACTAACGAATCTGATGTCAATCAACTAAAAGTGTCTTGGACCAACGAATCTTATATCAAGTGAAATGATATAAGATAGAAAACAGAAAGAGAGAACGAAGGCCACAGGAAAATGGTTGCCAATTTCCGAAACAGATCACTAAGGTATTGAAGACGGCAATTAAATGACTAACTGATCGAGCCACTCTGGCTTTCTCAATCGTTCTTTGGTTATCCTTTTTGTCCGATACAAATCGATGCACGGATTCTTGCTCAGTAGGTGCATTTTGACTTACTAACATTCAGCAGTCTGACTGAGTTTTCTCTCGATCTCAGGCTTCCGGTGAAGAATAATCGTTAGAGGAGAAAACGGATTACAGAGTTCTCACGCACAATAATTAATATATCATAATCGTCCAAAGCTTGATTTGACAAATTGCATCGAGGAAGTGATTCTTTTACCTTGTGGAGCTCCGTTCCTAAAAGAAAGGCGTCGACTTCCTGCAAGCTCCATACGAGAGGCACGCATTCTCTATCCGGCAAAAGTTGAAGGTACCCATGCCACGGAGATTCGGTTCCTAAGCTCCTCTCGTACATTACGGCCACCGCCAAGCCAAGAGTTCCCGCCAAGCCGGCGCTTTCGATCATGTCGCGTCCACCCGAGTTCTGAATAGTGAGGCAAGCGCTCTTGGGAATGGTGGCCACAAGGTCCCCTTCCTTCAGGTCGCAAACAGCTCTGATCGATATGCCACCGCCGACACATCCGTCGTCCACGATCTCCAGGGCATCGCTGCAGTCGAGGCCGTGGGATTTCATCCATCGTTTGAAAGCTCTAATCCGCCTGCAACGCAAAAGATTAAGATCGGTCTGCAGGACTGTTTGTGGAAAAAAAAAAGGATGAAGAAAATTGGCACCGAGTCATCGAGGAAAGCGTCGAAGTTGACGAGCCCCGGTGGCGGAGGAGAAGAGCCCACGCCTCTACACGAAAGGAGAACTCGAGTGGCTCCCGGGTTAACTCATCCATACCTGCACCAGGCTCTAGGGCCACCTATTAGGCCCAGCCCGACGTATGGAACGTGTCAGGAACAGGACCGGTACAGGTTTTAGCACGGCCACTAGCCGGCCCACGGCCCATAAAGCTATGAACCTAAGTTTTCTTCTTATGTTATTTCTTTGTAACTTAATAAAATAAATAAATGAAACTTAAACTATCTTTCAATGTTTCTGGATGGGTTTTGTGACATCGACACGTACAGGAGGAACAGAGTCAACGTGAATCGCATTGCTTAAAGACGGACAATTTAGAGTATATGTTTAAAAAAAATAACACTATACAGTGAATACTTTCGAAGAATATACGCGTCTTTATTTATGTTAGTCGACAGCTAAATGGTCAACTAAATACAAGTCATGAAGAGAATTGCATAGAATTGTCTGCTTCAGAAATCTTGTCAAATCAGAAGGCGGCACGTGTATATGTGGAAATTAATTTCACTATGTAGCCGGGTTGTAAAAAATCTAGCTAGCATTTTTTTTACAATGAGTGGACGAATATGTCAGATCCCCTCTAGAATCTAGATATATCTATCATCACAAATTTCTCTTATTTTCCACAAACCTATTTATCTTCCATACTGCCTTTGAAATTTCTATTAATTTTTAATTAAGAATTTGAATTGTTCGACCGTCCATGCAAATCTTTCTTGACTCGAGGCTCGTAATCAGTCACATAGAATTGTGTCGAAGTCCCTTCGTATTAATATTAATATTCTCTTCTACCATTTTTTAAAAATATTTATTCATTACATGATTAATAAGTAATTAGATTAATTGCTTCTACAATTCACCCGTACGTGAAGCCCCCACAAGCTTGAACCATGCATGGCTACTACATCAACCAACGCTGCAATCTGTTTCTCTGTGAAAATGTAGCTTTTTTCTACAGTGAGAGGACAAATTAAATATGTCATGCATCTCCTCTAGATATCTATCCAATGGTGGCCGTCACAATTTCTCTTATTTTCCACAAGCTATCTCTTCCCGTAGGTCTTCCATCCATACGCCCTTGAATTGAAAATTCTATTTACACATTTAATTAAGCATTTTAATTGTTCGCCAATCCATTCAAGTCTTACTCGACCGAGAGCTCGCAATCCGTCACATATTTTAATCGTGCAAAGGTCTTTTCATACATATCCACTCATTTCTTAAAATTATAAATAATTAGATTGATTGGCTTAATACGTAGTCCATGCAACAACATGGCCAACGCCCTGCTATGTTTCTTCCTCGTCCTCCTCCCTCTATCCATTAACGGCGCCACCTTCCAGATCCTCAATAGATGTTCCTCCACCATCTGGCCTGCGTGGGCTTCCACCAGCCCCCGGACAGGCGGCGGTAACCAGCTCGACCCGGGGCAGTCCTGGACCATCAACGTCGACGCCGGCACCACCGGAGGCCGCATCTGGGCCCGCACTGGTTGCTCCTTCGACGGAAGCGGCCGAGGCAGCTGCCAGACCGGCGACTGCGGCGGGCTGCTGCAGTGTCAGGACTACGGCCGGCCGCCCAATACCCTCGCAGAGTTCGCCCTCAACCAGTTCAACAACCTCGACTTCTTCGACATCTCCCTCGCGGAAGGCTACAACGTGGGGATGGACTTCAGCCCCACCACCGGGCGATGCCGAGGGGTCCGGTGCTCCGCCAACATCGTGGAGGAGTGCCCGGCGCCTCTGAGGACGCCGGGGGGCTGCAACAGCCCCTGCACCGTGTTCGGGACGCCGCAGTACTGCTGCACCAATGGAGTACCGTGTGGGCCGACGGACTATTCCAGGTTTTTTAAGACGCGGTGCCCGGACGCCTACATCTACCCGGAGGACGACCGGACCAGCACGTCCACCTGCCCCGGCGGCACCAACTTCAGTGTCACCTTCTGCCCTTGATCGACTTGAAGCATGAGATCATAATCAGTATTATAAGACAATAAGAATTACAAGGATCTAATTCGACACGTTTCTGTAATAATGGATAATAAAAGCGTGACATCTGCTCACGTATGTACCAGATAGCCATCGACGAATAATTTATTGATAATTAAAAAAACACTCCTAATTATTATAATGTGTCATTTTTCAGGAAAACAAAAACAAAAAGAGGCTGCCCGTCACGATATAACTGTTATAAACTTATAATGTGTAATAGAGTTAGTATTACATCATGCTCACACAATATATCATTTTACATCATGCTGGTAAATGTCGATTTACTGTCATTCCTTTGCACACAGTTAAAAGATCATCTTAAAAATATCTTGATTTTAATCTAATGCAAATTAGCGTTGGTGCATACTCAGTTAATATCCATGCAACTGCATCCACATGGATGATGGATCATATATATTAATTAATACCCAGAGATGTTAAGTATAATTTTTTTTTATATTTACCATTAGATATATTCCAGTAGATGATCGACCTGTACGTATGCTTCATCTGTTTTATGGCAGGAATCTTGCCAATCTATACCATTTCTTCTACAATGAGAGAACGACTATGTCATCTTTTCTAGATGTCTATCCAAAAGTGGCCAACTGGCAATCACAATATCTCTTATTTTCCACGAATCTGTTTAATTATCTTCCATGTTGCCTTTGAAATTTTTATTCACATTTAATTAATTAAGCATTTTAATTGTTCGACGACCCATGCAAAACTTTCTTGAGTCAAGCTGGTTACGTATTTATTTTTTTTCCTATTAATTCCTTTAAATTTTATCTATTTCATTATTAATTAATAAATATATTACTTGCCACTGCGCATACCAATTGATACCATCTCTATAAATTCCCCACTTCCCCCGTGATTTCCAACAAGCCTGAGCATTACTCCATTATGGCTACATCAACCAGCGCCGTGCTCTGTTTCTTCCTCTTCCTCCTCCCTCTCTCCATTAACGCCGCCACCTTCCAGATCGTCAACAGATGCTCCTTCACCGTCTGGGCCGCATGGGCCACCACCGGCCCCCGAGCAGGCGGGGGAAACCGCCTCAACTCGGGCCAGTCCTGGACCATCAACATCAACGCCGGCGCCACCGGGGGCCGCATCTGGGCCCGCACCGGCTGCTCCTTCGACGGAAGCGGCCGCGGCAACTGCCAGACCGGCGACTGCGGCGGGGTGCTGCAGTGCCAGGGCTACGGCCGGCCGCCCAACACCCTCGCCGAGTTCGCCCTCAACCAGTTCAACAACCTCGACTTCTTCGACATCTCCAACGTGGACGGCTACAACGTGGGGATAGACTTCAGCCCCACCAGCGGCGGGTGCCGAGGGATCCGGTGCTCCGCTAACATCGTGGGGGAGTGCCCGGCACAGCTGAGGGCGCCGGGAGGCTGCAACAACCCTTGCACCGTGTTCGGGACGCAGCAGTACTGCTGCACCAATGGACCGTGTGGGGCGACGGACTATTCCAGGTTTTTTAAGACGCGGTGCCCGGACGCCTACAGCTACCCGCAGGACGATGCGACCAGTACTTTCACCTGCCCCGGCGGAACCAACTACAGAGTCACTTTCTGCCCTTGATCGACGTGATCGTGATGCATGAGAATATAATTAAATAATATGTGACAATAAGATTTGCAAGGATCTAATTCGAGACGTTTCTATAAACATGGAAAATAATACATGCGTCCTGAATTAATAGCGTGAAGTCTGTTCACGCCTGTACCTGCTATCCATCATCAAATAATTATTAGATCGCCATCAATATGATAATATATAGCTTTTGTCTTTATTTTCCTTTTCATTTTGTCAACTTCTGTTCATTTACGAATTACGATGCTGTTTGTTAGCCGACGCCGTGTGGAGTCATGATATCAGATTGATACTTCTGTTATTGAAAGCTACTTTCATCCTAGTTCACATTTAGTTTTCGCTGAAAGGTACGTAGAATTGTAGCTGATGTGTTTTTTTTAGTGGATAAGGATTACGCATGTTGTGTTTACATTTTTTTAGTTGAGAAAACAAAACAGCAAACGGAAACTAAAGAAGAGAAGAGAAGAGAGAGAGAGAGAGAGGAAATTAATTAATTTCTTGGAAGCTTCCAAGCTAAGCCATCAATTTTTTCTCATGCATCTCTAGCATGCTAAACTTGACAAATGCGCGTTTTCCCTTGGAATAAGACTTTTCCACTCATTTAAAATTCATTCTCAAAAGGTAAACGCAAGATCACGAGTTAATGCCATGGGGTATAGTTTTCCATGAATAAAGACTTTGAAGATGCCCGGCCCAAGCGAAAAACTCCATCAAAACTAAAATATTTGACAACTAAAAGAAAAAAAAATTACTTCATATATATAGTTTATTTATATAGATGTTAAAGAAGTGCGGCATCCAATCACCCACGCGTCCTCTTCATTTGGGATATATCCTATTACTCTCACTTTCAAAATAACTTTTGGAATAATATATCTTACTTATGGATCTAAATTGAAACTTCATAAACAATTCTTAGAATAAAAAAAAAATCAGATATTGCAATCCAATAGTAAATTTAAAAGTCATGAACGAGTATTATATAAAATTATCTCCTTTCTTGAAAATTGTTATAAGATCAAAATAAGATATATATATTAGGTGGAAATCTTAGCATCGATTACTGAAAATCTAGCATTTTTCCACATATCATCCACTACAACATTCTAGATATCTATCCAATGGAGCCCATCGCAATTTCTCTTATTTTCCACAAGCTATCTCTTCCCATAGGTCTTCAATCCATGCGCCTTTGAAAATTCTATTTACACATTAATTTAATTAAACATTTTAATTGTTCGGCAATCCATGCAAATCTTGCTAGACCGTGAGCTCGTAATCCGTCCCATATTTTGTGCAAAGGTCTTTTCACTACAAAAAAAACTATTTTTTGGCAACGAAATTTAGCAACGAATTATTTTCGTTGCAAATCTGCAACTAATATAGCGACGAATTTTAAGTTTCGTCGCAAATTTGCGACGAAATTTATTTCGTCGCAAAATTTAGCGACGAATTCAGAATTCGATGCAAAATTGCAACGAATCCACGTATTCGTTGCAATTATTTGCAACGAATAAAGGATTCGTTGCTAAATTTAGCAACGAATCCTGTATTCGTTGCTAAATTTAGCAACGAATCCTGGATTCGTTGCTAAATTGCAACGAATCAGTGGATTCGTTGCAAAGTTAATATTAATATAAAAAAAATTAACGTTTTAAAAACGTTAAATTTTCTTTTTTAAAATTTAGGAACGAATACTATGATTCGTTGCTAATTTGCAACGAATCCTGAATTCGTTGCTAATTTGCAACGAATCATAGGATCGTTAACTATTACAACGAATCCTATATTCGTTGCTAAATTAGCAGCAATTCGAGGATTCGTTGCTAAATTTAGCAACGAATCATAGGATTCGTTGCAAAGTTAATATTAATATAAAAAAAAATTAACGTTTTAAAAACTTTAAATTTTCTTTTTTAAAATTTAGGAACGAATACTATTATTCGTTGCTAAATTAACGCGAATATAGGATTCGTTGCTAAATTTAGTAACGAATCCTGGATTCGTTGCTAAATTTAGCAACGAATCTAGGATTAGTTGCTAAATTTAACAACGAATCTAGATTCGTTGCTAAATTAACGAATCGAGATTCGTTGCTAAATTTAACAACGAATCGAGATTCGTTGCTAATTTACAACGAATCACGGATTCGTTGCAAATTTGATATTAATATTAAAAAAAAATTAACGTTCTAAAAACTTAAATTTTTTAAAATTTTGCAAGCGAATCCAGTTCGTTGCAAAATTAACGCAATTCCACGATTCATTGCAAAATTTAATAAACTTACCCGCCTAATTTTTTCCCATCTTCTCGCGCGATCGACCCTAACCTTTCCTCCACGCCACGGTCTTCCTCGCCTCGACGCCGCAGCGTTAAACCGACCCGACCGCCCTTGATCGTGGCCTTGGCCAAAACACTTTCTTACCGACCAGCCGCCGGCCACCCGGCCGACAGCGGTGACTAGGTCGACCGACGACGCCGACGAACCGCACTTGCACCGACGGCGAGCGAGGTTGCGACCCCTCGTCGGCCGCGTGGGCCCCAATGGCGACAATGCGCCGCTGCAACGAATTTATGGATTTGTTGCAAAATATTTGCAACGAATCACAGATTCGTTGCAAACTTTTAAATTTATAAAAAAATATATTAAAGAAATAATTAACGTTTTCAAATGTTTTAATTTTTTTTAAAAAAAATATTTGCAACGAATCTATGATTCGTTGCAAATTTGCAACGAATCCTCAAATTCGTTGCAAAATTGCAACGAATAATAGATTCGTTGCAAAATGTTTGCAACGAATCCTCAAATTCGTTGCAAAAATTTTTTTAAAAAAAATTTAAAAAATTAGTTAACGTTTTCGAAATGTTTTAATTTTTTTTTTTTTAAAATATTTGCAACGAATCCAAAGATTCGTTGCAAAGTTAGGCTTTTTTTCCGCCCGATGCCCTAATCCCTGCCACAAGTCCTCGATCGCGAGCCTCCGCCGCCACCTGACGTCCGCGCCACGAGAGCCTCGCGCCGCCCGCGTCCGCGCCGAGGCCTCCGCCCGGGCCTTCGTCCGTCGGGCGAGAGCCTCGCGCGATCCTTTCGTCCGCGCCCGAGAGCCCGATCGTCCGCGAGCGCCGTCCGACCGCACAGCCGTCCGTCCATGAGCGGCTGCAGCCGTCCGGCCGCTATCCTCGGTGGCTGCGTGCCCCCAGCGCCATGAGCGAGCCGTCCGTCCGTAGGTCGCCGGCCGCCCCGAGCCCGCCGCCTGCGAGCCCGCGACACCAGCGCGAAGGCCGGCGACCCTCATCCGCCCGCGTGCCCCCCAGCGCTCGCGAGCCCGCCGTCCGGCCGCGAGGCCGCCAGCACCGGCAAGCCCGGCGCCGCCCGCGAGCCCGGCCCGTCCGGCGGCGATCCCACCCGCCATTGTCGAGACTTTCTAGCCGCCATCATGAGCCCGGCGGCGCCGCGAGGCCGTCGGCGACCCTCATCCGCCGCGTGCCCCGGCCTCGCGAGCCAGCCGTCGAGCCGCGAGCCGCCAGGTAGCCAAACAAGCGGCGCGCCGCCGGAGGCCCCGTCTGACCGCGATCCACCCGGCTGTGTCCAGAGACTTTCACGCGACCACGCCGCCCGGTACCGCGACCCGCGGCGCGACCACGCCGCAACATATCTTGAGGTATACTGCAATTCTCTTTTTTCATTTGTACCAAAAAGTAGCTACATGCGGTCGATGCTGCAACCATACGTTTGTTTACATTGGAACTACTTGCACACTTGTGACCAATAACATTTAAGAACAATAAAGTACAAATTGTTACAAACATTCTTTGTTAATACCAAAAGCAATGTCATATGCTGGAGGGGAATATTATTTCTTGTAGCACCCTTGTAAAATCAACCCATAGGGTTTTCTGAAATCCAAATTAAATAATACTTTGTGTATATTAAATATTGATATTAATATTAGTATAATTAATTGTTATACAATTAATTTTATACACCTGGTTTGTTTGATTGCCGTCTCTCAAGTTACTTAACTCCTCTACATGTATGCTTTACATAAGATCTTGAAAATTTCTGTTTTTTTAAATTGAATGCCCTATCCACATGTTTACTCCTGTAACAATTACTGATAGTTTACTAGTTCCAGTAGTACTGGTGTCAAGAAGGTCATGCTACTCGTGAGCTGAAAATAAAGTGATATTGGAGATCAAGGAACACGTTAGGGAAAGGGAAAAATGAACATTAAAGTAATTCTTTAATGTTTATCCTAAAGTAATAAAAGTCCTCTGTTTTTTATAGTGAATTTCTTTTTCTCTATGCTAGTCTTTCTTCGTCTCTGTTTAAATATTGTTAAACATAGTGAATTCATATGTGAACTAACTGTATATTCGTATTATTGTAATTTCTAGGAGTTGATAATATTATAATTGATTGAAAACAGACAAAATGCGGCGTGAAAGGAGTTGGATGTATAATAGGAATTTACCTGAACGTCAGGGTTTAACTGATGAATTTATGAGTGGGTTGCAAGAGTTTTTAAATTTCGCAGCTAGTAATGTTGAGTTTATGGATGGTAATCAGATAAGGTGTCCGTGCAGAAAGTGTCAGAATGGTAGATTTTTACCGTCTAGCAAAGTTTCAGAGCATCTTTGTAGATTTGGATTTGTTGCAAATTACTATAACTGGACATGTCATGGTGAACCATTTATGTCTGATGAAGTTTATGATAGACACAACACACAAGTCTCTAGGGATCAAAGTGATTATAATCAATTAAATCCATATCAGAGGATGATATATGATGTAAGCGGGCCCGAATTTGATTCCCCAATCACGAGTGCAACTTCAAGTTGTCCTCCAATAGTTGAGCAAATGTTTACTAATGCATCACCCTTGGAAGAGGTGCACGTAACAGATATCGGTCAGAATATGAATAATGAAGCATATCTCAAATTTCAGGAGGTGTTGAGTGCTGCAGATGCACCTTTATGGGCTGGATGTGAGACTCACACTAAACTATCGTTCACCACAAGAATGTTGAATGTCAAGGCAGAGCACAATGTGTCTGAAGAGTGTTTTAATAATTTTGTTCAAGCTTTTGAAGAGGCATTGTGTGATAATATCTTGCCAATGATTTGTACAGTATGAAAAAACTGATGAAAGAATTAGGTCTCCCAGTGGAAAGAATTGATGTGTGCAGAGATGGTTGTATGTTATATTGGGGAGATGATGCAGATGTGGATGTTTGTAAATTCTGTAATCAAGATAGGTACAAGAGCACTAGTAGGAGGCAGCAACGACGTAAATCATATAGTCAGTTGTTTTATTTGCCTTTAACTCCTAGGTTACAAAGGCTTTATGCATCGAAGACAACTGCTGAACACATGACTTGGCATGCAAATCATCGAACAGAAGAGGGACTAATGTGTCATCCATCAGATGCAGAGGCGTGGAAAAATTTTGATAGAACATATCCTGATTTTGCGAAGGAGACTCGAAATATTAGGTCTGTCTTGTGGCCAGGATTTGATCCATTTGGTAAATCAGAAGACACTATTCTTGTTGGCGATTATATTAACTCCGTATAATCTTCCACTTTGGGATGTGCATGAAAACACCGTATATGTTTTTAACATTGGTTGTGCAGCCCGAAAAATCCGAAGAAGTTAATAGATGTTTATATGCAACCATTGATTGCGAGAGCTAAAACAACTATGGGATGAAGGTTTACATACGACGCTCATACTAATCGGATGTTTGTAATGAAGGCGCTCTTCTTTGGACCATTAATGACTTTCCGGCTTATGGTATGCTATCAGGTTGGAGTACTGCAGGGATCTTAGGATGCCCAATATGTATGGAGAGATCAAAGTCGATTAGATTGAAGCATGGTAAGAAGCCGAGTTATTTTGATTGTCACAGACAATTTTTACCACTAAATCATAATTTGGAAGGAATAAAGATGAATTCACTAGGAATCGAATTGAAGAACACCTCCGCCATTGAGATTGGTGGTCAAGATATTTGGTACTGAGTTCTTCACTTTCCATCTGTTATTAAAGAGCCACAGATACAACTTATGGATATGGAAGCAACCATAAATGGACGGCGAAGTATATTTTGGGAGTTACCGTATTGGTTTAGTAATTTGATTCATCATAATCTCGATGTTATGCATATTGAGAAGAATGTTTTTGATAATCGATAAATACGATGATGGATATCAGGAAAAACAAAAGATAATCTGAATGCAAGAAAGATACGCGACTCATTCGCAAACGACCCACCTTGATGTTGATGAAAATAGTAGAGGACCAAAACCAAAGCGGTTTATACATTGAATAAGGAGCAGAGCGTGTTGTTTGTGAATGGTTGAAGTCATTGAGATTTCGGATGGCTATGTTTCTAATCTTGGGAGATGTGTCGATATGAAGGAATGCAAATTGATGGGTTTGAAAAGCCATGATTGCCATATATTCATGGAAAGACTTATTCTATTGCCTTTAAAGAACTCTTAGAATTTTATGCAGGGTGCCATTCTGAGTTAAGTATTTTCTTCATGATATATGCTCAGCAGTTTTGGGATATTCACACATGGAGAAGTTAGAGAGACATTCCAATTATTTTGTGCAATTTAGAAAGGATTTTTCCGCTGCGTTTTTGATTGATGGAACATCTTTTGGTTCACTTGCCGTATGAGGCCAAAGTTGGAGGACAGATTCATTATCGATGGATGTATCCTTTTGAAAGGTATAATTCACATATTCTATATTTCGTTAATATTGCATAAAAATGTTAATTTTTTATATATTCATTTCTAATACAATTTGTTATATTACAATGATTCTTATATCATTTGAAGAAAAGGTGAAAAATAAGGCACATTGAAGCCTCTATTGTGGAGGAAGTAACAACTTTTGCATCATATTATTTTGAGCCTCACGTTCGGACAAAAGGCGGAAATCCGGAAGGAATGATGAAGGTCTGTCGATCCCAATTTAAATTCTTTCTCAATTTTTAATTATCTTGAGTCGACCGAGTGGACCGTAAAGCAACGATACTTAATCGATCAAGAATGGCAGACCCGTATATATGTTTTACTTAATTGTCGGAAGTATATCGCCATATTTCGAGTTAGTATATATTTCCTATTTCTTCGTCAAGTGTTAATTTGTTTGTGTTATAATACAATTTTTATTATAGGATTTTCCAAAACTTATACTCACGAAATCCGACACGTGACTTTGATCATACTGCGATCGAGAATTTGCACCTTGGTTCAAATCATATGTAGCGATTTTAATTACCTCATTTTGTTTAGACATATCTTAACTTTTAAATAAATATCATTTTCATTTGAGTATAGGTTTATGCTAATCAAACTCACGTTCAAAGAAGAATTGCTAATCCATCTATCATGGGTCCAAAATCAACGAATGCACTTGGCAAAGATATTTCATAAGCGGATATAATTTCCACACTCAGAATATGGAAATGGAAAGAGTACAAATGAATAGTGGAGTATGTGTTCGATCTTCCAATGATGGAGGTGCAAGCAATGAATTTTATGGTTTCTTTGGATGAAATTATAGAGATTGATTATCTGGTCGGAGATGCGAGTTATCTTATTTATGTGTCGTTGGTTTGACCGTCAGGGATGAAGGTGCATCCACGTATAATTTGGTCAAGTATATCATAATAGATTTTATAAGAGATATGAACCATTTATTTTGGCACAACAAGCAATTCGAGTTTTATATGCTCCATATCCTAGTTTGAGGCGTGACAAAAATGAATGGTGGTTTGTTGTAAAACAAAAGCACGGAAAAAATTGAAGAGCGGCAAGACATTGCATATCAACAAGACAAAGTTACAAATATGTTTCATACCGAGGAATATATAATTCCAACGTTACGAGATCCCAGTGAGTAGTGATAAGCGTGGATGCAAATTGATGATAATGATGAAGAGGAGGAGGGGGACGAGGAGGAGGGGAGGAGGAGGAAGAGGAGGAGGAGACCGAGGATGAGGATCTTGATGATGAGGATGAGAAGATGATAATGAGGACTTTGAAATTTGACGTCTAGGGTAAGTTTTATATATATAATTTTGTTTTAAACTATAATTTTACAAATTTTCTTAGCTCGATTATTTGTTTATATAATGTCGATTGTTAAATTTATATCTTTTGTCTCTGTATGTTTTGTATAATTTGTTCTTATAGGTTATCGGGTGAAATCATCGTAGCTTAGCGCGTTCTTTGTATCTCATATCTTCATTATGCATATTGTAAGTTTTTCATGTTCTTCATTAAGCATAAAAGTTTTATTTTCTTTATTCTAATTTTGTTTTTGGTTGATAGTTTGACGTGGTGGGCCGAGACGACAGAGTACTAGCGATGGCGAGTGATCCACGCTGCCCGACTATACCTACTTGCCCTCGATCTTCTGGACCTTCACATGATCGCCGATACCATCTCATTCCGCGGCCTTCCCATTCGATTCACTGTACGCGGACACTCCTCCACTGAGAACATCGAAAGTCGACCATATATATTTCCTATGGGAGATTCGTAAGTAATATAAGTATTAAAATTTTTAAAATATCTTAATTATTTATTCAAATTTTTTTCACTTGATCGTAGGTTTGAAAATGCACATGTTATTCGCGAGATCAATAAAATCGTGAATAACTATTGGAGAGGAGATTCTTTGTCATACTCGAGCACGCCAGGACCTACAAAAGAATTATGGTGGTGCGAGTTTCAGGTATAATTGATTCATTTTATATATTAAATAAGTGATTATATAATCAATTGTTTTATTTCCATCTCAGCGGAGATTTATTTGGGACCCTAGTCAAGACTTGGAAGTTAAAAGAATTTTAAAAAAAAAATGTGGCGATCATATCCGGCATATATTGAGTCATGCCAAATCTACTGGAAAAAAACCCGCCTGTGTCACGTCAGAAAATTGGAGTAAAATCTCCAATTATTGGCAATCGGATGAGAGCAAAAAAAGAAGTCAACAGAATAAATTAAATCAAGCTGTAATTACGGAGACTTATACCAAATATACGGGCGGATCTATAAATATCGAGGAGCATTCACGTAGATTGGTAAATTTTAAATTCTACAATTAGTTTTTAAATTTATTTCAGATTATTATTTTATTTCTAACATTCTTATATTTAGTCTAAGGAATTGGGAAAGGAGCCGAAATTTATAGATACTTTCGTTCGCACTTTCCAAAAAAAAGATAAGACTTGGAGTGGAGATAGAGCTCGAGCTATTAAGGTTTGAAATAATCTTTAAACTTACTTTATAACTTTAATTTTAGTTATGTAAATGCTCGATTAAATTTTTAATTTTGTGTAGGAGAGATATGATCAGATTATCCTCATCTCGAGAGAATTTCAGGAGATGACGGTGATCTTGAGGATCCGAGCCATACATTAGTAATAATATGGATTTATGGCTTGGGCGAGTGGTGGAGGATCCAAAGGGGAAGGATACTAGGTATGGGTTCTCGAGCAGTGCATAATGCTCCTCGTAGATCTATTTCTTAGATACACAACTCACCGAGGAGGTTAGCAATTTGAAGGGCATAATACATGAAAGAGATCGAAATTTTAGCAATACAACATCAAAACTCACAAAGGATCGTGAAATGATAGAGATGCGACGACAACAAGCCTTTCTTATGCGGTTTGAATTTATACGGTCCAAGTCGTATTCCTCAGTCAAGACGGCGATGATGGTGGCGACGATGATGATATTGTATGCATGTTTTTAATTAGTACCTTTAAAATTATTTAGTTTATTTAGTTTGTTACTCCTTCATTTTTTACATTTTTTATTAGTTCTTTTTATTTTGCTTTAAACAGGAATGATCTATGAAGTCAATCCTTATGGCGGTTGAAAATGCACATCATTGTAAGTCTTTGCATATTTATTTTCGCGTTAATATATAGTTTTTTTTAATGTATGTTACTTTTCTTTGTTTGTTTCTTTTCTAATGCAGGTAGAAGAATGTCGGCGCGCGATTGCTTACTAGGTTTTCTTTTTTCCCTCATGTGTTTAGATCTTTTGTAAACATTGTTATTTGGATATCATAACTATGTTGATGTTTGAATTTTAGTAGGATATAACTTTTTATTTGGATATCTTTTGTTGGAATGTTGCTTATTATTTTGTTATATTGAATGTGTGTGTGTTTTGGTTGTATTGAAAGTATTTATTTGGATATTAGAACTTATTGTTTTTTGTTGTGTGTGTGTGATCATTTGTATATACGATTGAATATCGAAACGGAATAAATCTGTCAATTTTTTTTTAATTTTGCGACAAATTTAGCGACAAATATCCCAATTCGTTGCTAAATCCCGATAAATCTGCGACGAATTTAAATTTCGTCGCAAATTTGCGACGAAATTAGCAACGAATCCAATCTGCGACAAATTTTGCAACGAATTTTGCGACGAATTTTCCAACGAAAAACGAATTCGTCGCAAAAATTGCGACGAAATTAGCAACGAATCGAATCTGCGACAAATTTTGCAACGAAATTTGCGACGAACTTTGCAACAAAAATTATTTCGTCGCAAATATTTGCAACGAAAAACGAATTCGTCGCAAAAATTGCGACGAAATTAGCAACGAATCCAATCTGCGACAAATTTTGCAACGAAATTTGCGACGAACTTTGCAACAAAAATTATTTCGTCGCAAATATTTGCAACGAAAAACGAATTCGTCGCAAATATTTTGCAACGAATTTTGCGACGAATTTGGAAGCATCGCAAATTTACCAACGAATTCCTTATTTCCTTGCGAAATTTTTCGACGAAAAAATTTATTCGTCGCAAAATTTTGCAACGAATTACAAATTCGTCGCAAATTTGCAACGAATTTGTAATTCGTTGCAAAATTTAGCGACGAATTCTGCGACGAATTTTGGAAATCGGGGTAACTTTTGCAACAAAATTAGGGACGAATTTTAAAATTCGTCCCTAATTTTCGTCGCTAAAATTCGTCGCAAAAATTCGTCGCTATTTTTGTCGCTAATATTTGCGACGCTTTTTTCCCAACCAAAAAATGTTTGTCGCTAAATTCGTCGCAAATTTTTTTTGCAACGAATTTTTTTTTAAAATTCGTCGCTAAATTCGTCCCAAATTTCTATTTTTTTTTGTAGTGTTTCATACATATCCAATAATTTCTTAAATTTTGTTCCATTAATAAATAAATAAATAATTAGATTAATTGGCTCAAACAGTCTCGAAAAAATCCTTACTTCCCCCAGGCCCCCATGGATTCGTACAAGGTTGAGCATTAATTGATACGTAGTCCATGCAACATGGCCAACGCCCTGGTATGTTTCTTCCTCTTCCTCCTCCCGCTCTCCATTAACGCCGCCACCTTCCAGAACCTCAACAGATGTTCCTTCGGCGCCGTCTGGCCCGCGTGGGCATCCACTGGCCCCCGGATAGGCGGCGGTAACCGTCTCGACCCGGACCAGTCCTGGACCATCGACGTCAACGCCGGCACCACAAGCTGCCGCACCTGGGCCCGCACAGGCTGCTCCTTCCACGGCCGCGGCCGTGCAACTCCTTGACCGGCGACTGCGTCGCTGTGCTGCAGTGCTAGGGCTACGGCCGGCCGCCCAACACCCTCGACGAGTTCGCCCTCAACCAGTTCAACAGCCTCGAATTCTTCGACATCTCCCTCGTGGACGGTAACAACTTGGGGATGGACTTCAGCCCCACCACCGGAGGGTGCCGAGGGATCAGGTGCTCAGCAAACATCGTGGTGCCGTGCCCGGCGCCGCTGAAGGCGCCGGGGGGCTGCAACATTTGTTCGGGACGCCGGAGTACTGCTGCTCCAACGGGCCGTGCTGGCCGACCATTTGGGATTCCTTAATTAAGACGCGGTGCCCCGTGCCCGGACGCTTATACCTCCCCGCAGGACGACCAGACCAGCACGTTCACCTGTCCCGGCGGCAGTGGCACCAACTACAGCGTCACCTTCTGCCCTTCATCTAATTCGACATGTTCCTATAATCATGGAGAATAAAACAAACACATAGTCTGCTGCATTACTAGCGTGAGGTCCGTACCTAGCTATTATCTATCATGAATTTCTCTACTTCTGTCCATTTACTCATTTATTTATCGGATTGGGCCCAATCCGTCCGTTTAATTGGACCTGCAGAGTGGGACATGCCACATGATAATACGGGTGCATATCTGCTTTTGCCATCCGGTATGAGCTCCATACTTATGAGACAGATAGATTAAAATAAATAAATTTTAATATGATAAAAATCATGCGATGCAATTTCAATATTACATATAATGTAATACAATTTTAATATGATAAAGTATAAATGTTAATCTCAAATTAAAAATTTTAGCGAAAGAAGTATTTATATTTATGATCGGGTTATCATCTTTCTTTTTTATGATAAGAATTAATATAGTTCTACATTATCGGAGGACGATTATGTTGAATATAATTTGGCCACATTAATGCATCTAATTTTTCACCTAGCTAGTTAATGTGTCTACCTTGTCATAATTTTTTAAAGCATTTGTAGAATCTCCAAAAAAATGTATGTGCATTTAACTTATTAATTATCAAATTTGTTATCCTAGAATACACTTCACTAATATTTAGGACTATCATCACTAAAAAAAGTTGGTGTGGAATATGTTCATTATGCCTTATCTGGTAGAAGATGATACCGTAGGTGGTAGTTTTGATTGATAAATTACTACATTATCTAACATACTTCTAATTTCTAATAAATTTTTTTTGTAAAAATTCAAAATATATAGCTTGAAGATTGCAAAAAAAAAAACATATATTTAATCCTACGTTTTAAAATAATAAATAATGCACAAATAAATCAGGACATGAAAGTAATATTTTTAAATATTTTGTTTTATATTAATAAGTAGTTTAATTTCGATACTTACATATTGAAAATTAGTCTTCGCTGAAAAGTAAATATTATATAGCTCATGTACTTTTTTAGTGGATAAGGATTACGTTCCGTTTACTTTTATTTTACAGGGAGAGAAAAAAAGAAATTAAAGAAAATAGAGGAAACTTGCGTCGCTTTGTATTGATTCAGCATGTTCTTCTGAGTTCCGGAAGCAGGGGAAGACTTTTCCACGGATTTAAAATTAATCCTCCAAAGTAAACACAACGAATTAAAGCCATTCGACATAATGAAAAATGTTCATATAATTAAATGTCAAAAAAGGTTAGCCATCCATTCACATTTCACATTCTCTTCACTTGGGTCTATTTATATAATATCATTTGAGCATCAAAGATATATATACAGTTTAATCAACAATTGTTTACTCTACTACTGCTACCCTTGATATTTTCATCTTCTCTCATCTTCCAGTTAGCAGAGAGTCATTGTTGGGAATGTTAGTCATGTTAATCTTAGCAAAAAGAAATCTACAGATGCTGTCATGAAAACTCACTGTTCTCTAACGGCTCAGTCAAAGGGACATAAAAAACGACTTCAAATTAGGATGATTGTCTTTACAGATTCGAATTGACATAGTTGATAATTACATGAATATTTTTTATATTAAATTTTAGGATTAATTTTCTCTGAATATAAAATATCTCACTGCATTTTTTATTTTCCGTATATATGCAAAGCAATTACTGTGTCCGAGTAAAGTTTTTTATAATCTATCACTTTTCTTTAAATTGAAAGGTCAACCATGAAGAATACTCAACAACAGCGTTATCATATTCTCGTCACATTTATTAGGGTGGTTGTATGTCGAGTTGAGTCAAGATATAATAGGCTGATAATTGATAAATAATACGGAAGAGTCTCGTTCAAAATTAATGTTCGCTGGAAGGTAGAATTATGATTCATGTACTCTTTATTGGATAAAGATTACGTTGGGTTTACTTTTCCCTCAGTCGAGAGAAAAGGAAAAAAAAGTAAATGGAACTTAAAAAAAGTGGAAAAAAAAAAATAAAGGAAAAGACTATTGGTATTTCTTTGTCCGTCTTTGTGTATTTATCAGTTTCTCCTTATAGTTCGGTAAACAGGGGAAGAGATCGACTTGTTAGACTTGAAAATTGTTCTCTTCGATCACTTATAAGAATATATAGTATGTTAATTTTCCCTGGTTAAAAATCCATCCTCCGAAGTAAATACAAACACAGCATATATATGTATATATATATATGGAGTTGGCGGAAATTAAGGAATATGATTTTTTATGAATTATAAGGCTTTGTAAATATGCAAGAGTTTTGAAAACTCCAACAAAACAATTAATATTTGACAACTAAAATAATTAATGTGAGGTCTATTGGATAAATGTTTATTTTTTTCAATTAATAAATTTTATCTATCACTTGTTGGGACTGATCAATTAATTTATTAACAAGTTAATTAATGAGTAAAATTACTAAGATGTCAGATTCCACTAAAATATAATTAATGACTTTGATCTCAAAAATTGTACTTAAAATTTTAAATTTTACAGACTTTCACAGCCTTGAACTCTTTAAGGAGAAGAAGAGGAGACGACTCGAGCTAAAAAAAAAAGAAAGTCAAAATTAGTGATTTCGTAGAGGAGCTCTTTTTATATAATGAATTGTCACTGTAAAATATTTTCACTAATGGAATGTTTTACTAATTCAATGGGCAAATGTACAAGGATTTATTCGTAATGGACATAAGTTAATTTTCTAGGTTATCGATAATTCCTTTTCTTTGCACTTGTCAATTGGAGTTCTAATGAATCCCCCTCTAAGATAGGAGCAATGATGAGAAATCGTTAATATGATAGTTCTACATTTTACAACATTTACTATATATCATTCTTTTTAATTTGCACACAGTTAAAGATCATCTTAAAAATCTCTTGGTTTAATTTCATTCTCGTGCAGCAAACTAGCATTAATATATATAGTTGTTTATAACCCTATTTAAGCCACTGGTCATGAAATTCCAACAATAATTAATTAAGGATTAAGTCAAGAAAGTTAGAAATCCATTCACTTCAACAGACTGTTAGAATGGGCTCAGTACTCTCCCTATTTAAATTAAAAAAGAAGAAGAAGAAGAATAAAAACTCTTACGTACTGATCAAGATAAAATTAATTCGAACATCAAAGGTACACAATCTCATCAACAATTGTTAGAAGTAGAAGGCTTTCAACTAAAAAACAATACTGCGATCCGATGGTAATTAATTAAGTCAAAGTCATGAACGAGCAGAAGTCCCCAGTCTAATATATACGTGCATGGAAATATGACCTCTTATGATCTGTGGTAGTCTACAATCTAATAATTAATGATCTGTGGTAGTCTACAATCTAATAATAAACTAAGCAGAAGTCATGAACGAGCGTTAGAATTGTCTCCTTCAGAAATGTTGTAAGTCGTACATACGTATACGTAGAAATTATACAATGCCGGTTAAAAATCTACCATTTTACTCTGCAATGAAAGGACGACTATGTCATCTTTTCTAGATATCTATCCAAACGTGGCCAACTGACCATCACAATTTCTGTTATTTTCCACAAATCTATTTATCTTCCATGTAACTTTGAAAGTTTTATTCACATTTACTTAATTAAGCATTTTAATTGTTCGACGGCCCATGCAAGTCTTTCTTGAGTCAATGCTACGTATTTATTTATTTTTCTATTAATTTTTTTTATTAATTAATAATATATTACTTGCCCACTACCATCCCTATAAATATAATTCCCCACTTCCCCCGTGAATTCCCACAAACTTGAGCATTAGAATACGTAGTCCATTATATATGGCTACATCAACCAACGCCGTGCTTTGTTTCTTCCTCTTCCTCCTCCCTCTCTCCACTAACGCCGCCACCTTCGAGATCGTCAACAGATGCTCCTTCACCGTCTGGGGCGCATGGGCCACCACCGGCCCCCGAGCAGGCGGTGGAAACCGCCTCAACTCCGGCCAGTCCTGGACCATCAACATCAACGCCGGCACCACCGGCGGCCGCATCTGGGCCCGCACCGGCTGCTCCTTCGACGGAAGCGGCCGCGGCAACTGCCAGACCGGCGACTGCGGCGGGGTGCTGCAGTGCCAGGGCTACGGCCGGCCGCCCAACACCCTCGCCGAGTTCGCCCTCAACCAGTTCAACAACCTCGACTTCTTCGACATCTCCAACGTGGACGGCTACAACGTGGGGATAGACTTCAGCCCCACCAGCGGCGGGTGCCGAGGGATCCGGTGCTCCGCCAACATCGTGGGGGAGTGCCCGGCGGAGCTGAGGACGCCGGGGGGCTGCAACAACCCTTGCACTGTGTTCGGGACGCCGCAGTACTGCTGCACCAATGGACCGTGCCAACCCACGGACTATTCAAGGTTCTTTAAGACGCGGTGCCCGGACGCCTACAGCTATCCGCAGGACGATGCGACCAGCACTTTCACCTGCCCCGGCGGGACCAACTACAGAGTCACTTTCTGCCCTTGATCGACGTGAACCGTGAGAATTAAAATAATATGAGACAATAAGATTTGAAAGGATCTATATTCATGTCATGGAGATTAATAAAATATGCGTGCCGAATAAATAGCGCGAAGTCTGTTCCCGCCTGTACCTCCTATCCATCAATAAATAATTATTATATCGCCATCAATATGATAATAAAAGGTACGTAGAATTGACACTTGTGTTCTCGAAAGCCACTGGCATCCTAGTTCACATTTAGTTTTCGCTGAAAGGTACGTAGAATTGTAGTTCATGTATATTTTTTTTTAGTGGATAAGGTTTTATGCAAGCTGTGTTTACATTTTTTTAGTTGAGAGAACAAAAAAGAAAAGAAGAAAACGGAAACTAAAGAAAGTAAAGAGAGAGAGAGAGAGAGAGAGAGAGAGAGGGAGGGAGGAAATTAATTTAATTTCTTGGCAGTTTTCAAGTCATCGGTTTTTTCTCATCCACATTCCACGGCATGCTAGATTTGACAATGGTGCCTTTTCCCTTGGCATAAGTCTTTTCCACTATAATTTAAAATTTATTCTCGAAGGTAAACACAAGATCACGAAATAATATTAGTTAAAGCCGTGTGATATGTACATATAGTTTTTCATGAATAAATACTTTGAAGATGTCCCAATAGACAACTAAAATAATTATACTTCATATAGTTTATTGATATAGATGTTAAAGAAGTTATTAGGCATCCATTCACTTACACGCGTCCTCTTCGATTGGGATCCAATTACTCTCACTCTCAAAATACCTTTTGGAATAATTAATCTTATTACTTATGGATACCAATCTAAATTGAGCGCAAAGATATACAACTTCATAAACATTTATACGAATAAAAAATCAGATGGTGCAATCCAATAGGAAATTTAGAAGTCATGAATCAGCATTATATAAAATTATCTCCTTCCTTGAAAAATGTTATAATTAAGGTCAAAATAAGATATATATTAAGTGGAAATCTTAGCCATGATTACTGACAATGTAGCATTTTTCTACTGTGCGTGAGAGGACAAATATGTCCTCTCTTATAGATATCTGTCCCATGCCCATCACAATTTCTCTTATTTTCAACAAGCTATATCCTTCCCATAGGTCTTCTTCCATCAGCCTTTGAAAATTCTATTCACACATTTAATTAAGCATTTTAATTGTTCAGCAATCCATGCAACCGAGAGCTCCTAATCCGTCACATATGTTGTGTAAAGGTCTTTTCATACATATCCACTCATTTCTTAAATTTGAGCCATTACTTAATTAATAAATAATTAGATTTATTGCCTCAAACCGTCTCAATAAAATCCCCACTTCCCTCCTGCCCCCCATGGATTCCTACAAACTTGAGCATCAATACGTATTCCATGCAACATGGCCAACGCCCTGCTATGTTTCTTCCGATCTTCCTCTTCCTCCTCCCTCTCTCCATTAACGCCGCCACCTTCCATAACCTCAACAGATCCTCCTTCACCGTCTGGGCCGCGTGGGCTTACACTGGCCCCCGGATAGGCGGCGGTAACCGTCTCGACCCGAGCCAGTGGGGGCCCAGATGCCGCCGCCTGTGTTGCCGGCGGTAACCGTCTCCATTATTGCCTCTCTCCATCAACGTCGACGCCGGCAACACAGGCGGCGGCATCCGGGCCCCCACAGGCTGCTCCTTTAACGGCCGCGGCCGCGGCAACTCCCTGACCGGCGACTGCGTCGCGGTGCTGCAGTGCTAGGGCTACGGCCGGCCGCCCAACACCCAAGACGAGTTCGCCCTCGACCCGTTAAACAGCCTCGACTTCTTCGACATCTCCCTCGTGGACGGCTACAACGTGGGGATGGACTTCAGCCCCACCACCGGAGGGTGCCGAGGGATCAGGTGCTCCGCCAACATCGTGGGGCGTGCCCTGCGCCGCTGAAGCCGCCGGGGGGCTGCAACAGTCCCTGCACGGTGTTCGGGACGCCGGAGTACTGCTGCTCCAACGGGCCGTGCTGGCCGACCATTTGGGATTCCTTAATTAAGACGCGGTGCTCGGACGCCTATACCTCCCCGCAGGACGACCAGACGAGCACGCTCACCTATCCCGGCGGCAACAACTACAGCGTCACCTTCTGCTGTTGATCTAATTCGAAATGTTCCTATAATCATGGAGAAATAAACAAAACATTGCTGCATTACTAGCGTGAGGTACTTATCTATCGTGAAATAATAGATACGATAACCCTCCTTTTCCTCCGTTCTTTTTCTTTTATTTATTTCTGTTCATTTACCATTTTTTTTTAATCGGACATGTTCAAATTTTAGATTCGATTAATTTTAAAAATAAAAAATTTAATTTTATAAAAAATTTCTATCGACCATCTAAATAAATTATAAAGTACTCAAATAATTCAATGGTCCAACATCCCATAGATTATCATCCTATTTAGATTTTTTTTTTCACAAATATATCAAAATTAGAGATTGATCCTTGGTACATAATTTTACTAGCAGATTGAGAAAAAAAAAAAAACTTCTGTCCATTTGCTTATTTATTTGTCGGTAATTTGTTGGGTACGGTAAGAGTTGCCTATTGGATTGGGCCCATTCCGCCCGTTTAATTGGGCCTAGGACATGACACATGATGATACGGGGCATGCATATCTAGTGCTTTTGTCATCCGGTATGAGCTTTGATACTCAAGAGACAGATAGATTAAAATAAATAAATAAATAAATTATTTAACTAAATGTTTACTTTATTGCAATTTATATTTTTTGTTTAATTTTAATATGATAAAAATCATGCGATGCAATTTCAATATTACATGTAATGTAATACAATTTTAATATGATAAAGTATATATGTTAATCTTAATAGTTACAAATTTTAGGGAAAGAAGTATTTATATATATTTGTGATCGGGTTATCATTTTTCCTATTTATGATAAGAATTAATATAGTTCCTACATTATATCGGAGGACGATTATGTGGAGTTTGGCCACATTATTGCATATCTTTTTCACCTAGTTAATGTGTCTACCTTATCATCATATTTTAAAAGCATTTGTAGAATCTCCATAAAAAGTATGTGCATTTAACTTATTATCAAATCTATTATCCTAGACTGCACTTCACTATTATGCCTTATCTGTTACAATTGTGCAAAAGATTGGACCGTCAACTTAACAACTCTTTCATCCCGATCTCACAAATATAAGAGAGAGTAATGGTCTTATCAACGCACCATCCCCTTAGAGATGTGCCTTATATGCTATAAGATGATACCGTAGGTGGTAGTTTTGATTGATAATTACTACATTATCTAATATACTTCTAATATCTAATATTTTTTTTGTAAATTTTCAAAATATATAGCTTGAAAGTTGCAAAAAAACAAACAAACATATATTTAATCCTACGTTTTAAAATAATAACTACACAAATAAATCAGGACATGAAAGTAATATTTTTTAAAAATTTGTTTTATATCAATAATAAGTAGTTTTGATACTTACATCTTGAAAATTAGTCTTCGCTGAAAAATCAATATTAAATAGCCCATGTACTTTTTTAGTGGATAAGGATATGTTGCGTTTACTTTTATTTTACAGAGAGAGAAAAAGAGAAATGGAAGAAAATGAAAGAAAATGGAGGAAACTTGCGTAGCGTTGCATTCAGCAGTTTCTTGTGAGTTTCGCAAGCAGGGGAAGACTTTTCCACTGATTTAAAGTTAATCCTCCAAAGTAAACACAAGGAATTAAAGCCAATCGACATAAGGAAAAGTGTTCATATAATTAAATGTCAAAAAAGTTAGGCATCCATTCACATTTCACATTCTCTTCACTTGGGTCTATTTATATAATATCATCTGAGCATCAAATATATACAGTTTAATCAATATTTGTTAGAACTAGAGGGCTTTCAATAAAAATTAAATCAAATCGGGCATTTAATCCATTAGTAATTAAATTAAGTAGAAGTCATTTGCGAGCGTTGCATAGAATTGTCTTCGTATATATAGATAAATTTATTTCTCCATCACTATTAGTGGGAAGAGACATCTATCATAATTAATTAACATTGGACAAATTTTTTGTAAACATTTATGTCTATTCAAATACGGACAAACATAAAAAAAAAAAAATCCCAAACTTTATCACTCCAGGAGCAACTATTCATAGGCAGCCATGTATCACGATAAAATATTTTACGCAGGAGATATATTAATTATATTTATATATGAAAAATCAATGTATACTGACATAACACAAGTTATTTATCTATCTATACATAAACACGCCCAAATGCCCATCGCAGTTTCTCATAAATGTCTTAATTTCACCAATATGCATATAATATCGTTTTCCATTAAATTTCTATATAGTTCATACGCCTTTGAAATTTCTATTTGCACATTTAATTAGGCATTTTTAATTGTTCCGCGATCTATGCACCAAGTCTTTCTTGACTTAAGCCTTGTAATTTGTTACAGTTTTCTGCGAAAGTCCTTTTGTATTATTTTTTTAAATGATTCATTACTTGTTTAATAAGTAATGAGATTAATTGCATGCCTCTATCATCTCTATAAATTACCTACTGCCCCATGAATCCCCTCAAGCTAGCTCGAATCATGGCTACATCGAACAATGCCGCGCTCTATTTCTTCCTCTTCCTCCTCCCTCTATCCATTGACGCCGCCACCTTCGAGATCGTCAACAGCTGCTCCTTCACCGTCTGGGGCGCATGGGCCACCACCGGCCCCCAAGCAGGCGGCGGCAACCAGCTCGATCCGGGCCGGTCCTGGACCATCAACATCAACGCCGGCGCCACCGGCGCACGCATCTGGGCCCGCACCGGCTGCTCCTTCGACGGCAGCGGCCGAGGCAGCTGCCAGACCGGCGACTGCGGCGGGCTGCTGCAGTGCCAGGGCTACGGCCGGGTGCCCAACACCCTCGCCGAGTTCGCCCTCAACCAGTACAACAACCTCGACTTCATCGACATCTCCAACGTGCAGGGCTACAACTTGGGGCTAGACTTCAGCCCCACCACCGGCGGGTGCCGAGGGATCAGGTGCTCAGCCAACATCGTGGATGAGTGCCCGGCGCCGCTGAGGACGCCGGGGGGCTGCGACGACCCCTGCACCGTGTTCGGGACGCTGCAGTACTGCTGCTCCATTGATCCCAATGAACCGTGCGACCCCACGGAGTATTCAAGGTTCTTCAAGGCGCGGTGCCCGGACGCCTACAGCTACCCACGGGACGACGCGACCAGCACGTTCACCTGCCCCGGCGGCACCAACTACAGAGTCACCTTCTGCCCTTGATCGACCTGATCCTTGAGATCGTATAAAGTCCATATATAGTTGATATAAGACAATAAAATTTACAAGGATCTATTTCGATAGACATGCATGGAGAATAAAACATAGTGTGCCAAAATCTCGCCTGTACCTATTATATAGACCATCAACAAATTAAATAATTATTAGATTGCCTTAAATACAATATTGAGTCGATTTGCTCACTAATTACTATGGTGGTGTTCCGTGTTTGTTTGGCTGAATTATTATATCAGATTGATGAATTGGAATGATAGCTTAATTTTCTCCTGTTTCTCAAAAACAATTAAGGAGATCGAGTTGGTAGTTATTAAACTTTTATTTATTCCATCAATAGAACACAATTATAATTAGTTGTGGCATTGGAGAAGCTGCCCACGAATTACCCGATCACACACTTTTGGGATAAATGAGAAAAATCTATATATTAATTTTAGAGCAAAAGTAATACATTAATTAAACACTGAGCAAATTGTCCTGGAAATTTTCCCAGCTTTCATGCCTTACTGGCAGGTATGACGACCGCTTATTAATGATGATTGGCATTCAAGTATCTAGCTGATTAACTTATTAATTTAATTTAGTCTAGAAGAAAAATAAGTCAAAACGCTAAACTTCCCGTGTACCAAAAAGTTCCAGTGAGATGATCATCATGGACATGCGTTGAATGCATAGAAATCTCAAAGAAATCACGCATGCGATTGTGATAACAAAAATCAGAAGAAAATTGTGACGAGGATGATCTACATATATATATGATCACTAATTTAACATTTGTTCACGGAGACGGCAGAAAGAATATTAATTCACTCTCCTAGAAATTATATTAGAGCATCTACAATGCTTGGTTAATGGGGTGTTATAACACTCCAATGGTGTTAAACACCATTGTGAAGGGGTGTTATAACACCCCTTCATTTGAACGCGTTCAAAACATTGAACGCGTTCAAATGACTGTGGGTGGGCCAGCCAAGGCTGGCCCACCCCACATGTATTTTTTTTTATTTTTTTAATTATAAATATTAAAAAATTATAAATTTTAAAAATTTGAATAAAATTTTAAAAATAGTAAAGTTATTTAAAAAAAATAAGATTATTATTAAAAATAATAATAATAATTTTAAAAATATTTTTAAATTTATTTATTTAATATGATATAATTTTAAAAGGATTGAGTGGAGTGTGGGACCCGTAAGTAATTATTGTTAATGTTAAAAGGAATGTGGATGAAAAAATATATTGTTATAATGAGTATATGGTAGTGGACCCCATGCTTTTTTATGAGGTGGAGAATGTTATAATGGATAAGGATTGTGGATGCTCTTAGATATTATATTTCTCTCATGTATATCCTGTCCCGTGCATGTATTAGTATTCCACGCAACGTCAGTGCGTGGGATCCCATGCAAGCATGCAGCTTTCTTGACCAATTCAATTCTGAATAGATTAATTATTCCCCACTTTCTACCTCGTGAATCGGCATAATTAAGCCAAATAATTAAGAGTACATACTCGCTAGCTGCATCAACCTTAATTAATTCACACGGTGCTCGTGGTTTCTTCCCATTCATGTTCTCGTTCATTATAGATTGTCAATCCCCCTCATTTGAATTTTTCTTTTTCTTTTTCTTTTTAACTAATTAAGAGATCAAATAGATATTGTAAATGAGTCAAGTGAAGAAAAGCTTGGTCCTGTTCAGACTTACTTCATAATTAAGGTACCTATGCCATAGCCGATCGAGCTTAAAATGAATAAGTTACGTTGTTGAAATAGGTATTATAGAATTGGTTAATTTAATTTATTTATATATTATTCAACACTCAAATCGAATTTATTTAATTATTTAAAATTACCTTTACATTTTAAAATTTATTTAATTAGTTTAATATCTTGTGCTTATTTATTTATCTTAACAGCCTTTTGAGTTTAATAAAAGTATTATCGATAATTATAATTTATAAGTTTTGTTTGCGAATACTATTAATAAATATTATTTATGAATAAATCATAATAATAAATTAAATACATATATGTTGTTTAAGTTTGGATAATGAATTGTTGATTGCTCGTGCAAATATTTCATATTTAGTATATGATACATGGACGCAAGATGGCATAAACACTACTTTCTCATTCTCATCTCCAAGGTCGCTACCTTCCATATGGTCGACACTCGACAGTTGCTCCTTGTCCCCATGGGAATGCCGTGATGACTACTGATTAAGATATAACGGAGTTTACGGATAAAATAAAGATCGATTTTAAAAGAGGTATAAAGTCTTTTCCTTAATTGAGATGATCTCCATATGTTTTAATCATCACATCAAGATCCATAAAATCTTTCGTAATTTATCTCTCTGACAATACTATAAATTAAATGGATAAATACTGTTAAATTGAGAAACAACTATTCTTTCACCGTCCATGGGCCCAGCTCTAGGCATAGACCGTTAAAGCCTATGCTTATGGTCCTATTTTATTGGGCCCCATGATATAATATATTTTAATAAGTTTAATATTTATTTGCATTAATTTTTTAATTATATGAGTCGAAGTTATATTTACTTTCTCTTTCTCTCTCCCTCCCTCTTTGATTACTCACTGCTCACTTGCTGTACTGGTGGTCTTTGTTTGGCTGAATTATTATATCAGATTGGTGAATTGGACGAAAATACACACTTTTTTTTTTTATATATTGTGAGAACTGACTCATTTTTTTCTCCTGTGTTTTCAAAAGAATTAAGGAGAGTTGGCAGTTAAACTTTCATTTTTTCCATCAATAGAACACAATTATTAGTTGTGACATTGGAGAAGCTACCCAGGAATTAATTAAACAATCCGACACTTTATGGATAAATGAGAAAACTCTCTCTATATTTTTAGAGCAATTAAGAGTAATGCATTAGACACTGAGCAAATTGTGATGGAAAATTTCCTTGCTTTCATGCCTTGCTGGCAGATATGATCACTTATTAATGATGATTAGCATTCAAGTATCTGACTAACTTAATAATTTAATTTAGTGCAGAAAAAAAATAAGTCAAAAAATTGTTCATAACGATACTTAACTTACCGTGTACGAAAAAGACCTAGTGATGAGGTCATCATGACACGCGTTGAATGCATAGAAATCTCAAAAAATAAAAATAAATAAATTCTTGCATGCGATAAAGATATCAAAAATCAGAAGAAAATTGTGACGACTGACGAGGATGATGCGGCAATCCTATCGTTTAACCATCACGGAGACGGGAGGAATCATTCATGTATTATTAATTAATTCTCTCTCCTAGAAATTATATTGTATATTTTCCCGTGCATGTATTGTGTGTAGGAATTAGCAATGTAAATGAATCAAGTATTCATGAATAAATTTTAAGTTCGACTCGATAAGAGTTTATTTATGTTCATTCAATATATATTAAAGTTAATTAATAAACAAACTTAAATAGCTTGAACACATATGTGTTCGGTTTGTTAATGTTCATGAACAATATTCGTGAACGGTGTTTCATAACTGTGTAAAACGATTATTAGATTTTTAAAAATTATTTTTGAACTTATTTATACTCATTTATAAACCAGGATTAAATTAGTAAAAATTTAAATAAACAAACAAATTCAACTTAAGAGCTTGATAACGTTTAAATAAGCTAAATTTAAACAAGCATAAATCAAATTTGATTCAAGCTTGAATCAAGCTTTATTAGAAACTCGATACCTATTAAATAAGTCAAGTTCAATTCAAGCTCAAGTCAAGCTCAAGCTAAAAAATAAAATATCAAGTCAAGCTTGAACAGATTTTTTAATAACTTGGTTAATTTTAGGCTCGACTCGGCTTAATTATCTTATCAAATAAGTCTGAACATTGTAAAATTTAATTTGACTTGACTTGTTTACAGCACTAGTAGGAATTAATTATGCAAGTCTTTCTTGACCTAAATTAATTTAATAAAAGCATTATTAATAAACATCGTTAATAAATTTAAATATTATTTACGAATCACAATAATAAATTGAATACGTTTATTTTTATTCGATGAATTACTGATTGCTCAGGCAAATATTTAGTTAACTTGAAATATAAATAATAAACAATATCTTTTTGTATTTTTTAAAATAACATTTGAAATTATTTAAGTAATAGAAATTGTAATATTACGTGTTTGAAACCCTGCAATCGGACTCTAATGCCTAAGCTCATACACTAGCATATAGTTTATGGATAGAATACTAGGGGCCGCTAGATTATCGAATTCCAATTTTTTATATCATGGATAGAATATATGATACGTGGCCAATAGCATAACCACTCGCTCCTCATTCTTTCCATGGTTGCCGTCTTCCAGATCGTCAACAACTGCTCCTTTACCTTTTGGGACGCATTCACCCCTATCGGCCCCCGCGCAGGCGGTGGTAACCAACTATACCGATGCAGCTCCAAGACAATAAACGTCAACGCCGGAAACACTGACAGCTGCATGCATCTGGGCCTGCACCGGGTGCTACTTTAACGGCGGCGGCTCAGGCAACTGCGGACTGCAGCATGGTGCTGCAATGGCAGGGCTATGATCGACCGCCCAACACCCTCGTCGTATTCACCCTCGATCAATTCAACGACCTCGACTTCTTCGACATCTCCAACGTTGATAGCTACAACGTTGTATACTATTGACTTCATGCTCCGCCAACATAGCGGGGGAGTGCATGGTTGAGCTGGGGTCGACCGAGTGGCTGCAATGACCCTTGCACTGTGATCCTGGCTAACATCAAAGATGAAATGACTCAACAAAATATTCATGGTAGGTTATTTTTGACTGACAGAATATAAATCAAATTGACTGAAGTTTTAGCAGGAGATCAAATAGATGAGATCAGGCTTCGACAAGGCGAGCATTGCTTGCATAGGATTGAGCATCGCTAGCGCTTCGGGAGATCAGACGTCATCTGTACTTTGGGAGATCGAACGTCGCTAGGACTTCGGGAGATCGAGTGTCACCGGCGCTTCAAGAGGTAGGGCATCGTTTGCATTTCGAGAGATCGAGCATCACTAGAGCTTCGGGAGGTCGGGCGTCATTTGTACTTGGAGAGATTGAGCTTCACTAGCGCTGATCAGAAATTCGGACATCGCTTGCACTTCGAGAGATTGGACATCGCCAGCGCTTCGAGAGGTTGGACATCTTCAGAGATCGATCTAAGCAATTTAGGCATGAGAGAACTCAAAATACATGAGAAGAGGCCCAAGGAATAACTCGACGAAACTCTTCCGAAGTCAGAAGTGGAGAAATAGAGAAAACGAAAAATAGAGAGAGCTAGTGAAGTTTTTTAAATTACCTCTCACTTTTTCTTGTCATTTGAAGAATTATGTACCTGTAACAAGAAGATATATGGAGGTGTATAGTGAGGGATATGACCAATGGTGGAGCCAACCCTGGGCTAAGCCCCGAGCTGAGTCTAAATTAATCAAGGGATTAATTTTTCTCTTCGGGCTAAGTACCAAATTTTTTTTTTAAAGGTGCAATAGTAAAAAAAAAAAAATCTTACTCAAGCTAAAGCCCGGGTAACACAAAACTTGGCTCCGCCTGTGCATATGACAAAATGGAGAAGTGGGGAAGTGACAAAATGGAGAAGTGGAGGGTGTGGAATCATAGAGGTATAGAGACATGGAGACTCTAGCTCAGCTTGACTGTTTATTTTGATTTTGTCATGTAACGACTTGATCACCTTGCTACATAGTAAAACTTATTTCCTCCATATCATAGATACTTCCGCTAGTCTAGTCGAAGAAAGTATAAGTTCGACTGACTGGAATTGTGTCGAACATGAAAGAGTGTGCAAAGATGACCCTTTGCTACCAAGGTGGAGATTATATTAGCGAAAATGTTGAGGTGGAGATTAGAAGGGATTGCTGATGGAGAAAAGATCAAGAGAGAATAATATATATGCTGAAGGATTCATTGGTCCGAGACCAAGTAAATATACTGAAGGATATTTTAGTCTGAGACTAAGAGAATATGCCGATGAACACCTAGATTTGATACCAAGGGAAGTAATATATAAGAATGTCTTAGTATGAGACCAAGGGAACACTACAAAAAATATAGTCATTAGTGACGAATTTAAAAAAAAAATCGTCGCAAAATAAATTAGCGACAAAAATATTTTCGTTGCGGATAAAGCGTCGCAAATATTAGCGACAAAAATAACGATGAATTCTAGCGATGAATTTTAGCGACGAAAATTAGCGACGAATTTAAATTTTCGTCGCTAATTTCGTCGCAAACGTTACGACGAATTCAAAATTTCGTCGTAACTTTTGTCGCAAAAATTTGCGTCGAATTTTTGTTTCGTCGCAAATCTGCGACGAAATTAAAATTCGTCGCAAATATTTGCGACGAATTAAGTGTTTTCGTTGCTAATTTTCGCGACAAAAAAATAAATTCGTCGCAGAAATTTTGCGATGAAATCAGGGTTTTCGTTGCTAAATTTGCGACAAAAGAAAAATTATCGTCATTTTAAAAAAACAAATTTTGCGATGAAAAAACTCAATTGCGCATAAAATTTTACGGATTTAATTCATTTTAAATAAATTTTGCGACTAAATATAAATTCGTCACAGAATTTGCGAAGAGGTTATTTTCGTCGCTAAATTCGTTGCTAATTTGCGACGAAAAAATAATTCGTCGCAGAATTCGTCGCATAAGTCCTAGAATTTAACAACGAATTTGTATTTTTGTCGCTAAATAAAATTTTTTTTAGCAGATTCCATCCGTTTCGATATTTTATCGTATATATAAATTTCACACAACCTGTTTAATACAAACAAAACACACACACATTCAATACAACAAAATCTACAAAACAAAAATAACATTCAATAATATCCAAAAATATTCCATATCCAAATAAATACAAACTAATCCAATAAGTTAAGAACAATACAATATTCCAAACAACAAACAACAAAGTTATATCCTACAACATTCCAAACATCTACATAGTTCTGATATCCGAATAACAATCTCCACTCAAAATATCTCAACACATGCGAAAGAAAAAATAAAAGATCATCTACTAAGCAACGACCGTCATTCTTCTACCTGCATTAGAAAATAAATAAACAAAAAGTATCATACATTAAAAAAAACTATCTACTAACACAAAAATAAATATGCAAAGACTTACTCAGAAGTGCATTTTCAACCGACATAATTCTTGACTTCATCAATCCTATTTAAAGCAAAATAAAAAGTACTAATCAAAAATTAAAAAAATGAAGGATTAACAAACTCAATAAACTAACAAATTTTAAAAATACTAATTAGAAACATGCATACAATATCATCATCATCGCCACCATCATCCTCATTACCAGGAAAAATATGACTTGGACCGAAACTAAATTGCTGAAACTGTCGCATAAGAAAAGCTTGTTGTCGTCGCATTTCTATCATTTCTTGATCCCTTTGTGAGTTTTGTTGTTGTATTTCTAGAATTTGCTGATCTCTTTCAAATATTATGCCCTTCAAATTGCTAACCTCCTCAGTTAAGTTATGTATCCGTCTTTGCATCGGTGGAGTAGAAGAAAGAGATCTACGAGGAACATTATGAATTCTGCTCAGAGAACCCATACCTAATATCCTTCCCCCTTTTGCTCCTCCACTAGCCTCAAGCCATAAATCCAAATTATTACTAACAGATGACTCAGATCCCTCATTATCACCGTCATCTCTTGAAATTCTCTGTGATAAGGATAACTGATCATATCTCTCCTATACAAAATTAAAATTTTAATCAGAGCATATACATAACTAACAGAATTAAAGTTATAAAGTAAGTTTAAAGATTAATTCAAACCTTAATTGCTCTAGCTCTATCTCCACTCCAAGTCTTATCTTTTTTTTGCAAAGTGCGAACGAAAGTATCTATAAATTCCGGCTCCTTTCCCAATTCCTTAGACTAAAAATAAGAATGTTAGAAATAAAATAATAATCTGAAATAAATTAAAAAACTAATTGTAGAATTAAAAAATTATCAATCTACGTGAATGTTCCTTGATATTTATAGATCCTCTCGCATATGTTTCAGATAAGTCTCCAGAATTATATGCTTGATTTATTTTATTCTGTTGACTCCTTTTTTTGCTCTCATCAGTTTGCCAATAATTGAAGATTTTACTCCAATTTTCCGACGTGACACAAATTTGGTTTTTCCAAAGATTTTGGCATGACTCAATACATGTCGAATATGATCGCCACATTTTTTTTAAAAAATTCTTTTAACTTCCAATTCTTGAGAAGCGTCCCAAATAAATGTCCGCTGAGATGAAAAAAAACAATTGATTATATAATCACTTATTTAATATATAAAATGAATCAATTATACCTTAAACTCGCACCACCATAGTTCTTTTATAGATCCTGGTGTACTTGAGTATGACAATGAGTCTCCTCTCCAATAGTTATTTACGATTTTATTGATCTCGCGAATAACAGTTATAAAATTTTCAAACCTATGATAAAGTGAAAAAAAATTGGATAAATAATTAAGATAGTTGAAAAATTATAATATTTATATTACTTACGAATCTCCAATTGGAAATATATACGGTCGACTTTCGATATTCTCAGTAGATGAGTGTCTGGCGGGTACAGGTGAATTTGAATGGGAAGCCCCTGCTGATGAATGAGATGGTACTGGCGACTGGTCATGTGAAGGTCTAGCCTGATCAGGGGGGCATGTAGGTATCGTCTTTGTGACGATGAATCGATCGCGATTAGTAATCTTCTGTCGTCTATGGCCACCAAGTCGAAACTATCAACCAAAATCAAAATTAGAATAAAGCAAATAAAACTTTGATGCTTAATGAAGAACATGAAAAACTTACAATATTCATAATGAAGATCTGAGAGAGTGCAAGAATCTACGATGATGTCACCTCTAATAACCTATAAGAACAAAAAATACACAACATACACGGACAAAATATATAAATTTAACAATGAGACAGTATATAAACAAATAATAACTTTGATCCCTAGAGACTTGTGTGTTGTGTCTATGATAATCCTCATCAGATATAAATGGTTCACCATGACATGTCCAGTTATAGTAATTTACAGTAAACCCAAATCTACAAAGATGCTCTGAAACTTTGTTAGACGGTAAAAATCTATAATTGTGACACTTTCTGCACGGACACCTTATTTGATTACCATCCATAAACTCAACATTACTAGATGCAAAATTTAAAAACGCTTTCAACCCACTCATAAATTCATCAGTTAAACCCCGACGTTCAAGTAAATTCCAATTATACATCCAACTCCTTTCACGTTGCATTATGTCTGTTTTCAATAAATTATATTAATAAAAACTCCTAGAAAATACATTAATACGAATATACAGTTAGTTCACATATGAATCAAATTAAAATATAACAGAAATAATAACATGAGATAGTATAATAAACAAATTGATATCATTATTAAAATAAGGGTTGACGGTATTACCTAACAAAATTAAGCAAGGGCACGTAGCGTGCGGCGGTGGCGAGCGGCGATCGGTGGCTCGGCGGCGGATGCGGCGGCGACGATGGCTCAGTGGCCGGGGCGGCCGAGGCGACGGCCGAAGCGTGGCCGGTGGCTCATGGCGTCGCTGGTCGGGTAGCGAGTGGTAGCGGGGCGAGCGTGGCAGCTGGCGCTGGTGGTCGTTGGCGGTGGTAGTGGCCACACTTGGCGAGGGCAATGGCCGGTGGTCGGGGAACTCTTGGGCGGTGGCGAGGGCGGAACTCATGACGGCGGCCTCGTGGCGGCGGCGGTGTGCTCGTGGCGGCGAGGCGGGATCGCGGCCGGACGGCTCACGGCGGCGACGGCGACCTCGCGAGTCTTTGGCGGGCTCGCGGCCGGACACCGGGCTCGTGGGCGGGCACAGACTCGCGATCTGAGCCTGTGGCCGACGAGGCTTGGCGCCAGTTCATGATCGAAGTCGGGCTCACGCGGGCGGACGGGCGTTATCGGGCTCATGGTGGCGGCGGAACTTCATGGCGGCCCGGTCATGGGCTCAGGCGCGCGGTTAGGCGAAGGAGAAGAGCAAGTGAAATTAGGGCTCGGGAGGGAGGAAGGCAAAAAATTAGGGGGAAAGTTTGCAACGTATCTTTTGTTTCGTTGCAAATTTGCAACGAATCCTTGGATTCATTGCAAACTTTGCAACGAATATTTTTTTTAAAAAAAAATTAAAAAACTTGAAAATCGTTAACTGAAATTTTTAATATTTTTTTTTCTAAAAATAAGAGTTTGCAACAAATCCAAGGATTCGTTGCAAAATTAGCAATTATTTTTTAAAAAATATATAAAATACTTGAAACTCTTTAACTGACTTACAGATTTCGGAATGAGATAAAATCAGTGCCAATATGTTCGTCTAGTTCTCCTCATTATATAAATATCGTAAAAAAAAATTTAATCAGTGCATTTTTGAATATCGGTGTGTCTAAGAAATCTAATTCACGTTCAAAAAATCACATATTGCAATATTTTAGGTCAAATTGATTTTTAAAAATATATATTATCAAGGGAACTAGACGAACACATAGGAACTTGTTTCATCTCATTCCGAACTCTCTAAGTCACTTAACCGGCTTCGAAGAATTTTTAATATTTTTTTTCTAAAAATAAGAGTTTGCAAATAATTATTATTTTTAAATAAATAAAATACTTGAAATTCGTTAACTGACTTACAGATCTCGGAATGAGATAAAATCAGTGTCAATATGTTCGTCTAGTTCTCCTCATTTTATAAATATCGTCAAAAAAATTTTAATCAGTACATTTTTGAATATCGGTGTGTCTGAGAAATATAATTCACGTTCAAAAAATCACGTATCGCAATATTTTAGGTCAAATTGATTTTTAAAATTATATATATAATCAGGGGAACTAGACGAACACATAGGAACTTGTTTCATCTCATTCCGAACTCTCTAAGTCACTTAACCGACTTCGAAGAATTTTTAATATTTTTTTTTCTAAAAATAAGAGTTTGCAACGAATCCAAGGATTCGTTGCAAATAATTTTTTTAAAAAATAAATAAAATATTTGAAACTCGTTAACTGATTTACAGATCTTGGAATGAGATAAAATCAGTGTCAATATGTTCGTCTAGTTCTCCTTATTATATAAATATCGTCAAAAAAATTTTAATCAGTGCATTTTTGAATATCGGTGTGGCTGAGAAATCTAATTCACGTTAAAAAAATCAAGTATCGCAATATTTTAGGTCAAATTAATTTTTAAAATTATATATATAATCAGGGGAATTAGACGAACACATAGGAATTTGTTTCATCTCATTCCGAACTCTCTAAGTCACTTAACCGGCTTCAAAGAATTTTTAATATTTTCTTTTTCTAAAAATAAGAGTTTGCAACGAATCTGTGGATTCGTTGCAAAATTAGCAACGATTCGTTGCAAATTAGAGACTCGTTAATGAACTTGTTTTTTTTTTGAATAAAATATAAATCTACGACAAATTATGAATTCGTCGCTAAATTAGCGACGAAAAATAAATTCGTTGCAAATTTTTGCAACGAATTTATTTTTTGTCGCCAATTTGTGACGAATTTTGCAACGAAATTTAAATGTTGAAAATTTTATAATTTTTGCAACAAATTTTTTTTCGTCAAAAATTTCGTTATAAATTTGCGACGAAACATAAAATTATCATTTGAATTCACATAAATTTATTTACTTAAACATAAAATTGGAAAAAAAGCGCTTTTTGTAGTGGAATATGTTGATGGACCCTTTGATCCAAAACTGAGGGAAATGATATATAAGGACGTCTTGGTTTAAGACCAAAGGAATATGTCGATGGATACCTTAGTTCGAGATTGAGGTAATAAAATTTGAACAATACCAAACACCTTAGTTCGTGACTAAGGAAATAATAAGAACATCGAGGTCCGAGATGGAGAAAATAAATCTTAAGAATATCGAAAGTTGTCTTAGTCTGAGGCTGAGGAAATAATAAGAACATCAAGGTTCGAGATGAAGATAATAAATCGGAAGAATACCAGAAGTTGTCTTATTTTGAGACTAAAGGAATAATAGAGACACTCAGGACCTAGATGGATATAATAAATATGAAGAATATCGAAAGTTGCTTTAGTTTGAGAGAGGGAGTTTATCCTTAGGTTCGAAATGGAGATAATAAATCATTGACCGACTTAATATGAGACTAAGGGAATACATGTTGGATGCATCTTGATCAGAAATTTAAGAAAAGATAGCCATGGATGTCCAAAGGGAATAAACTGTCAATCGGTTTGAGACTAGAGGGAATAGATGATGTCAAACTGGTAATTTTTTGATGGGTGCTTCGGTTTGAGACTAGAGGGAAGAATAATTAATATATATGGACGTCTTTGTTCGAGTTCAAGAACATAATAATATAAGACATCTCAGTCCGAGACCGAGGGAAGAATAATATAAGCAACCCTTAGTCCAAAATCGAGGAAAGATTTGAGGGATATCTTAGCTCGAGACTAGGAGAATAATACTAGAAATTTTGGAAGAAAAATAAATAATTACTAACATATGAGTCAATTTGTACTCGATAAGATCGTAGATGAAATATATTCCAATGTCATCCGAGCTCCTTTCCACTCTTATCAAGGAGAGAATAGTAAACTCTCCCGAATATTCATAGAGTCGGAGAGAGAATAATAAGCTAGCTTAGATCAATCCCATAACTCCAGAAGATCCGCGGAGTATAAGAGATAATCATAGGCTTGATCCCACAACTGTCGAATATCCATGGAGTCGAGGAGAGAATAACAGGTTCGATCTCTCGACTCCTGAATATTCTCAGAGATGGAGAAAGAATAATAGGCTTAAACCCTTGACTCCAGAAGGTCCGTGGAGCCGAGGAAAGAAAATAAGGTCGATCTCATAACTCTCGAATATCCGCAAAGTGGGAAAAGGAATAATAGACTAATCCCTTGACTTTAGAAGATCTGCGGAGTCGGAGAGAGAAAATAAGATCGATCCCATAACCCCTCGAATATCCACAGAGTTGAAGAGAGAATAATAGGCTCAATCACTCAACTCTCGAATATCCGCGGAGTCAGAAAGAGAATAATAGGCTTGATCTTTCGACTCCAGAAGATCCGTAAAGTCGGAGAGAGAAAATAAGTTCAATCCCGTAACTCCCAAATATCAACGGAGTCAGGGAGAGAATAATAAGCTTGATCCCTCGACTCTCAAATATTCGTAGAGTCGAGGAGAGAATAATAAGTTCGATCCCTCGACTCGAAAAGGTCCAAGGAGTTGGGGAGAAAATAGTCGAAAGAGATAGAAGGTCAAATGTGCTACAAAAATATGTAAATCTGATATGAGCAAGAAGAGTAAATGTTACATCCATATGAAAACCAAGGGAGTTGGAGGTGATTCCGCGGAGTTGGTAGTTCATTCTGAATTTACTCTTGTCTCCCATCTCAATGTCTTAGTTTGTTTCCCATAGATGGTATCAATTTGATCCGGTTTGAGATCATAGGATGTAGAGACTCAGCAAAATACTCACGGTCAAACTCCTCCAATTGATTGCGCTGAGATTCAGGTTTCCTTTGACACGTAGGACTGATCAATGTTGAGGATCGTTTGGTGCACAAGAGGGGGGGGGGGTGAATTCGACAATTCATTTCGATTGCGTGCTTGTCTCTACAAGAATATTAGCAGCGGAATATGAAATATACAAGACAAAAGCACACACACTTATAATACTATATTTTACATGGTTCGAAATCTATGGTTCCTACTTTACAATCGGATTTTAGCGTTTACTCCACTAAACCTTGTCTCCTTCTTGACAATATACCGGAGGTGGAGAAAACCTCTTATAATGAGTTTATACAGCAAATACAACCAAAATACAAGACAAGAATGAAATACAAATGCAAAGAACACTTTACTAGCTTTTGATTGCTTGTTTGTTTGGTTGCTTTGAATGACTTTGAAGACCTGGAATTGCAACAACACTTCCCTTTAATCCCCCCAAGAATCGACTCCTTCAACCCTCCATTGCAGCCTCCTTTTATAATCTGCATCGGACTAATTTTCTGTCTGATAGTTTACTGCCCGCCTATCCGTTATCTCACAATGGACTAATCCATGTCAGCTTTCGCCCAATGAACACTTGAATAGTCGACTGTCATGTTATCAGTCAATTACAAGACCTTCTGTGCTCGTGCCTACTAATATTAATCGACTGGTGTAATCCACCAGTTGACTGTCAAATCCACTGGTCAATAGTCAAGCCTCAGTCGACTACTCAATCAGTCAACTAGGTTATAACCCTAGTTGATTGGATCACCTGAGTCAACTAAGGCTCTCAAGTGGCGTACACTCGACCAGTTGACTGACAAATGCCATCAGTCGACTGGTATACCAAACACTTGAGGTTTAATCTAAGTATGATCCTCTCATACTTGATCAACCACCCTTGGCTTAGACCTAAGCCTTCAAGTCACCTCCCTCAGTCTCACCGCCTTAGTTCGAGTCCACGACTCCTCACTCTTAGCGTTAGCCTTCAAGTGTTTCCGTCGACTATGTCATACTAATGGGTCTCCTTTGTCGTCAAAACTATACCCTTGGACTTACACGATCAAGACTACACTCTTGGACTTTTCCTTTGCCAAGTATTCATACTTAGGCTTTCTCTTGACAAGACTCCACCCTTGAACTTTTCCTTGCCAATTATCCATATTTGGACTTTCTATTACTAAGACTACACCCTTAGACTTTTTCTTGTTAAATATTCATACTTGAACTTTTCCTTGCTAAGTTTTCAAACTTGGACTTCCACTCGAGTTTCACTCGAGCTTGGGCAATCTTGATCCGAGGTTTATTGCTCTAACAAACTCTCCCTTATAACAATCTCCCCCGTATGACCTTGGATATCCCAACCATTCACTAGTATATGGTCAACATATGATCAAACTCATATTGTCAACTGTATTTGCAAACATCAAAATAATACTCGAGTCTCACTCGAGTTTGGTCAACATTGACCGGGGTCCGATTACACCAACAATCAAGTCGGCCTTTTTCTCCTTGAATTCCTTAGGTCGGTCGTCAGAATGGAAAATACCTTAGACTTGAAAAGACTCGGAAACAAGTGAGTAGGGCTCGAGGAATATCTCAACGAAGTCCCTTCGACGCTCAAGTCAAAAGTGGAGAAATAGAGAAAAACGAATAATAGATAGAGTCAAGTCTTTTAGATTGTCTCCTCTTTTTCTTGTAATCGGGAGAATTATATACCCGTAGGAAGAAGAAATGTGGAAGTGTATAGTGAGGAACGTGACAATATGGAGAAGTGAGGTGTGGAATTATGAAGGTATAGAGATATTAAGGTAGCATTTGGTTGCTGAAAATTTTTCTAATTTTTTATTTTTATTTTTTGAGAAAATGGAAAAAAAATATGAAAAATAATACTCGATTGACATTTCTCATCTTCGTTTTCTAAAAAATAAAAAAGTATTTTCTGAAAAATTAGAAAAAAAAAATGTTTTTTATTTTTTGGAAAAGTAAAAATGTGCTTCCCAACGAAAGGCTCCCTGAGATAACCAATTCATTGTCGACTAAGTCTAAATTTCACTACATAGGCTCTAGCACAGTTTGACTATTTATTTTGATCATACTGTGTGCCGACTTTGCCTCGCCGTATAGTAAGACTTATTTCCCCTATATCACACCGTGTTTGGGACGTTGCATTACTATTGGAAGAAATAAATTTTTGGATGATTACATATGCAATCCTAATAATTATAATCATAGCAATTAATATAATAAATTTCTAAATATTTTCTTTTGCCATAGTGATCTAAGTCAAACATGGTAAATCTCAATTGATCGAAATCAATTTGAGATATATTTCTTTATTGTTATTCGTGCCCATTACTCTCATAGTTTGGAAGATGAGAAGATACGTAGAACTTTGACTATGCCCATTGAAAATCTATCATTTTTCTACAATAACAGGACGAATGTCATCCCTCATATATAAATATCTAGCCAAACGTGGTCATCACGGTTTCTCTGATTTTCCACAAATCTATTTCTTCCCAGAAGTTTCCAATCCATACGCCTTTGGAATCTCTATTTACACATTTAATTATGGATTTTAGCTGGCAATTAATCTTGATTGTCCGAGGGTCTTTTCGTACTTAATTATTTTGGGTTAGGTCATTTCGCATATATACTTTTTTTTTTGCACACTAATCGCTTTAAATTTGATCTATTGCTTAATTGATAAACATTCAGATTAATTGTCTGTGCCATCTCAACAAAATCCCCACTTTTCCCATATATGAATTTCCACAAGCTTGAGCATTAGAAAATGCAGTCCGTCATGGCTGCATCAACCAGCGCCGTGTTCTGTTTCTTCCTCTTCCTCCTCCCTCTCTCCATTAACGCCGGCATCTTCCAGATCGTCAACAACTGTTCCTTCACCGTCTGGCCGGCGTGGTATTCCATCGGCACCGGGAGTACAGGCGGCGGTAACCAGCTCTACCCGGGCCAGTCCTGGACAATCAACGTCAACGCCACCACCGTCGGCCGCATCTGGGCTCGCACCGGCTGCTCCTTCGACGGCAGAAGCAGCGGCAGCTGCCAGACCGGCGATTGCGGTGGGGTGCTGCGGTGCCAGGGCTACGGCTCGCTGCCCAACACCCTCGCCGAGTTCGCCCTCGACCAGTCCAACGGCCTCGACTACTTCGACATCTCCAACGTGGACGGCTACAACGTGGGGATAGACTTCAGCCCAACCATGGCCACCAACGGGTGCAAAGGGATCCAGTGCTCCGCTGACATCGTGGAGGAGTGCCCAGCGGCGCTGAGGGTGGCCGGGGGCTGCAACAACCCCTGCACCGTGTTCGGGACGCCGCAGTACTGCTGCAACACCAATGCGTCGTGCGGGCCCACGGATTATTCGAGATTCTTTAAGGCGCGGTGCCCGGACGCCTACAGCTACCCACGGGACGACGCGACCAGCACGTTCACCTGCCCCGGCGGCACCAACTACAGAGTCACCTTCTGCCCTGGACTCCTTCCTACATTAATCATGCATGGCAATATTAAGCTCATAGTTACTGTAAGATTAAGACAATAAGTTTTACAACGATCTACTGGACAAGTTTAATTTCTACAATATTCATGCATGGTGAATACAGAATAGGGTGCTGAATTCAACGTTAGGTCTTCTCACGCTTGTACCTGTAACAATCATTAGATAGGTACAGATATCAAAACTTCTCTTTAATTAATCTCCTCTTTTTTTTCTTCTTTCCTTTATTTTTTCTCCTCCTGTCCATTTATTCATTGATTAGGGAGTTGTTTATTGGGTTGACTTATAGCTAGACAGCAAAACTGCATGTCAAGCACGACGCGAGCTTTTGTGGCTAATTTGCACATGCCCGTTCCTATCTAGGCCAGGATTGGGCTGGTTTTTTTATTTATTTGTTTTTAGTAAAAAGGTTTGGCCGACTAGCTAGCTAGGCCGGATCAGTCAGACCTTTTTAGTTTGAAATAAAATAAAATTTAAAAAGATAGAAAAGGAACTAATTGTGTTTTTAGAAGATTAAGATTCTTTTTTAAAATTCAGAAAAAATATTGAAAACATTAAGAAATTTAAATAGATAAATTATACAGGCTCCAAATTAAAAAAAAAAAAAAATAGAATCATCACATTAGTGATTTTGTCCGACTATTTTTACCGGTGGAGGAGATAAATTAGGACTCAGGTGACAAGTATAAAAGAGGAGATCGATCGATAGCTCAGAGTCATGATTTCTTCAAAAATTGATTTCTGTCTATTTAAGAATTACCTCTTTATATTTAACAACTGAGCTAGCCATGAGAATTTACGGACCATGAGAATTTACAGGCTCCAAATAAGGCCAAGCAAAGAGAATTCTTGTTTCTACTTTTTCTCTCTTTTTAGTATTGTATACAGTTTAGGCTCATTATCATCGCCATGACTACGTATATTTGTATTCAGTTTCAACAATATATTTAGTTTATTTAACTAAAAGATATTTCCGTTTAATATATAAAATTATGTATTCAAAACACAAAGCATATATAACATATATTAATGTAATACTATGTACTTGCATCATTATTGATGCCTGGCGAGGTGTCCAGGTAGCGTAAATCGGTAACTGTGGATGCTTCGGCGGAGAGATGCGCAACCCGTAATCGTTGAGCTGATTACGGAAGATCAATACCGTCAGATAGCCAAGCAGAATGAGGTGGACCGAGCCGAATGGAGAGCCTGCGATGTGATCGGTTAAAGAGATCTCGAAGAGGAAAAATGAACTTAGAACAACTAGTATCAATGTTTTGAAAAACTTACCCTTCCTTTCCCAGGAGGGTCCTATATATAGAAGGGAAGCTCTGTTCTCGAGGAGCTCTGTCTACGTAAGCCTAGCTGAGCCTAATGGACCGTACAGTATAATCATTGTTACTTGGACTGCATTCCGCGCGTGGGCTGCCATTACTACGCGTCGTGCGGTTGATAGGAGACAAGTCTCAATTAATGTTGCGGCTAATCCCTTGAGATCTTGGCAGGGAAATCTGCCCTTGGACGAGAGCAGTAATTAATACACGGTGCGTGGCTGATAGGAGACCATTCTCTATTAATGCCGCAGACATTCCTCTGAACCTTGTCAGTGATTTATCTTTTCAAAGGGGAATATGCTCCTTCAACTTGATGACATGACCTTCCTCCTTTAGCTTACAATAAAATGGATCCTTTTTTATACGATTCTTATATTTCAGAGGCGGGGAGCCTGATACAAAGGAAATCCGAGCCGAGACGCAGGGCGTCTGGTATATGTGAGAGAAGTCCGAGCCGAGACGCAGGGCGTCTGGTATATGTGAGAGAAGTCCGAGCCGAGACGCAGGGCGTCCGGTATATATAAAGATGGGGTATTCGCAGCGGGTTCATCCTGTTTGCTTAAATCCTGTCTTTCAGTCTTATCTGAGTATCATTAGGTATCATCTGAGTGTTACTAGGTATCAATTATATTTCCTGAAGAGCATACAACAATAATTTAATTAGAGAAAATACTACAGATTAAGTAAACGCATTGTTGTAATTTTCTTCCCTCGCTATAGTTTCTATCATTCTATGAACACTAGTGTGAAAGTTACAGAGGATTTTGATTCATGGAAATAATTATATTCTATTTCTTTATGAATTTTGTATGCTTTTATTTCGTAAAAATAATATTTTTATTTACTATAAATGTATATTTAATAATTATTCTAATTACTAAATTAATCATAAAATAATTATCCTATTTTTTTTAAATAATTATTCTTTAATATTTTTTTCATTCTACCAACAACACATTAAATTATTTTATTTGCGCGGCTGCGACGCATAAAACCAAGCAATTTAATGAGAAAATAAATTATTTGTACAAGAATTTTTTTTTTTGGGTGAAAATTATTCTTTATGTACAGATCGAGATTAAGTCCCTACTTCCGTTTACAACTCGTGCTTGACTAAAAAATGCCATCTTTAAAAGAGAGAAGAGAAAGATCAAACCATGTATAAAAGAAGGAATTCAAAGACAAACCAAAAGCTCGCAATACAAAATATGTCTTTGTGCCTCCTCCAAATGGTTCAAGTTTCATCCATTAATCGAAAATCCACGGAGATAATCTATATAAGCTCAATATATATTAACACCACAGAACTTTCACCTCATGTACATATATAGTCACCGAAGTTTTTTCTCAAGAAAAATCTTTCTCGCTAAATTTTCTATAAATGTTTCGGAGCTCATTGTAAGCTGGTCACCTAATCAATTTGATGTTTACTTTACACCTATAGTAAAATATGATAATCTTCATGCTAAATATTCTTCACGATAATTCTTCGTTTTGATTAAATAAAGAATAATAAATCATAAAAAAATTTATCTGACACAGAAATTTCTGCACATGAAAAATTACACACACACAGATATATATATATCACTTAAATGACATTGGGTGGAGCCACGTGTAACATTATCCGGACAACATTGGTCCGCAGAATTTTTTTTTTATACTGTAACACGTTTAAATTTTTTTTTTCACCATTTGTCTTGTATCTAAAAAAATTAATCTGATGATTAACTCGCAATTAGCCTAGGATCATCATAATTTTTGGCTCCGCCTAAAATGTCGCTAAAAGACATTTTTATTGCAGTGTGAGAGGAGTAATTAAAATATTTCGATGCGTGCGAAATCTGGATGAGTAATTCATTTTTTTGCAGTAAATTTTAAAAAATAATAAAAGGCATGGTCGTGTCAGTCTGTGGAAGTCTTTGTCCTTGTACGATGAAAAGATTGGACTATGAGCTGTGTCTACTGTGCATGCGCTTCGAACTAGGTCAAACATATTTACACAGATTAATTGGAAAATTTATTCCTCCTAGCTACTCATCATCCCTCTATAAATTCTCCCACCTCTTCCTCGCGAATCTCCACGACTAAGCAAGCTTAATTGAGTAAATTAATAAATACTCATGGCTACATCAACCGGCACAGTGCTCTGTTTCTTCCTCTTCCTCCTCCCTCTTTCCTCGAATGCTGCCACCTTCGAGATCGTCAACCGCTGCTCCTTCACTGTCTGGGCCGCGTGGGCCACCACCGGCCCCCGCGCCGGTGGCGGCAACCAGCTAAACCCTGGGCAGTCCTGGACCATCAACATCAACGGCGGTTCCACCGGCGGCCGCATCTGGGCCCGCACCGGCTGCTCCTTCAACGGCAGTGGCCGTGGCCGGTGCCAGACCGGCGACTGCGGCGGGGTGCTGCAGTGCCAAGGGTATGGGTCGCCGCCCAACACTCTGGGTGAATTCTCGCTCAACCAATGGCATAACCTCGACTACTTCGACATCTCCAACATCGACGGATACAACGTGGGGCTAGACTTCAGCCCCACCGCCGGGGGGTGTAGGGGCGTCCGATGCGCTGCCGACATCGTCGGGCAGTGCCTGGCGGAACTAAGGACGGCAGGGGGCTGTAACAACGCATGCACCGTGTTCAAGACGGACCAGTACTGCTGCAACTCGGGCAACTGCGGGCCCACGTACTATTCGAGGTTCTTTAAGGAACGTTGCCCGAATGCGTATAGCTACCCGAAGGATGACGCGACCAGCACTTTCACCTGCCCTGGGGGCACCAACTACAGGGTCACCTTCTGCCCTTAATCACGAGAAATAATCTATCGCTATATAACTCTTTATTGGGGAAATAAGAGCGAGCGAGCGATCTTCTTTCGCGCGTGCGTCTGTTACCTATATATCCAATGTATTATAGATCCCCACTTAAATATAAATATGATAAATGACCGGTATCAACTTCTAGTCCAACTCCGTGATAATATATCTAACAAGCAGACAAAAATACTCAACAATTGTAAAAGTATCTTTTTTTTTTTATCTTCTTCTATAAAAATACGTCCTTTGTATCCCTTCACAAAGAAGGTGCACCCCTTCTTCCCTATATAAAAAATAAGAGGATCTATAATCTTTTACCTTTGTCGCTCGCTACTTTTATATCTTTTTCTCAATCTTCTAATTTAAGCGGTGGAGGGGCGTCTACACCAAGGTCCATTTTGACTTCCTTTTAATGACTTTTAAATTTTTTTAGACAATCATTTTCTCAGAGAAGCCTGCCTAATTAACACGCGACCTTTCGAACGCGCGGAGTGCTCGACCTAGCTCCTCGTGGATGACGCCCGAACTCCAAATCACACAGATGACGCCCGACTTTTAAAGTACAGTAGACAACCTATAAAGTTAATTAGATTGACTCATTAAAAATCAACCTCACCGATAACATATCTCACTAAAGGTCGATATGACCTATACTTAGCAGTTGAAAGTGTTCAACCATATGTACGTACTATATAGAGTCTTTCCATCCTTTGATCTTGGACTAGATCAAATTTGTGTGGTCTGTGAGAGCTCCGAACTGAGATGGAGATGGATGATGCAATACAATAAAATGATTCCGAGTATTATTTTCCTACACTCGGAGAATAGATATAGATTGATAGTTATGACATGAGTTTAACGTGAGGTAGCAAGATGAAAACTTTTGTCACATCATCATCTTCTGCAATCAACAGAGAGAAATTATGAAATTGAAGAAATTGAAAACTTCTAGAGTGTTTGTTCCAACTTAGGTTGGTCGGAGGGCTATGTTGCAAAGTGCAAATATTTGAGATCTCACCTTAAATCATTTATGGATTCATCTGGGTTCGACGGGACTGACATGCTCCCCTACAAGCACAGAATATATATGTTCTCCAATAAGCTTTGAGGATTATTTGTTAACTAGAATGGGAGCGCAATAATATTTTTACACTGATTGGAGCGGGTATTTCTATTGAATTATGTTTGACAACATTATATATGAATAGATTCAGAAGTTATAATGCAACTGTTAGTCTTCTTGAGTTCACAAAATTGGGAGTCCTAGGGGCGGCTATCACATGGAGGACGTTGCATTTGTGAAGAATGTAAATAGAATGTAAAAAGATAACCCAAAGAGAATGAGAGAAAGAGATAGGCACAAAAGGAGACTAACAAATTGTATATTAAATCTTAAGGTTTACAAAGAAAAGAGAAATATAAATAAATAACTAAAATAATAGTAAAAAAATTAATCCATCATTCTCATTAATAATAATCAGTAATATAATTAACATCCTCTCAAATTCATGATGCACTACTAGAAAGCATTGAGAGTTTGTTAATCAAAAATTAAAAATGTGTGGTGGAATACACCTTGATGAACAAGTCAACAATTTACATGGAAGATGAGACAAATGGTAAGATGATGATACCATTTTGATAATGATAGCGAGTAAAATGACAATCAATCTCAATATGCTTGATACGCTCATGAAAGACATAATTGTGAGTAATTTGAATTGCACTGGAGTTGTCACAATGCATAGGAGTAGGGTCCAAGAGAAAACACATTCATATCAGCAAGTAACTAACGTAACCAAACAATTTCAGCAATAGTAGAAATCATAGCACAGTATTATACTTTAGTAGAAGAACGAGAGATGATATTTTACTTTTTACTCTTCCAAGAGATAAGGAAGTCTCATAAGAAAACACAAAATTCGATGGTAGACTTACAATCTATAGAATCACCACCCCAATCTGCATTTGAGTAGGCAGCCAACTCTAAGGTAAAGAAGTGGAAGGATAAAGAGGACTATGAAATTGGGTGCCTCGAAGATATCAAAGGATGCAAAGCTTAGCTCTCCAATGTGCTGAAATGGAAGAAGTAGCAAACTAATTGACAATGTGAACAACATAAGGAATGTCAGGTCTAGTGATGGTGAGATACACTAGACTGTCAATTAGAGTGCAATATAAAGAAGGATCTTTCAAGGGAACACTATCAGTAGAAGAGAACTGAGCATTAACCTCAAGCAAAGTATCAACATTGCGAGTGTCTAATAAATGAGCTTTTTCCATAATGTCATCAATAAATTTGGATTGTGAGAAGAAATCCACGAGGAAAATAAGCTACTTCAATTCCTAAAAAATAATATAAGGGATTCAAATCTTTCATGTCAAACTCACGAGTCAAATGCAGTTTCAACTCTGCTATTCCACTTATATCGCCCTTGTAATAATCATGTCATCAACATAAAGAGAAAGTAAATTACGACCCAATGAAGTACAACAAACAAAAAGAGCAGAGTCATGTTGGCTAGGAAGAAAGCCAAGAGATGAAATCACAATGGAGAACTTATCAAACCAAGCTCGAGGAGCTTATTTAAGGACAAAGAGTCTTTTTTAGTCTGCATACTTCACCAGGTCTGTGAGTGACACCGGGTAGAAGTATCATGTAAACTTCTTCTTGAAGATCTCCATTTAAAAAAGTATTTTTAACATTCATTTGAAAAATGAACCACCGACGGATTGATGCAACTACAATGAGAGTGCGGATAGTAACAAATTTGAAAACTAGAGCAAAAGTTTCCTCGTAATTCATACCATATTGTTGGAAAAATCCTTTAGTAATCAAATGAGCTTTATACCGCTCAACTGACCCATCAGATTTAGTTTTGATCTTATACACCCATCGAGAACCAATCAAAGGAAGAGGAACAAGATCCCAAGTACATGTTTGATACATAGCAGAAAGTTCTTCCGCCATAGTCTGTTGTCAAAGAGGATCAAAAGCAGTTTCTCTATAAGAAAAGGACTCAGACAATTTGTGAATAGAAGCCAAAAAGGAAGAGAAAGAATCATAATAAGTACAATATACAAAATCAGGTAGTTGAGTAGACTTACAAGATCATTGGGGATGAGGAGGAGGATCCGCTATCACAGGAGCATCATAGGGATAAGTAGGGGCAGAGGGATGATCATCTGTAAATTGATGACTAGAATTTGTATGAGTATCAATCTTGCAAGTAGCATCATTAGAAGAAGATATGCTAAGGTGGTCTAATTGTGGGTAAACATGAGATGACATATCATCGGAGTCAGTGCAAAAGGGATCAATACGAGTGAGATCAGATTTTTGAAGATTAGGATTTAGGAGTGTTAGAGAGAATGGAATAGAATGGGATGTATTTACGAAAAATAATATGACGTGAGATATAAAGTTTTTGACTAACTAGATCACAACATCTGTATCCCCTTTAACCCTCGTCGTAGCTAAGAAAAACACAAAGAGCGAACTGAGAACTAAGCTTACTACGCTCAACATAAGAATGGAGGACAAAACATGTGGATTCAAAAACTCTTAAAATAGAATAATCAAGAACGTGACCATATAGTTTTTCAAAAAGAGACAAACTGGATGTAATAGAAGATGAAATTCTATAGATAAAATGGACTGCAGTAAGAACAACTTCTCCACAGAATTCGCTAGGAACATATGCAGATAACAGAAGAGAACATGCAATTTCAATAATATATCTATGTTTTCTTTTAGCAACATCATTTTGTTCTAGAGTTTCGGTATAAGAACTTTGATGAAATGTACCATCTAAGACGAGTAGTTCAAAAAAATGATCGGATGTATATTCACCACCCAAATCACATCTAAAGCATTTGATAACAGCATTATGTTGAGTTTTGACCATGACACAAAACATATGATAGATGCCAAAAAAATTAAAACAATGTTTCATAAAATAGATCCAAGTGTAACGAGTACAATTATCAATAAAAAAAGGATCCACCCTTTGTATGAATAGGAGATGAACCTCATACATCAGAATGAACCAACTCAAAAGATACAAGAGAAACAGAGATACTTTTATAGAAAAGTAAAACAGAAAATTTTGCCAATTTACAACCGCAACAATTTAAAATATCATGAGTTTGTAAATTTCCTAAGTTTCCCTTAGAAGCTAAGTATTTCAAACGAGAAGAAGAATGTCCAAGATGAGAATGCCATAAATAAAAATCAAAAGAAGTAGAGCCCCCCTATCTACGGTCTATCCCAATCTGTTTTTAGGACAGCGGATCTTGTACATAACATAAAGATGCAGTGAAGGAAACTAAGAAATCAGAATCACATAATTAATCAACTGAGACAAGATTCAAGATAAGATTAGGAATATGATGTATCAGATAGAGAAAAATTTGGCGTACAAATAGAACCAAGACCAACTAATGACATGGAAGTACCATCAATGGTCATGACCGACACAGACGGCGATGAATTTATAGATACAAAAGAATTGAAATAGGCGACATATGATGCGAAGCTCCAAAATCAAGGATTCAGATTGGGGAAGGTATACTTGAGGTACCACTAGAGGACAAACATATGTGAGAAGAGGTAGACATGACATGTGGTTGAGATGCAAGGAACTTCTAAAATTGTTCGGTAAGAGTAGCAATTATGACATTGGGTGATTGAGTCACTCTAGAGTCTGTAAGAGGAACTGATGTTGCCATGTTGGATGCTCTAGGTTTAAGAAATCGTTGTTAAGGTTGACAACTAGATTTTCAAAGAGAAGATTGTTGTGGTAGTCACGTTCTATTTAGCAACTTGGGACACTGCGCCTTTTAATGACCCTTTTGCTTGCAAAAATTGCACTCATCATAACCGAACTTTGTTTGAGATCTATTATGATTGTTGAAAGAAGGCCTGGGTTGGGCAACAAAAACAGAAAGATTGGGAGGAGGAAGAATTCCTTTTTTTGTGCTTATTTTTTCACTTTGAGACTTCAGGCGAATTTCTTCAGCTAGCAACTCATTGACTATAGAATCAACAGAGGGAAGTGGATTGCGATGCAGAATGGTTCCACAAAGGCCCTTAAAATCATCTCGAAGTGTCATTAGAAATTGAACTAAGTGTTGTTCTTTCCTATGAGCAACATATGGAGCAAACTCTCACAATTGTGCAGATTCTATAAGTGCTAATTGATCCTAAAGGTTAGACATTGCAGGGTAAAATTCTTGAATACTCATATTATTTTGTTGCAGAGCACGAATGTCTATCTCTAATTAATACTGTTTTGCAAAATTAGATTGAGTATACAATCTCTCTAAGTGATCCTAAACTTCCTTGGCAATTTCATAATTTGCAAGTTGGATGTCTATCGATTGCAACACAGAGTTATTGATCCAAGTAATAATTTTTGAATTACAAGCTTCACACACATCTAATTGTTTAGTATATTTTTCATTTTTACTATCTACAGGGTTAATAAAGGTTCCCGAAATATATATCCACATTCGTTTGCCTTTCAAAAAATTTATTATCACATAATTCCAATAGGAATAATTTTACCCATTCAATTGCACATTAATAGACCGAAGTGAATCATCTTTTGTACCAACTATTATAGCAATAAAAGCAATATATATACCTGAATCAATAATTAAGTTTTTCGTTTTTAAGGTAGACTTAACGGACTCAAAATCCAATCTCCACCTTTCAAAATATAGCCATGGATGTGGGAAACATTCTCTTAAAATTTCAAGACGATCCAATGGTTGAAACTAAAAAAAATAATTTTTCTATGGCTACCTCAAAGAATTTCAGAAATAAAAATTCTTTTCTTCCTTATTATGCAACTAGATGGCTTTGCTCTGATACCATATGAAGAAAACAAAGGATGCAAATAGAATGCGAAAGATAAACAAAGAGAAGGAGATAAAGAGATAGCCGCAAAAGGAAACTAACAAATTGTATATGAAATCTTAGGATTTATAAAAAAATATATATATAAATAGACAACTAAAATAATAGTAAAAAGACTAATCTACCTTTTTCATTAATAATAATCATCTATATTAACAGCATTGATTCTAAAGTAAGTTGATGAGTCGCATGACGTTATATGCATGGAAAAGCGAAAGTTTATGGTCTCGGACCGGAGCTTCTTTTCTCCTAACATTAAAGGATCATGGTTATCCTTCGATCTTGGGACTGAATCTATTTATCTCTAGGTTAGACATGATAAATCTAAGCGATGGTGCATGGAGTGTCCTGGAGCTCTATGATTAATGGGTCTCTGCAGAAAGGCTTTTTCAAGGAGGGGCACAATCGTAACTTGTGTTCATCTTAATGCTCTTGATTTGCGAAGGATATAGCTCTATATGTCTTGTTCTTGAGCACTGTAGTTCTTCCCAGGCATCTTCTTATCTGATGGCCTACCCACCGGAACACTTCGCTCCCCCAAGCACTCGCTCGCTCGAGCACTTGCTCGCATCAGCACCCACTTGCCCGAGCACCCGCCCGAGCGCTCGTTCACTCAAGCATCTGTCGGAGCTCTGCAGTCGTTCACTCGAGCAGAAGATCGAGCGAGCGCGTGCCCGATCTCTCCTCGAGCACTCACACCTGAGCTCTACAAATGTTCTCCCGAGTAGAAGACCCCACTCGCCCAAGCTTTGTAGTTGTTCGCTTGAGCAAAAGACCTTGTTCACCCAAGCACGCACTCACCCGATCTCTCCCCGAGCACGTGGTTGCCCAAGCACTCGCGCCCGAGCTCTGCAGTTGATCGCCCGAGCAAAAGACCCCACTCACCCAAGCACGCTCTCGCCTGATCTCTCCCTGAGCACGTGGTTGGTCGAACAATCGCATGCACCAGGGCTCTGCAGCTATTCTCCTGTGCAGAGAAGACCCCGCTCGCCCAAGCACTTGTGCTCGAGCTTTGCAGTCGTTCGCCCCGAGTAGAAGACCCCGCTCACCTAAGCATGCGCTCGCCCGATCTCTCCTCGAGCATGTTGTTGCCCGAGCACTCATGCCCGAGATCTGTAGCTGTTCTCCCTAGCAGAAGACCTCGCTCATCTAAGCACCCGCGCCTAAGCTATGCAATCGTTCGCTCGAGCAGAAGGCCCTGCTCACCTGAGCATGCGCTCGCCCGATCTCTCCCTGAGCACGAGATTGCCCAAGCACTCGCACTTGAGCTCTACAACTGTTCTTCCGAGCAGAAGACCTCGCTCGTCAGAGCACTTGCACCCGAACTATGTAATTGTTCGCTCAAGCAGAAGATCCCACTCGCCTGAGCACTGTGCTTTTTTCCTGAGCACACGGTCACCTGAGGTCTCCCCGAGCACTGTGCCTTCTTCTAGAGCACTCGATCGTCTGAACACCAAAATGTTTTGCTTATCCCAAACACGAGGATCTTCTGCTCGAGCACCCGCTTGCCTCGAGCATCAAATTTTTGACCTAAGTTCATGGGTTATCAAATTAAGTAAAGAGATCGAGCTTATTCTCTTCTCAATTTCTTGAATCTTCTGGAGTCAAGGGATCAAACTTATTATTCTCTCCGATCCCCAACTGTGCGAATCTTCTATAGTCAAGGGATCAAGTTCAACGTCGTTTATTCCCTCTGGGTTCGGATCGAAACGTCTGTCAATAAAGTTGTCAATTCGGCGCCATTTATTCTTTTTGGTCTCAGACCGAAATGTCCATCAGTAAAGTCGTTAGTTCGTCACCGTTTAATACCTTTGGTCTTGGACTGAGTCATCCATCAATAAGTCATTAGTTCTGCGATGTTTATTTCTCTTATGGTATTCTGCAAATTTGATCTTCAACTCGAATCCATGTGCCCTCATTATCCCTTTAGTTTCAAACTAAGGTGACATTCGATTTATTATCTTGGTTTCATATTAAAGCGCCCCTCGATAAATTACCAATTCATCAATGTTTATTCCCTTAGTCTCGGACTAAGACGTCCACTATATATTCTTTCCCCCTAGTCTAGAATCAAGACTTCCATCGACATCTTTACTGATCTCCCCCTTAGTATATACATTGATCCCTACGTTAGCATATTCACGAGTCTCCATCTCGACTGCAGAAGTCACTGCCGCATCATATCTTTAACACAAGTCCAGACTGTCAGACTTACATCTCTTTCGACTAGACTAGTGGAGGATACTGTGATATGGTGATAGTATATCTGGCCACGTAGCAAACATCGAAAGGACTCAACAACCATAAAGGTGCGTCCTTTGGTATCCCTCCATACAGGATTGAGGTGCACCCCTTTTCTCCTTATATAAAGGTAAATGGGGATCTCTAATCTTCTACATTTTTTTTTGCTCTCTATTTTTATATTTTTTTTCTCCATCTTCTGACTTGAATGTCGGAGGGGTCACATCGAAGTCTATCTCGTCCTCCTTCTAACAACTTTTAAATCATTTCTGGCAATCGATCTCCCAGAGAAGCATGCCTAATGCCCCACCTCCCGAGTGCGTGGAGCACCTGACCTCCGTGCAGATGACGCTCAAACTCTCGACCACGAGAATGACGTCTGACTTCCAAATTAGAGTGGACAACCTGCAAAGTTAGATCATCTCATTTGAAGATCGATCTCACCGATGATAAATCTCGCTGAGATCGATATGACTTGTACTTAGTCTGTTGAAAGTATTCGACCATAGATACTATACAAATTCTTCTCATGGCAATATATGGATCATGAGAAGGAGGAGGATGCGGAGAAAATAAAGAAAATTCCTGAGAGGTTAGATAATATATACCTCAGTTGCTTTGAAGAAAGTTATCATCTGATGGATGCGGATGGCAAAGGGAAAAAACACTAGTATCCTTAGTGAGTCAAAGCACAAGCTCATTCCCAATTAAAACCAACTATTTGGATGAGTTCAGCAGCTGAACGAACTCGTTGAATTATTGGAATCGACTGATGGATCGAGATCCAGCAACAATTGCATCTCTGTCGTAGCTATTGATGGCAATATTAGAGGTGTAGGGAAGAGTACTGATCTTGCTCAACAGGACTACAATGGTCTGAGAGTGGAACTGAAACTTCGATGTGGAGAGACTTATATCATTTATGCTCGTGCAATAGAGAACTAGCTAGCTCTCGGGAATTATTCAAAAATTGTGCGTCTGTTTCTAGCATTAACCGTTCAGAGCTGGAAGCCATCGCGAAGAAGAATGCCCAGGGTTTCGCTTGTAGCAAAGATAGATATTGGGATCGGAGGGTTGTTGAAGGAGAACCAGCTACAGGGCGAGAAGCTATTACTGGAGACGTACCGTGGAGAATGAAATTTGGCAACTACCACAAAATGAAAATGATGCAATTCTAGTGCTATACCTGATCTACCAGTGCCTTCCTGAGCACAACTGAAGCAGTGCTTTCCTTTTTGCTGACTGCTCCCCAAGAACCTAGTTTTTGTGAATTAGGATTTCGATGGCAAAAGAAATTATTGTGCCTCGAGAAAATAACAGGATGGATATAGACTAAATCTTTCTTCCAACATTTGGTAGTTAAGCACAATTCTAGTTTGTTTTACTTTTATTTAACATACAAATTATACATTCAAATTGGGGATGTAGCTCAGATGGTAGAGCGCTCGCTTAGCATGCGAGAGGTACGGGGATCGATACCCCGCATCTCCAATATTTTTAAATTTCTAATTTAAAAAATGACCACAATTTTAGTCGTTATTTTATTAATATTTTGATCATCCTGTTTTAGGAATGTCAATATTAAGTATAATATATAATTGGTCGATCAATTTTTTTTTTAATTCATATTTTAACTTAACTAAATGTAGGTGCGCCATAGAGCAGTCTCCGTACAAAATCGAGGATTAATATTGATGTCGATTCTAGATTAAAATTCAAATCAATTATATCACTGTGTATGACGTTATGAAAATATTGTCATAAAATAACATGATAATGATCTCTTAAAATTGTCCTGCTGCGGTGCGGTTATTTCAGATGTCGAAATTAATTTTGGAGATAAATAATTATTTTTTCTTTGGCTCCGCCTCAGATGGAATTTAAATTTTATTTATTCTATAGAATATTTTACTATTGAACCACACTTGTGGGGCTCTCCTACTGCGACTATTCGATGATGGAAGAAATGCGTGCACGTTCACGTGCATGTCCCATGCAACGACAAACTAAGAGAAGCAAATGGCAAAATGCAGACGATCCAACAGATCTCCACCACCGTTAAAAATTGACGCACTCAACGACGCCTCGTCACGTCGCACCGGATTTACCGGAATCCGACAAAAAAAAAAAAAAAAAAAAAAAAAAAAGAGGTAGGCTTCATGTGCAGAACACGCAAGCCAAGGTTAAGTTACGCCCGTGATCCACAATGATTTTAGTTATATATATTTTAAGATTATTCTTCATTTTCCACGAGATGAAAAAATATATTAGAATTTAGAATGTGGCCGGTGGAATGGATGGTGTCGGGTGATAAACACATCGATTTCAATGATTAGGTGTAATTAGAAATAATTAGTTCCCAATTACTCACGTAGACTGCGCTTTCCACGTTGGTTTTTTTTTATTATTATTTTATCGAATATCGCTGCATTTTGTGCTAATTTCCCGTACGTTACCGACCACACCTGCCACTGGGGTTATTAGGCAAGATATAGGGCCCGCCATAGACTAAGAAAGCCTAACAAGTGCAGAAAAGTACCGTTCGGCTAACTCGGTATTTCGACACGTAATTTTTCTCTTTTATTTTATTTTATATTTATTTGTCGTTACAAAATAGTTTTTTTTTAAAAAAAAAATGAAGTATTCGATTAATTCGGCTATAAATGAAGTCGGACAGGGGCGGAGTCGACAGGGCGTAGCGGTGGCCGATTCGTGCCGCGCGAGCCGCTGAGCGATCTGAACCGTCGAAGAGAGACGATGAAGCCGTCGCTGTGGCGACCGGCGCGGGTGGCCGATTTCTCCTCCTCGAAGAAGTGCGAGGCGTCGGCGGGGAAGGAAGCGGCGGCGATGGAGGGGCACGTTCCGGTGTGCGTGGGGGAGGAGATGGAGCGGTTCGAGGTGCCGGCGGAGCTGCTGGGCCGCCCGGCCTTCGCGGCGCTGCTCCGCCGGTCGGCTCGGGAGTACGGCTACCAGCAGCGTGGCGTGCTCCGCATCCCCTGCCCCGTCCCGCTCTTCCGTCGCCTTCTCCTCGCCGGCGGTGAGGCCGAGGCGGAGCTCCTCCGGGCCCTCCGCCAGGAGGAGGAGTAGACCGTAGACGAACGAATTAATGGTCGCATAACGAAGTTTGTCGGCTTCGTATTCCACCCCGCGTCCGACTTGTACTGGGTTCGTGTTAATTGCAGTGCACAGTGAGGGACAGTGATGAAGTTCCATCTTCTTCTTTTTTTCGTCTTCTTTTAGACGATTTAAATTTTTTTTTCTTTTTATCTTCTTTCCTCGTCGTGAATTTTTAATTATCACAGCATGAGCAATAATGAAATTATCTAAACACAAATCATGTTTGGTGAAACCGCTGCTAAATAATTTTCAAACGATGGCATTTTAAGTGGGTAGAGGAAAAGGAAATCCCACTAATAAATGTATTACATAATGTTTTTTTTAATGCACTGGCTATTGGTCGTTTGTCGTTGTCTTCGCCCATCATTGGTGGATCCTACTTCCACATAAAAGCAAAGGGGAGACAGGAAGCTCTTGCCGGCGTCGGCATGCCGGTTTATCGAACTCCGGCACTGCTTCCCGGCGTCGTGGAGTCCTCGCCTTCTGCCCATCCCGCTATCGGAAGGAAAGTGAAGGAAATCTATGAATGTGTTTGATTTTTTTACTTGTTCAAATTTGTGTGTGATTTTTTAATTGGATTTCCTTCATAGTTATTTCTTATATTACAAATGTAAATCGTCTTGTCATGATGCCTACAATTTAAAGATCTTATTATATCTCCCGACCAACAGACTGCAGACAACCCATCTGAGCTTCCTTTTCCTGGAAAGATACAGAATCACAATTCAAGAAAACGAATTGCAATTTACGACCCATAAATTAAACACTAATCGCCTCTTCTTCTTCTTCTTTTTTTTTTTTTTGCTGCTACATAATAAATGAAGACAAAACACGGATAATTAGGCTCTTGTTTGACTTGTCACCCAACATGTCGGCTCACTTCGATACATAATTAAAGTGGACAAAAAAAAACAATTTGGTAAAAATTTCTATGATTGCACAGTGTCTGAAAATCCGCGGTGAATCCTCCAAGGCAAAGAATAGCTGCAAGAAAAGACACAGATCACACCACCGAATAATGCAAACTTCTATTTGATGAAAAGGAATGGCCTACCTGTTTATGCTGACATTAGAACCACCTCCCTCCACATCATGTAATATAATTGATTGCCCCTGCGGGCTCAGCAGAGTTGGTATTAGGGTGGGATTTGCAACCAATGTAAGATAATTGATCAGACAGTTAGAAAAAACTCTAACCACGGTTCATGTGATTCTATATAGTAGGGTACTCCCACCAGTAACAGATGTTCCAGAGGATTTTATTTCCCCAATTCTCAGTTTGTCAAGCCATGATCGTACAATCCAACAAGTTAAACACATCCTCTTCTTCTTCTGGATTTTCAAGTGCAAGCAGATGCTTTCTGAAAGAAGATGCTGCGTCTTCTCTCTCATCTAGCCTTCCGAGTTTGTCATATACGATGGCCATCAAATAGAAAGCTTCGGCAGCCATTTCATGGTACTGCAAAAGAATGCACTTGTAACCAGCACAAAATCAAATTCGAAATAATTTTAAGTGGCCAAAGATAACATTTATGAATTCTGATGCAGTGCATCGTGAGAGATACAATAGTAACCATAGTAACATTAATGTGATAGACTTGCACCATGCAACTCACCTCCAGAATTTGCAGTTCTTCAGAAGCTTGGCTTAGAGGATCTAGCACTGAATCAGGGTCTTCTGAAACTGAATGAAGAAAATTAGAGAATATGATTGCGATCGGAAATCAATACATAATTTCAAATTAGGTTTTCAGTTTTAAATTTCAGAAGTCATGTATACAGGGAATCTACCAATGCTGCTATGTAACAATGCAGATGTGTAGGATCATGCATACTCACTTGAGAAGGTTGGGTCAGATAAAAGACATTTTGCTAGTGCAATGTTGGCCCGGGCACACAGCTCAAGCCCTCCATGGCCTAGAATCAAAGGAAGAGCAAGATGAACGAGGGACAATGCTTTCTTTGCATGACTTGATCCAAGAGCAAGCCATAATTCAGCAAGTATGATGGTGGCTGATGCTTTAAGTAGATCTAAATTAAATATTTTGCAGAACGATAAACTTGCTAATGCATAAGGCAGTCCAAGGACAGTGTCACCAGCTTTCTAACAAAATCAAAAGGGAAAAAGATAAGTTTGATATGTGGAATTCAGAAAGAAATCAATAGGTCATGTGTTTCTTTACCTTATGAATTTCAGCAAGCAAAAGAAGAACAGTGGCATTCTCAACCTGCATGTTAACCTTGTAGCATGTGGAGAACAGATTGCTTGCAACTGCAGCTGCCTAATTAGAACTTATTAGACGTACGTACATGGCAGATTTATTCATTCCAGCAACTCAAACATAACTTACAAATGGGATTAAGCAAATTATTAACAAGAAATAATGATAGCACTATATGTGTCCTCGACCTGCCAACAAACCTATAAGCCTATTAAATTGGAGTAAACTAAATAAGAATTGATTAACACTTTTTCTTGCATGTAAATATGTACTTCCGTATGGTATGCTAGTAAAGCAGAAAGCATCAATCAAAATAAATCAATAGTTGATTTGCAACAATAAGAATTTGCACAAGTTAATTGCCTCAACCCTCAGCCAAGAAACCAGACAAATATTAGTAAAAGTAAAAATAGCAAGGATGAGATACTTGGCTAAACTGATTTGCTGCAAGTAAAGTTCGTGCATTTCGAAGACCAGCCTCTGTCTTAAGGTCCATATCCACTCCAGAAACAGATGAAGCAAGAACTCCAAACTCATCACAAATTTGCTGAGCAGTCTTCAAATTCCCCCTGGATCGGGTACATTCAGAATAAGATATCTGGAACCTTGCAGTACATGATCTTCCAACTAGCCAACTAGAGGCAATGAAGACAAATTTAACAACAAACAAGATACCTGTGCAAAGCTCGCTCATGAAGTAGCTGTAGCTTAAGAAGCTGGATGTGTGGATTTGATGAAGGAAAAAATTTCTTTTCTGCAAGCTTCAGTGCATTAAATGCCTCTGAAAGGAAATGAGAGGAACTGATAAAATGTTTCATGAGACAGAAATTAATGCAGATGAGGTAAAAAATAATTTTGGTACTGCATCAGAAATATCTCAAATACATCAATTTATGTACCTTTCACGCAAAACAAACAAAACATTGTCACACAACAGGAAGAAAGAAATTTAATTCACTTGAAACATCTCAGTCGAGTAAATAAGAAAAACTGGAGAATACAGTCACATAAAGCTTAGGGTGAGTAGATAATTACCAGTATATCCTTTGAATATGCTCAATTGTTGTATTAGCTTTGCATATGCCAGTGATAACTCTGATGAACTGAAAGAAAAATCAAGTCATAAAATTTTAGATCATTCATCCATTTACACAAAAAAAAATGTCGCCGAGACATTCAGCCAAGTAAGATACCTTGCAGCATCAGCAAAGCACGTTGCATAAACCAAAGCATTCATCCGAACCAATGGAGAGCTTAAGAAAAAAATATATAAGAAAAAATGAGCCATAAAGTTAATGTTGCTATCAAGTTTAACTCAGTTTTAGCCATGTAGGATTACATAAGATTACAGCTGTTAGGTGACAAAAAATTCTCTTTAGTATAAAAAATAAAGGTTGAGAATCATATTGTGGAAGATATATAGATTGACAACGATGATAAGCCTAACCAGAATTAAAAAGTGGGGTCTTTAACAATCCATAAAATGAGAGGTGTAGGCAACATCACCATAAAACATTGTCAAAGTTACCAAAAATAGTAGCACATCTCAATTACAAAAAAATAAGCAAACAACATCAGCCATAAAATCTAATAGGTTCCCCATTCATAGAGTCAATGACCAGATAGATCCATGGAAGGTTCAATTCTTTTCAATAGTAGATGGGGTAAGTGCTAAGCACGATGCTTTAGAGAATTTCCAACAATAGATTTTTTTTATCATTATGACACATTAACTTAGTCAAACCTTGACCACTATTGCTAAGTATTGAATTAAAAAATGCATATACGTTACCTGATTCATCAAGGTAAGAAACAAGCTTCTTTTTTCAAAAAAAAGAAAGAAAAAAATCAACTGTTTAGAATTGGCTACATAGATCTCTGTGTATCATTAAACACAAAGTATAAAAGAAAGCAATATTTGCAGTTAAATCATTAATAATGATGGAAAATCCTGGTCAAAAAACACACATATGATGTACCAAGACACTCATCTAAGTCCATTAATGAAGTACTAGAATTACCTGCCATAGTATTCCCATGCCGTGGACCTAAGCAAATAAGATGCACCAGCTAATTGCAAGACAGACCCAGGTACAGGACTGGGCTGTGCATGAAACTGAAACACATCAAAATCATTAGCTGATAAGCTCCTGGACATATGTGACTTAAGCCATGAATTATCAACAGTTGTCAGGTTCTTAAGCCATGAAGTGCTAAAAGCACCAGTGTCGTTTAGTTGCAAAATCCCATCTGCTCCAAATTCACTTAACACTTTGGAACTTAACCTTAGCTCCTGTAGAGACAACAGGCAGCAGGAATGTCAAAGTATCACAGCTTCTATAGAGAAATCATATTTAAATTAGGAGAAAATAAGTGTAATGAATGAGAAATTGTTTTCTTACCTTGCAGACACTTACTGGGCATGTTTTAAGCTTCATAGAAGCTTTGGGACCAAAAGAGATCAATGGCTTCTTCACATGCTGAAAAAATTAAGATGCCAGAAATGTTCAGACTCAAAGGAAACATACAGATTACAGATGAGATGTTTCTTTTGTCCGCACAAAGGACAACATGGATAGTAACAAAAAAATTCTGTAAAGCTGTTTATACAACAAAAACAACAATATGAAGCCAAGTTATTTCCAATTATTTGCAGTCGGCTACATGAATCTTCCCTCCGTCAAGTTTTTGTAAGGCTAGTTCAAATTCCATGCCTCTCACGTGTGTTAATAGAAAAGAAAACAAACACCACTTATTCGAGAACAAGACAAAGAGGCTGCAGCAAAGCTAGTTAAAGTTACTAAATATTTGCATATAACAAGTATAACCAGATCATCTTTAAATACAGTGAGTAAAAGAACAAAAGAGTCGGTTGGAGGAAAATAATAGGCTTACTCCCACCTCAACGCTTCAGGGTAAGAATGGGGATCCAAGTAATCCACCCATGAAAAGTGGCCTCGTTGACTTCTAAATCTTTCCTCCAAGAACTTTATGCAAAGCTAGTTCAAATTCCATCTCTCTCACAAGTGTTAATAGAGAATAAAATAAAAGGTGCTGCAGACAGCTAAATAAAGTTACTATATTTCACATATGACAAGTATAACTACACCATCTTCAAATACAGTGAGTTAATAGGATCCAAGTAATGCACCCATGAGAGATGGCCTAGGTGACTTATGTATTTTTAACTAACCCTCATCCTTAAATGTTCTCAGATTTGATTTCGTTTTCTAAGCTTCAGGAAACATTGCATCTTCTGTAAAAATAAGTATCCCTACAGTATTATCAACATTGATTGGATTTATGGAATACAAAGAGCAAAACTAATAAAGCTAACACAAAACAATATACAGGCTGAATATCCTCAAGGACATTTTTTTATTTACTCTTAAACAGCACATCCAATCTAAAAGAAACTACCTTTTAATATTCTTTTGATAACACATCCATAAAACATTCCAGAAACACAAGAACAAGAAAGATCAGGAACAACAATGTTTTTGTCTTTTACAGGTTTGGTCTTACTCTTTGTAAAATAGAGTTGTTATAGAACAGATTCCTTAGATAAAATGTTTACTTTTTTACAGATTTGCTCTTACTCTTTGTAAAGGTGGAACAAATTTCTTAGATAAAGTACAAAACAATATAAGTATCTTTTTCAACTTAACCCAATAAATGAAGAACTTGAATTTTTATTATCAAAATTCAAAAAAAAAAAAAAAGGTCTACTTAGCTAGGGCCTTTTTTGGTCCAACCTATCTCTCAACATTGTTGGGGTAGAAAAAAATTTAAAAATCAGATTGCCATTCAATAAATGAAAATGGTTAAGGATGAACTCTCAAGGAATTTAGCACCATTATGTTCTAAGAAGAAATATTCAATAATTAAAGAAATAAAAAGATACAGTAACAAAGATTGACATTATTTAAAATAAAAAAAAAACAGGAGTGCAGAAATAACTTGATCAAACTAACCTTAAGATCAAATTTTGCCAAGGCGAGACGATTGAAGGCTGACAGATTTGTGAGCTTTAGATGATTAGCCCTCCCAAGTGATCTTTTAAGAAGCACAAGTAATTGTTTCTGGGTGGATAATGGCGTAGCAAGACCAGTAGAAGTGCCCAGTAAATATGGGGAACCAATAATCCCAGTCATATTTGAAATTCCTATTTCAGATAATAGTTTGCATATAGCTGCCAATGTGTAAGCTAGGCATGCGTCGTCATTGTTCTACAACATTTAGTACATTCAGAATCAGTTGAAAATGTAGACACTCAAGCAAGGACTCACAAATAGACAGAAGGATAATATCTTATCCTATGCCACTATATCAAATTCAAAATATGTGCAAAGATTATTTGTAAGAATATATTGCTAGTTTGCAATTCTTCGAAAGGCTTAAAGCAGTGAGATCTTTTAAAACTGTGCCACCATGAATCCCCTTACACTTGTTTTCATTTGTTATGCATCCAAACTCAGTGACAGATGTATATCTCTAGAATAAGGGAGAAAACTTGGGTTGCAAGCCAAATCATGATCTACACAATTATTACACAAATCTAGATTAATAATCATAAGGTGTGTCTACTTGAGTGAACAAAGTGGGGAAAGAAAAGAAAAGGGTGGGGAAAAGAGGAGGAGGTGTCTACTTGAAAAGAAAGGAAATAAGAGAAAATAAGAAAAAAATTGACAAAACAACCTCTTTCATTTTATCGACCCCAAGACATGGAGAGTCTGTCTTTTCAACTCTTTTCCTCTCATCCTCCCTTCTTCAATCCACCTTTGGATAGAGCCAAAAGTGGGGAAAGAAGCTTCAAACGCCCTCTTCCCTTGCTTTTACTGTGTCTTCTTCTACCAGAGTAGATAAGAGAACTGACTCTATTCCCCTTTCCTTTCCCTCAACTGAGCTCCCTTCCCCTCATGTAGATATGTCCTTAAATATAACTACCAGTAATAATCCTTTTAACATTTTAACGCATTACACAGTTTGAACAGCAGCCAAGAAATCAAAAACGAATCCACCAAACCAACAAGTTATTAAGCTCACAAATAAAATATATTTATCTTGAGCATAAAAAGAAGCTTATACAGAAAGGAAAAAAAAAAAAGATGAATGCAAAACACCAATGTTGGCAAGTTGTTAAATAAACTAATCATTTGTGATAAGAAGAATGATAAAAAAAGAGCAGCCCAGTGCATGAAGCTCTCGCCATGCGGGGTCCTAGGGAATGCAACCTTACCTTGTTTTGCAAGAGGCTATTTCTAGGATTCAAATTCATGACCTCTAGGTCATGAGGCAACAACCTTACTGTTGCGCCAAGACTATTTCCAAGAATGATGTCCAGAAAAAAATGGCATTAAGTTTAAATAAGAGATGTAACTCTTCAATCTAAGTAAATCAATCACAACATACCTGTTGTGAGACCCTTACTGCTTCAGTTAGAGCCTGACAAGAAAAGAAAACTAGCACTGTTAGGAGATGAACGAGCTGAGCTAATTACACAATAAAGAAATTTTAAAATCACTATATGCTAAAGAAGGTACTGTTGAGACAAAATCGCAGTGTAGCTAGTCAAATATGCCATGCTAAACAATTATCTGACATTTCAGAAACAATTTAAGACAAATTGGGCGATTGAATATCCTTCCATGCTCTAAAGTCCAAGAAAAGAAAAGGCTTCCATGTCATTAAATAGATGTGAAAATGAGACGTCCATCAGGTACTCAGCAATACTGCTCATGCACCTATATCACAATTTAGTCAAAGAGTAGCTCAATGAAAATAATCAATGGGGCTGTGCATGCAGTTGCAAAATATTAGAAAATATGTACCTAATGATAACAAACAAGCTAAACACTTGACCCATAAACAAATGATTCTGCCTAGAAATTTATAATATAGACGGCAAGGAAAAAGAGAGAGAAGAAAAGGATGATGGCTCAGAAGAGATTACCTCCAAAGCTTTCTTAGGATGGCCAAAATGACTATGCAACGAGCCCAGACAAAGCAAAGCAGTTTCATATTTCCCAACCTCAAATTCAGAGGATGGAGCAGCTGATCTGTTAAAAAGTCCTTCCATCCCTGCACTTTAGGGGTTCAAGTATCTAGTAAGAAAACAGGACCTCATATTTTCCAAGTTACCATCATAAAATATTGGTTAATAGTGATACACATTGAGAAGTAAAAACAGAATACACATGTTGAATAGATAAAATGACACATGAGCATAACGACAACATAAGATATTAAGAATTCAAGGATGCAGGTTTAGCAACTGCAAGAAAAATTGAGTTTAAAATATTATCTGTTTACTTAATTTTCAAAAGAAAATGAAAATAAAAACATGACAGCGGGAATCAAAGATCCATTGTTAAGGGGAAAATACTTCATTTGGTAAGAATAACTGAAACCAAGAAATAGCTGTTGATGGTTCTCGATTGTAGAAATATCTAAATAGCACTTTACATGGAGACAAAACAAAAATCAGGAGGCTTGAAAACAATATAATAATTAGAAGTAAAAAAACATCATTGTTAACAATGGCATCTCATTCAAGAGGAGAAACAGGGATAGATTTTACCACACTATTTAACCATGCTATTCTTCTAGAAAACATGGTACCAATAAAGTTGAATAAAACTTTCAAGAATCTTGACTTTCAGAGAGGAACAAATATCAAAATCTTGTATCTCTAAAGTGTGTATGAAGCCTTTCCAGAGCAATAATAGAACCTTATGCACTATACTGGCCTTTTCCATTCATTCCTGTGTGCTTAGGTAAATTATTATCTCATCTCACGTAAACAAACATGAGAATGAATCATTAACGTAATGTCCAATTATTATAACCATTCCATGAAGAATTGAATTCTAGATTCAACCAAAAGTGGAAAGGCATATATTCAATACAAATCTATACCTGTTGTCGAAGTAGCAGTGTAGGTTGTCTAAAGCAGCAACATAATCATCATGATAGAGAGCATTCAAGTATTGCAAGTAATGCACCTACAAACGAATTGAAGGGTTGAGAGTGTAATAAAGCAAGAACTATCCAATCAATGCCTACTTACTATGAAAATTTGCATCGATTAGGCTCTTGACTTACACGATGAAGTTCTGGGCCAAGCTTTTGTAACTGCTTTAGAGTAGCCGCAAATGAATTCAAGGGAAATGAGGCCGCATTCCTGGCAATGAAAAGATGTAACAACAACCAACAGTTTTGCTTGACAAGTCAATCAATACTCACTTCTCAAGCAAATCAGCCTGAACGTTCAGGTAGCCTTCTATTTGCCACCTTGATCGAAGGATTCCTAAACTATCATCCCGCCTGAAATTATGCAATAGAGGAATAAGCCCACCACTTTGTGCAGTATCATCAACATGCTTCATCTTCAGATCAAAAGAAGCCCGGTTATCTGGAAATTATATTGATATGGTCTTTTACTGAGTCAAATTCAATTGATGAGGGAAATCAGATCGAGACAGAAGTAACTATTTATAAATAAACATGAGACATCACACACCTGTGGAGGAACACTAGGAACTAAAGTTCAAAAACATCCACAAGCCATGAAATTAGAAAACATAGGATGGGTTTTGAATGCATATTCACATTACAAGATTGCATTTAAAAGTACTTGAAGTTAGAGCACATTGTTTAAAAAATAGTTGTTTAGTAGAAATATCCTTCAAAAATTGCCATCTGAAGCAACTTTACCTTCCAGTGTTTGGTAAAAATGCGCTAAACACTTTTGTAATATACCAAAAATACAGCATAAATGTCAATTGAAATACAGTAGAATTATATATAGATAACTAAAATGTTTCTGTTTCAGAATAATTTTTAATCATAATTTAATTGTTTTGATAAATTGATATTTATGTATAAAAAGAATTTTTGTTGAAATTATTATTTACTGTCAATTTAAACTCTATGAAATGCATCATTAAAAAAAAATAATTGGAAATAATGACTTCTTTAAATAATGCAATATTATTTAGTGTAAGAAATAATTGCTAGATAATAATCTTTAAAGAAATTAAAATATTTAAAATAAGAAAAATAATTTCAAAAAATGTTACAAAGAAGTCAAACATTATATAACTTGATAAAGAATTTATGTAATGAATAGAACATTTTAAAATAACTTGACAAGAGAAATTGTTAAAATAATAATACATAATGAAATTAATTAATTACCTAAGAAAAACAAAAAAATATTAAAAAACTGACATAGTATCATACTTTCTCGTAGAAAATATTGTCACAAGATTATACATAAAATTATAGAAATTCTAACATTGACATTAACAAGAACAAGGATAAACTCTAATGACTACTTTTTCACATTAGCATTAGCTGAATCTTCTCACTTGTTAATTCTACTTGCATTGTGCTAATTAATGAATGGAGTAACAGAATGCCCTAATAATGAAGAGGAAATTTAAAAACCATGGATTTTAAGTAGAACGAAAATTGAATAGGTAGAAGGTTCGGAAGTCGTGTCAACCATACAGAGTGCCTGGTTGATGGGTGTGCCAAGTGAGCAAAAGCGGAGGAATAAGATGATGCTATTTGGGGTCCTTCATGGAAGCATCACAGAAAATTTACCAAGGCACCATCATCATCATGAACCACAATCAACACTCTCATCTTCGTCAAAGACGAGAACCAAATAATGTTGTCACGAACAATGAGTGAAACCCTTGACATCGTCACCAACTATTGTGAAATCTTCAGTGTCATTGTGGACCATAGTTAAGTCCTCAGTGTCATAGCAATGAGAGAAACCTTTAGCATAGTCGCAAACCACTCAAGTGAAGCCCTTGTTGTCTCGAGATCTCATAAAAGCCCTTAATGTCATTGTGAGTCCGTTTCAAAGCAAAGGTGTTGTCTTTGAGTGATCAGGATGAAGAGTGATTTCTATAGTCTCTTGACCATTGTATGCATCTTAGATTAAGAAAAAAATTTGAAATCTTTTGTGGGCTGAATAGTTGGACAGTGAGTAAACAACATGTACAAAAAAAAAAGAAAATATAACACTAAAATGAATGTGTGGGATAACTAGAAAAAAAGATAAAACTAAATTATTATCCACGAATAACTAGCAATAACTCCAATAGCTGACAAAATGAGAGAAAAACACACCAGGATGGTACGGACATGTTTAAAATGACCAATAGATTTTGTAGTTAGTTCAATCAGCTAAATTAAGAAAGTTACAACTTTGTTTAAGCTACAAAAATAATATCCTCCCAATTGCACATACTCAAATGCAGACTAAAAAAATACCATAAAGGTGAAATGGAAATCAAAATGTAGCTATCCAGATGCAATTACTCTTAGAATCAACCACCTTGCTAAATTAAGTACTCCAAATTGAATGAAAACGTCATACTGCTATATCACAGACCTTCAGGAAAACTAGAAAGTAATTTTGCTCTAACGTTTAACAAACTTTCTGAAGCTTGTGCAGTGTTTTCTAGGCTATATTCATCGAGCTCAGCAGGCTCACAATCAAGTTCCGGATACTCTTGCAGTTCATGGTTTTCTGATTCATCAAAATCATTCTCTTCAGCCAATTCATCCGTAGAACCATTTGAATTGCAGTATGCCACTAAATTTGTCCAAAGATGGCAAACTCCCTAAAAAACATATAACAGAACAACATGTGAACAATTATTATATAACTGGTTAGGTATTACAATCATTCCTATAATATAAATGAAGTATATAAACTTTGAAAAACAAAGAACTTCAGGGAAACAAGCTGAAAAATGACAAGCATAACTTTGGGTTGTAAAAAAGAAAAAAAAACTGATCAATTTGTTAGACATTTTTAGCCAACGTCATCAGGTAATGTGGTGGAGGGATAAGTATAATGTAAATTGTACTCAAGATTCCATGACAAGTTGATCCAATAATTATTTAGTGACTCTTCCTATGACATATTTGGACTTGACGCTTGATATCAGCCGTACTTATTCAATGTAATTGGCCTTAATACACAATATTCTTAATATTGAAGTCCATTTAACTCTATTTTCCTTACTGTTTTTCAATATTGTATGTACCTATTTAGCATGTCCGAACACTCATTTTGCTCCACAATGCGAAGAATCAATATTGGTTGTTAGGATCACTGGTGTAGCTAAAGGGCAGTGAATAGTGAGAAACTAGACATATCAAAATCAAATTTGTCACCTCAGCACCTGTCAAGTCATTACTAAAGATGCAATTTGTCACCTCATTGCCTGTCGAGCCATTACTAAACATGCAATTTTTTTATCAAGTTACTACAACTGCTCACTTAAGAAACACATCAGTATCATAAGATGACCTATTTTAAACTTTTTGTTACCCACATCGAAATAATCTGATTGGACTCGACCACTTGATGCAGATTGTGACACTGATAATTTATATAATGTGATGCTACCTTTTTGATATCTGAGTTACCAAATAGGCATGCCAATGATGAGGTTCATTGTGTGAACACATAGCACACTGCTGGAAATGTATACACCACCCGAAGGGAGTGAAGGAATCTCTCCATGGGTCACTCGTTGGCTGGGTACACTTGAACTCAACATGGCTATCATGGATATTAAGGTAGGTTCTTTGAAGCTCTTGTTCGAATAGGAGTGTCATTAGATAAAGCTATGAGATTGGTAGTATAGAATGCAAATTCAAGTGAATAATACCCCCAATGTGCATTCCTTGTATTTTATGTAGTAATTTGTACTCTTATTGCCACTGTATATTTATCTTGATTCATTATGCACTTTCTGCTTTTAATATCTTTATGCCCCTTTAGTTGCTTCCTATACACTTAAATTTGTGTCTATGCTTGGCCTTATTCTAAAGAAAACCCACTTAGCTAGTGGCTAATGTACTGCAATTATTTACTTTTTAGCAAGAACTATTGTGAGAAGACCTGTGTTCAACAAGTATTAGTGGAGCAATTAAGGATGCGAGAATTATAGATACAACAATAATCAACCCTTATCCCACTATGTGGGGTCATCTATATGAACACTCCTATATCATTGAACTCTATCCTCTACTATATCATCATTTATATTTAAATAAATTTTATCTTATTTTATCATTGCTAACCAAGTTTTTTTTTGTCCTTCTCTTTCTCGTTTGATTTGTATATTTGTAATAGTTTCACATAGCCTAACTGAAGTATCTGCCGATCGTCTAAGTATATGTTTGTACCATCTCAAACGCATCTCCTGAAGTTTTCCCTCAATAGGCGCAATCCTAACTTTCACTCTAATATTCTTATTTTATCCATCCTCGTATGTCTACACATCTATCTTAGCATCCTAATCTATGAAACTCTTATCTTTGCTCATGTGCTCGAGTCATAGCTCGACATTCAGCTCCATATGACATAGCATATTTAACTATCATTTTGTAAAATTTCTCTTTAAGGTTTAAAGGTATCTTATGATCACAAAGAATACCTTATGCTCTCCTCTATCTCAATCATCCTGCTTATATTTTATATAAGACATCTCTCTCAATCCCTCCATCCTTTTGCAAAATTGATTCTAAATATTTAAAACTTTTAGTTATAGATAACTCATTATCTCCTAGTTTAATAATTGTCTCATTGTTAAATTTAAATTCTACATATTCTGCTTTTACTCTACTAAGTGTAAGACCTTTCGCTTCTAATGTTTCCCTCCGAGATTCAAGATTAGCATTTACTCCTCCATGTGTTTCATTTACCAAAACAATATCATCTACAAATAACAAGTTATGATGTAGCTCAAAATGACGAATTTTGTACAAATGATATGATTATTATTGTTATATTATATTGGGGTGTAACAAACACAACATAATGATAATGGCAATGCTGAGCATTGATTAAGATGGTCAGAAACAGCAGAAAGCTTCTATTCCTGCTTATTTATACTTCACAGATCCTTGTAACAACAGTTGGAAAATGCTGACAGCACAATAGGAGGGTTTATGCCAAATATAATTGGAATTCCTTCAGTTTCAGCTATTATTGCTAGGACTCGCATAGACAGAAAAGATATTATTCTCACACACTAAAGAAAACTCCAAAATACAAGCTTCAGAAGAAGGCAAATATACAAGATGAAGCACCTCAAAAGATAGCATATTGAAGGCCAGTATGCAACACCGCAGAAAGACCCCCAAGTGTCCATTTGGATCCAAATAGATCTGTTCATCTTCCATCGAAGATCCTTCAGGGCCAGAAAGTACACCTAATCAAATTCATATTAGTATCCAACGTGAATACTCCAAGTCATGAATAGATAAATCATGTTATTTACCTCGCAGCTTATCGAAAAAATTAAATAGATCATCTGGCGAGGATAGTGCCGAAAGGTTGGCAATCAGATCCGTACTAAGCCAACCCATATGATCAACAGCCTTCAGCTGGTTCATAAATTCTTCTAGTGTAGGTTCAAAGAAACCCTCACAAGACTTAAATAAAACAAGTAAAGTATGAGCTAGCAGTCTATGGTTAGCTAAGAGCTAGAACCTCATCATATCAAAGATGAGAGTAAAATAACAGACTAATCAAATGATTCTGCAAGGTACTAGAAACAAGGAAAGAGCGTACTATTACATAAGAAAAGCATTGTTCAATATCAAATGCTTTGCTCGTCCGCCAAAAGTGTGAAGATGTAGAAATGCACGACAATGACAATAAAAGCAAGTACTTGGCAAAATATTAAATTCACTGGCGAACACGGAACACGCACACACAAAAGCAGATTTTGGAAGTTCAACAAATATACGAAGTAAGAAAAACAGTCCCACTGAAAGATTGAAGAAACTAGGAGGGACTTCGAACCAAAACCTCTTGACTGAAAGGCTACCGGCAAAGTTAAGCACCGCGCATCAAACGGAAGACACTGAAAAGAAATAATTAAGGATGTTTGCGATCGAACCCTAGTGAGCGAAAAGAGGAAGAGGCCGAGGCGCTGGTGTTCGGAGATGGACTGGCGAGTGCAGTGCAAAGGTGGCTGAGCGAAAAGCTGAACAAGGTGGCAGACGGCGATCTTATGGGGGGTGATGTCGAACAGCTCAGAGCCGCCCTCCTTCGTGCTTCCTCCGCCACCTATCACCGGACTCATTTCCAGGAGAGTTCAGAATCGCAGTGAGCGAACGGAGGAGGGACGAGAACGAGGGTTTCCGCGGGCGGAAATTGCCTGCGTCGGCCGACCCGGCACCGAAACTCAACTCGAAATCGCGATACTTTTTGCACCGATTAATAGCTACCCGCATTTTAACTCACCCATGCCCGTACTGTACAGGTTGGCGGGCGCAGAAATGCCAGGGAGAGAATTTTATGCGGCCTGCCCTCTCATAATGCACACGATTAAGGTAAATAAAAAAAATATGATAATTAAGACGTTCATGTATATAATTAAATAATAATAATCGATTCTTAACTATCATATATTTATAGATTTTTTTTTCAAATGAGAATCGATCCTTTAAAACGCTCGATTTATCTTCTTCTAGTTTTTATATTATAACAATTGAGAGAGACCATTAATACAACGATTTTATATTATAACAATCAAGTCTAGTTCCACTAGGTGAGGTTGACTATATGAATTCATTGAACTCTATCTTTTATTATATCATCATCTATACTTAAATAAATTTTATCTTGTTTTATCGTTGTTAATCAAATTTTTTTTATATTCATTTTCCTCATTTGATATGTATATTTATTATTGTTTCACATCGTATAATTGGAGTATTTATTGATCATTTGTATTCTCTTAAACGTAGTTTTTTTCCCAATCGATGCAACTTCAATTTTCTCTCTAATGCTCTCATTTTTTATTTCTTATTATGTCCGCACATCCATTTTAATATTTAGGTCCATACTTTTCAAGAGGCAAGAGAGGCAATTGCCTCATGGCTCACCCACAAAATGGGTCTTAGTTTTTTTAAATTTATTGATAGAAAATTTTGTTTTAAGAGTCTAATCACAATTTCAAACATATTATGGGCTTTTTTATAATGTTGTCAAAAAAAAAAATGGTACGTGAACCTTCTTCTCTCTCCGCATTATTTATTATTTTCTCTTTCGTGTTTTTTCGGTTTCGCCGCTCTCTTTTCAATTTGTTTTCTTTCTTTCGTTTTCGTCGCCGCTCAACTTTTTCATTTTTTTTTTCTCTATTCTTCCACCTCTCTTACTTCCACCATCGGTCTTTTCTTCTCCTCTTTCACTTTCATCGCCTTTTTTATTTTTATCGCCTCCATTTTTTCTATTTTTCTTAATCCTTTACCGTCGTCGTTGCTAGCATCTCACTGACACCGTTATCGTCTCATCGCTCACCATACTACCGCAGTTGCTACTTCCTATCATCACCATTGCAGAAAAAATTGATCATTGAGGTATTGTGATACCTGTTTCATTTTAATTTGCGAGTGTTTCCATGTTTGATTCATAAATCATATTTGTTTTGATTTGAATGTAGATTTTGGTTTAGCATTAGCTGATGCAATATTTGGGATAGTTTATTGATATTGTTTACATAAATCTTGGAGTAGTAATCTATTTGAAAGAGAAAAAGTCACAGAAGAAGATAAATTCAGATTATTGTCTCATTCAACAATAATATTAGCATGCTTATATTATCAATTATAGAATGATTTAACATGCAACAACGATCGTATTAGATAAATTAGAATAATTTATATTTTTTTTATCATTTTGTATTGCTTTTATAGTCAAATAATATTTAGATTAAGATAATAAGATATGTAAATTCTCGTTGTAGTCATTAATTTTTTTTTACTCGCTTGTATATTTTAAATAGATGCTTAAAATTATTTTATATCATCATATCTCTTGTTCATACTTTTTATTCTTTTCGAACCGACATAATAAAACATCAAATTTTAAAATTATTTATGAATAATGTTTAAATGACTTAAAATATAGATGTCTATTTCAGGATAAAAATTTTAAACTTGATTGTATTAGCATATAGCAAGATTGTGAAATTAAGTTTCCTATCTAATTCACTTTGTTTTTAATTTTGAATTTTAAATGTTAGATATTAAATTAGTGTTATTGGAATTTATTACAAAAAAATGAATTTAATTGGTTTGAAATAATGATGTATGATAACTTAGGAAGTAGATTTAATTATTGTTCCGTATAGATAAACTCATGCACAGATTATTTTTTTTTAAATTACACACAGATTGTTTATAATTTAAATAACGAGGTAGATATTTTTTAAACACGAGCTATATAAATATATAATTAAATGAGAATTTTTGAATTAATTTCATTATAAATTATTGAGTTATAACTTATATATTACTTTTTATAATTTATAGGTATAATCAAAGAACATTGAAATGCCTCCTAAATATTTGTCTGAAGCTCAAAAGAGAAAAATGAAACAAAGGGAGGAGACATTAATTCAAAGTCGGATGATATTGACAAATATTTTAGAAAAAATAGCAGAATAGAAAAAGAAGAATTAGAGGATAATTTGATGATTGAATAACAAAGTCACTATAAAAATGAAGAATTTATTGAGGCTGTCAATTTGGTTGAATTGAATGAGAACGTAGAAGAAGACTCCCAACATGAAAAATTAAATTCGACTCTGAATTTGGAGGATCTCGGGAATTGGAATAGCATCTGTCAAAAATTAAGAGATTACTTAGTAGAAATGAGTCAAAAAAGAATTGATGGTTTTTTATTTCCTAAGGATAGTAACAACAGACATTTTGATTCATCGCATTATACACGGATTATGGCAAATGGACAAACAGTAGATAGAAGATGACTTGTATATTCTATTTCATTGGATAGAATATTTTGCTTCTGTTGCAAGTTGTTCAAGACTGAATCAATGATGAGTAGAATAGGGAATTTGAGTAATGATGGATACAAAGATTGACATAACATGCACGGGAGTCTTAAACATCATGAAGCTAGTAGAGACCATATGAATTGCATGATTGCTTGGGTTGAATTATAAAAGAGGTTGAAAAAAAAATCAAACAATTGATTCAAGTATGCAACTTCAAATCAACAAAGAAAGACAACATTGGTGGCAAGTGTTAACAAGAATAATCTATATTGTGAAAACACTTGTCAAAAATACTTTGGCCTTTCGAGGAGATGATGAGAAACTTTATATTAAGAACAATGGACTATTTTTGCAAATGATAGAAATAGTTGTTGAGTTTGATCCAGTGATGGAAGAGCATGTTCGACATTGTGAAGCAAGAGAATCTCAGTATACATATTTGAGTCCCAGAATTCAAAATGAATTAATAAAGACTTTGGCAAACGAAGTGAAAAGGATAATTATTGCAAAAGTTAAGCATGTAAAATATTTTTTAATAATACTTGACTGTACTCCAGATACAAGTCATCAAGAATAAATGTCTCTAGTGCTATGATGCTTGGACAATTCAATAGACATGCCAAAAATAGAAGAATATTGGATTGATTTTTTGAATGTGGATGACACATCAGATCTTGGGTTATCAAATAATCTTTTGAATGCAATAACTAGAATTGGCCTTGACATTGATGGCATAAGAGGATAGTGGTACGACAACAGGTCTAACATGAGTGGACGACACAAAAGTGTACAAAAAAAGATTGCTTAAAATAAATAATAGAGTTTTTTTACACACCGCGTAGTTGTTGTAGTCTTAATTTGACCTTGGTTGATATGGTGGAATGTTGTCCTAAAGCCAAATCCTTCTTTAGAGTGGTGCAATACATCTACACATTGTTTTCTTCCTCTACAAAGAGATGAACATTTTTTAAAGATAAGGTATCTGATTTGACCGTTAAGTCATTGTCACATATCCGTTGGAAAAGTCATATTGAAAGTGTGAAAGCTATAAAAGAGCAAATTGTACATATAAGAGATGTTTTACTTGACTTGGCAGAATTTACTGAAGATTCTAAAACAAAGAGTGATGCTGAGACCTTAGCACTGTATGATCTTGAGAATTTTGAGTTTTTGCTTGGAATAGTAACTGATATAACTTGTTACGAGCAATAAATACCGTGAGTAAGTTTATTCAATTTGAAGATATGAATATTGATACTGCGATCAACCTCTTACAGGGACTTGATCAATTTCTTAATGAGTTTAGAGAAGAGGGATTTGCTAGTGCTATGAATGAAGCTATACAAATGGCAAGTGAAATGAGGATTGAACCTAAATTTCGAGAAAAACATATCATTCAAAGAAAGAAATAATTTGATGAAAATGACAATGACAATGTGATATAATCAGGTGAAGAATCTTTTAGAGTTGAATATTTTCTATTTATAATTGATCAAGCTCGATCTTCTCTTTAAGTTCGGTTTGAACAACTTAAACAATATCAAGAGATTTTTGGATTTTTATGGAATTTGGAGAAGTTAAAGAGTAAGCATTTAACTAGCTTGATGAAGTCTTGTATGGAGCTTCGGCGATTTTTGAGTCACAATGGACATTTAGATATTAATGGTGATGAGTTGTATTCAGAGTTGATGGTTGTGAGATGTTATTTAACAAATGAAAAAAGAGCAATTGATATGCTACAATGTCTGACAACATTAGATGGTTTATTTTCAAATACTTATATTACATATAAGATTTTGTTAACCATACAAATAACAGTTGCATCGGTAGAAAAAAGTTTTTCAAAGTTGAAGTTAATCAAGAATTATCTTCGATCAACAATGTCACAGAACAAAGTAAATGAGTTAGCAATATTATCAATTGAGAAAGAAATAGTTCAACGATTGAATTATGCAGATTTGATAGATATTTTTGCCTCTAAAATAGCTAGATGAGTAATGTTTATGTAATTATTTCAAATATTTGTTAACTTTTTAGTTTATTGATGTAATATATTATTTCTGAGTTATTTATCTATTTAGTGCATTATTTATTTGCAAATTGAATTTTATAATCAATTACTGTGATAAAAGGTCCATTTTTTATATTCGCTTCGAGCCCTATTAAACACAGGTACAACTCTGTTAATATCTTAATCTCTATAACTCTTTTTTTTTACTCATGTGCTTAAGTCGTACCATCTTAATACGACGATTCTATATTTTTCTATAATATAAAATAGTAATTATACTCGTAAAGATAAACTAGTATTGCAAAGAACTAGTCATTATGTTCATTTTACCGTCATCTTTTTTTTTAAAAAAAATTATATATTCTATTTTGGCTTTAACATTAATAATAGTCCGATTGATTTGAGGCACTGTTCACAACGTAGAAACTGAATAATAGTGGTTCTTTAGTCGATATATGCATGTCGTCGTCACTACAAAGAAAGTGAAGAAACCGAAGGATCTAATATTTTAATTTCACCATATACATGGTGGAAAAAAAAAAAAGAAAAGAAAGAGTGTCTTAGTCAAACAAGTCCGTAGATGGCAGAAGAAGGGGAGATCATCATTTCCTCGGCACTATTGAAGGGCCTAGTAGTGCCTTGGCATATGCGGTGGGCAAGGTAGCAAACTTCTTCGCCTTCCCTACGTAGGCACGCTTCGTGAAGTTGTCGTAGTCATTTGCTTCGATGGAATCAAGAATCTGTCTATAAAGCGACGACGAAGCCAAGACCTGTAAAAGGAAGAACAATGATGCTATATAATATATATTGTTCAAAAAGATTCCGTGAAGTTATATGATCGAATTTATACCGGCCATCTACTAGCTGAATTCAACTCGTAGATGCCCTTCTCAGCCACGTCGAAGAACATTCTGGCTCTCTTAATTTGCCCTTTCATGAAGTTCCTCCATTTGTCGGTCACTTTGCCTTTGAAAATATCATCGTCTGATAGGCCAGCTCGAGCCAATTCGTCTTGAGGAAGGTACACTCGTCCCATTCTGAAGCTGAAACAATGCAAGAACACAAAGAGAAACTCGATCAAAATGCAGGCAACAACCACGCTAGCTGTATGTGATCGAATTAGACTGCCCCTGTTAATTACTATTTCATAGACCATCAAATTTATCACTTCATTTTTAGGATGTCCAGTGTTTCGCTGGAAACTTCAGGAGATTGCAACTGGAATCGAAGGGAAACTTACTCCTCTCCGACATCCCTGAGTATGTTGGTTAACTGATTCGCGACGCCGAGAGCCAATGCTGCATTGTAGACACTCTCGGTCGAGGCTTTCGAGTCCGGAGCAATTCCCATTACGGGAACACTCATTAGGCCCACTGTGCCAGCCACATAGTAACAGTAGAGATAGAGCTCGTCAAAGCTGTTGTATCTCGACTTCCGCAGGTCCATTCTCATTCCTTCAATCATGTCCTTGAATGGCTGTATCAGCGAGAAATTTTAATTAAGCGATCTAATTCAAACCTCAACATGGCACCTGTGTCGTCGTCGTTATAAGCTTGATCTAATTAATTACCTGAATGTCTACTGGGTATTTTAATGCAGTGTCTGATAGAGCAGCATCATACATATCATAGGGACGGCCATTGAATAGATCTTCCAACCGCTTCTGCCATCGATCCAGGGCAGTAGGTGTTATATGGGAAGCATTAGGACCATCGACGAGTTCATCAGTTCTTCTGCACCATACTGAACATTAAAGCAAAAAAAAAAATCAGAATTATTTTCTAAAGTTATTTGCGAAGCTTAGCTTTTTCAGTAGTAGTTCTTCGTAACTACTCAGCTATCATAAAATAACTCGATGCTCTTCTTTCAATGAAAAAAAAGGGAAAATAAGGAAAATAGTTGCGATGCTCATTTATCAGGTCATCGCCTAGTCTAATAACCAGTAACAAAAGAAATACTCGAGAACTTTTGAGCTTAATTAGCATTAAGTTCTTGAAGCATAGAAGTTGTGGAATTTGATTAGAGAGACAGAAAAATAAAAGGCTAAAAGGCATACCGTAGATTGCCCAGATAGCTTTTCTCCGCTCTGGAGTCATAAGCAATGTTCCTGAAAACGATCAAACTGTATCAACAGGAGCATTCTTAACATAATTTTGTAATATAATCGAACTTTTAGACATGTATAAATTTCTTTTCTTTGGCAATTGGCATCACATGTTCGAGAACAATTTCCGAAGGGAGATCAGGATTCTCTAAAAAAGCAGAAGAAGAAACGGAGGTATATGTCAAAGTAGCTTCTTTTTTTTTTTTGGAATTTGATTAAATTTTTTGTTTGCCTCTGAATTCCACAATTTGGGGTCTTTATACGAGCATTAGCAACTCAATGGGAAATAGCAAACCCAAGATCTGAACATTACCGAGATAAAAGGTCTTGGCATACTCGGCGCAGACCTCGCCGCAGCGCTCGTAGGCCTCATCGAGTAAGTCCCCGCGGCATGGGGCGGTAGGAGCCTCGACAGCCGGTGGCGTCCTCCGCCTCGCCTCTCCCACGGCCAACGCCGCCTGGCGGAGCACGACCCCGTAAACCAGTTGCTCGGAGGTTGGAGGCTGCACGGCGACCTGCAGGCTGGAGGACACGGCCGAGCGACCGCTGCTCTTCGGAAGCTCCTCCTCCTCCCCGAGGAAAGGTGATTCTTTGGGCGACACGACCCAAAGAAGTGACCCAGCCGAAGACATGAGAGAAGCGTCAATACTGCTGCTCCGCCGGCCGCGCGATGTGGGATCGAGAGCACTCTCTGCTTCTGTGGCGCCGCTGCCGATGGTTTAAAAAAGGACGTGGATTGAAGTGGACGTGGAGATACCGAGGCCTGGCGAGTGGGGGACTGAGCTCGCTGCTCTTCTGACCACATGCTCTTGTCGTCCTGGCCATGCGGGGTGGAACAAGATGCCGCAGGGTGAAGATCAGACGGTGATTCTTCACCGCAAATTCTGCTCGTATTCGTGGTCTGAGTCCGCTGGCTCTGGGCGCACGGTAGAAACAAAGCGAGCATAGGAGTCAGCTTCCCGACGATGATGCGTCTCGTTCGGAAAATATAGATCAAAAGGACAAAACTGTTTTTTTTTTTTTAAAAAAAATTGTAGAGCTGCGCGCGCCGCAACAAATTGAATACAGTGAACGAGCGGAAGGAATTCAACTTCTGATAGTGAAATCGACGTTACTCGAACAAAGTAGAGTTTTCCTTTTTTCTTTTATTGTTTTTAGTTTAATTAGATATCCGAGGATATCAGTGGAAGTGCAATCCAGACAAAATAATTTATACAGTTATAATGGATTATTATGTTTTGTTTATTATAATTAGAAGCAGGATTTTAAGTTTAGGAGAGCAGAATTTTTCTTTTCCTGGAAACATAAAAATTAAGGAATTATTGATTTTTATTTAAAAATTTATAATTTTTCAGCGGATTGTGTACGAGTTGTAAAAAAATTATATAAATAAAGTTTTGTTTTATATCTCCATCTACTTTCGCACGTATTTTCTCGAAATCATAGGACAATACTAAATATATGTGGTTATAATTTTAAAGTAGAAATATTATCATATAATTTTGATAACTTGAACGTCCTTATTAGTACGCATCAATGAAGAGTGTACAGTAATTTCTTTAGCCCAAACATTTCTTTTCCATTTACGCCTAAGTTTTTTTCCACACGATCGATGTCGTTCGATCAATAGTGTCAGTGTCAGAGTCCAACCGAATCACAATCGAATTTTGATCAAAATCTATCGAATTACGATAGTTGACGGTCACAATTCAACCACAATCATGTCAGAATCTAATTGAAATTCGATTGAATCGTGATCGAATTCCGATTCAATTGCGATCGAAATTGATTGTGATTGCGGATGCGGACGCGACTATATGTGCCACCACTTTTGGAGACTTTGATTGCACTCGTATCGTTCACTAACAAGTACATCAACTAAAAAACACAGAGGAGCATTTTGTTCATGACGATGAGAAGCTTGAGAGTAGATTTGGCTTTGGCCATCGACCATACGAGGGATAAGCTCAACCGATGAGGATGCTTGAAGAGGCGCGTGGAAGTAGACAAACGACCTGACCAAAGTTTTACTCTCTCCTCCTCCTGCTTGACAAAGTCGTGGTAAACACTTCCATTTTTTTTTTCCCCTCTCGTCTCAGCTAGTTCTTCTTCTCTAACTTTTCCTCTGCGTGATAGATATAGCAACCAAGGCATTAAAGACCAATGACAAGGAAGATGATTCGTACAATGTTAAAAGGACATATCCTCCAGCTGATTCCAGTCGGTATTTAATTTGAACTGAGAGATTCTTTATTAATGATTGTGTTTATCAGTTTTGTCTAATCCTTAAGACAAAGTTTTGGCATCTTCAACTTCGTCAAATTGTAAGTAGTTTTATATACGATAGAATCAGTAGAAGAAGATGCTCGTCGCATGGCTTTGTCCCCGTCGAATTATAATTACTCGTTCCCTTGTGGGTTCATCACATTTAATTTAATTAGATCCTTTCCAAAGCTTCTTTCCTTTTCCCACAATATTCCGATACATTAATTTTATTGTTCGAAAAATTCTGGAGACTATATTTTTTTATAATAAAAAATGACAGTTAATATGATTTTTTTTTACTTGAGTGCTACGACTCGGTTTTGCGGAACAACATCACAAATGAATTCCAACCAGAATATGAACACTTTTGAGTGTGTGGTAGGTAGTCGACCAGCGTGCATGTCTTCTTGTGAGGGTGTCAAAATTACATTTTGTTTCTTTCTCTACGACTGATTCGATGTTTTAGTTCTTCCATCTCGAGCATATTCTAGAGTCTCGAAAAAAATTATAATCAATTTTCGAATAAAATTACGATGGGACAGCCCAGTCATCTCCGCATGGGAGGGTTGCTAGACACTTGTTGGAAAAGAGACTTGACGGAGCAGATAAAACCAAACCTCGATTGACAAGCTTTGTTGCTCATGAAGCAATTGTTGTCCACATAAACTTTGGGTAGCAGGCCAAATGCTCACGCAGCAATTTTGCCGTGCATCCTTTAAAGTAGAGGATTACTTCCTAATTGCTTTTTTATTAAGCAAACTTAACCAAATGAAAATGTGCAGAGGCATGCAGTAAGAAGATGGTCGTGAGGATATTCACTAAGATACCGTCATGACCAGCACCACCTCTAAATTCAAGCATCATCCCAACCGTTTGGACTGTAAGTAACAAAATAGTAACATTCTGTCATTTGCATACGCATCTAGGCACAGTGTTCCAGTGTTTTCTTTGAAAAGGGTGGTGGGTTCATAAATCTCAAAATTACAAAGAAGCTACGTGGGTACATACAACTTTTGGACCTTTCATCAGGGGCCCCAGGCAGGAAACCGCAAGGAAAAACCCTACTGCCCGGGTTTGGGTTTTAGGAGACGAGGATCGGATAAAGATCAACTAGTACCACTTCTTGTTGAGAAGTTTAGCTACGGTTAAATCTGCTCCGCCAAATGCATCCATGACAGCCTTTGCAGAGCGGAATTCTGCTCTCGCCGTCGAACTGAAAGAAAACAAAAAAAATAAAAATAAAAAAAAGAAATAATGAGCCAAGACTGCCTTATCAGGCACAAGGATATAACTGAATGATAACATCAAGATGATGATTGCAACAGTTCGTAGATCCATTCACATAATGGGAAATGAATAAAGCTACAGAGGAATACTATGAGCTCCAAAAGCAAATCAATTCTACATTGCATTTTTTAATAATTTATTTAGAAACCATCTATAAGGGGGAAATATATGAGGAAACGCTAAAAAAAAAAAATCCTGCCAACATATTATTTGCTATGAAATATCAGAACTTCTATTTCTACATTTCTGTTTTTTTTTTTTTTTGACAATCCTCTGATCAAAATGATTCTATATACTGATCTTATGGCTAACACCAAATTTCTCTCATTCTCTCTAAACTTGTCAAAACCAGACTTTAGTTGGACATAGATTCACATATTGACCAGAGTCCAAATTTTCAGAATGAAAAAAGATGAAAAACATACCCACTTCGCATAACAACACATGGCATTCCTATTCGTTCAGAACCATAAACACCAGGTTGGCTTCCTGCTATAAGCACACAGTTTTGCACGGGTAAGCCTGCATATTCAGCTCCAGCTCGTAATGTAGCAATTATATTCTCAAAGCTGCATTGAGTTAACACATCGCATTTAGCATTGCTAGTTCTTTTTTTGAACTACAAAAAAGCAATCAGTTAAAAAGACCAAAATAGTCATTGACCTACATTTGCTCGAACTTTTTTTATTTTACAAACTGTAATGAGATGGTACACATGGCAAGGCAGCGCCAATCTGAACCGTGTTTTAACTATTCTAGGGACAATAGCAACAATCAAGCAATGAAAAAATGTCCTACCAAGATCAGTTAAATCTGTCGTTTCTATTTGGTGCAGGGGATTAGAAAAACTTAAAATCAAATATTAAATGTATGCATTCAAGTCCATCATTTCCAATTTCAGGTGGGCAAATTTAAATAGGTCATGTTCATGTACATATCTGGCTCTATTCAGCAATAGATAGAAATTTGGATAGGTTTTATCCAATTCACTTTCAGTGGTAAGCCAGCGCTTTGTTTAATGGTAAAACAAATAACTAATGACATGTTCCTCTGACCTGAAGAAAGGAGAAAAATGAACATAATTTGCAAGGGCAAAGGATTAAAAAACTAGAATTCCAAGACACAAATTGAAATTGAAATATACACTTAGTTCCATCAGAAAGATCTTTGAAATTGTAGAAGGAAAATGTCATTTGAATAGAAGATATCTGAAATTGCAGACCTTTCAGATGAACTGGTATCAATATCAACGCTCAATTTCAAAATGGATGCAACATCATGGGCAATCCTTTGCTTCTCCATCGAAGCTGCTTGAAATAATCAAATAATAAGTGCAATTAATATTTTTTATTCTCCCACAAAGACCTCCCGAGTTCAAGTTGAGCTTTTCACCTGCTTTTCGTACTTCTTTAGCAAGTAGCTCATCCAAGCCAGAGGATGCTCCTTTGCCCAATACAAGTTGTCCATATAAACTATTCTTCACATCTTCCTTTCCAACTACTATTACTTTTTGCAAACGTTCTTGACCCAGTTTGTCAATAATAGACCTGAAATAAACAAAACATACAAAGTAATGCATAACATTTTATACACACCAGAGAAAGAAATTTAGAAAGACAAAAAACGTCTTTGTACAAAATGAGGAATCAATGATGTTAACCAACCAATACCAAGAAAACTATTGATCATCGACATCATAAAGATATGGTATAAGTCTGTCTACCGTAAGCACACATTGTACCAGTACTTAACAACGGTTCGATCTACAAGTATAATAAGTCACTATCATGATACCAATTGATAAGCAGTAAAGTAAAACTTGGGTTTCATATACATCAAGTGCAATATAACTGTGTGAGCAGGTTAGTTATTTAGCATACACTAGTGACATACTTATTTGGTCGGAACTCAGCTCAATTTTCATCAACATTTTGTCCACAAATTGATTGGCAAGCTAAGGTGTCAGTTAAAGTTTAGGAAAGAGACTCAAGTGCCTAATTGGTAGCATACCAAGAGTTTAGGACAATATTTTGATTGTTGAATTCACATATAACAATCTTATTAGGAAATGTCCATTTGAAGTTGTTTATAGTTTTGAAGCTAGTCACTCAAACTGATTTGTTTTCCTTGCCCGTCTCTTTCCATCAACTTGAGTTGGCTACGATCTTTTCTGTGTACTATAGGTATATATCCTTTTGTTAGGAAGAACATTGCACTAATTAGCAAAATTACGAAAACTATAAAATACATGGTAATGCACATCCCAGATTATTGAGTAGAATATAGAAGATTGCCTTTGCACAGATAGGTCCCAACCACATGAGGATTCTTTTTCCAAAAAATTCACGTCCACTACACTGTTCCATTTCATGTTGTGAGGAAAAAAAATATAAGTGCCTATTTGTTTAATGTGCCAGCTAACTAAAAAAAGTCCAATTTCCAATAAATTTGCTACCTTTATCATCCACTGCTACATCTCCCCAAAGGATATCCCTTCATTTGTTTTGATTTGAAAGCCTATATAAAAGCTTTAATATATTATTTGATAAAATCCTCAAGTATCAAATAAACTTTTTCTGCTGCTCCTGCTCTCTCTTGCAGCAAGATGGAGTATGACATGTGACCTGTGCTATACGATCTCATCTTTCTAAGGAACCTTGAGACACTATTATAGATATGATAATATAACAATCATTTAATTCAGCTATCTAACATATTCAAAAAGCAAGATTAAACAAAACAAAAAACAAGAATGTTAATGCACTTGAGATTAACTACTAAATCTCAAGGACATGAAAGAATCACTCGGGAAATTCAAGCAAAGTTTTAACTTTTTCAACTGATTTTGCATCTGAAATATTTGTATCACGTTATCTTGCAATCTCAAATATCACAATAACAGATGAGCAAAAAAACCTGCATGCTTTCTCCCCATATTTGCTGTAGGCTATTAGCAGCAGAACAGGTACACCTTCATGAAGTGCATCATCAATAAAACTACCAGTCACAACAACAGAAAATTAAGGTACATAACCAACCGTTAGACAATTACTGCAAGAGTAGGAATGAAAAAGAAGAAATAAATTCTTTTAAGTAACCAAATAAAGAAGCAACAGATCTAGAAACAAATAGCTCCATATGATTAGCAAGTATTGGGGACAAAACACTAAGTTGTTAAAATGCACCCAAAATACTTGTTTCAGTGTCACTAGGACGTTGTTTTCCATAAGGGAGCATGTTTGTGTATCCAACTATCCATGAAGAGTCTAGCAGTGTGATAGGTTGTTAAGGAAAACTCAAAGCCAGAATCAAAAAGTTGGCATTCCAGGCCTGAAGGTACAGGTACGTTAGAACAAAAGCTGTCTGAAAAAGACATCAGTGATCTAAAACCAAGTATGAGACCCATGATTGCACAGTGCCATCCTAGAAGAAAGACTAGAAAATCACATAGTTGTATGCCACCTAAAATTATGCAATTTCCCAGCAAAAAAATATAGCTCAAGAAATAATGCAAGACGTGTTGCAGTTAAAATACTAACTAACAATGAATATAACATACTTCCCAACACCAGGACGCAAAGTTAAGCTGCTTGAGGTAGCAAAATCTTCCAAAGCTTTTTTCTGCCAAAATTATAGACATGGTCTATTAGCAGGAAACATGATATATCACAATAGCCAACCAAAATAGTTGAGACAATGATGATGAAGCCCAAATAGTTCGGGCAATGAAGATATCACAAGTAGCAACATTTGGACTACAAAAAAGTTGTTATTTAAATGATACATAAAGAGGTTGACTACATTATCATCTACAAAAAAAAGCAAGTTTTTGACAATAAGAATACAGGTATATAGAGATCTCCTCTTGAGAAATCCAACTAAAATCAGAAGGCTTCTTTCCACTCTATAAGAGAATTACAATGATATACCATAAGAAGTAAAGAAGCCTTAATGTAATGGTAAAGTTACTGCCTTGTGATCTAGAGGTCACGGTTCAATCTGAAAACAACCTCTTATAAAACAAAGTAAGACTGCATAAAATAAACCCTTCCCCGGGACCCCGTATGCCGGGAGCTTCGTGCACCATACTATCCTTTTATACCATAAGAAGTAAAACTTGGGACTATAAAAAGTGGTTGTTAAATGATACATTAATTATATTTTCAGTATCAACTACAGAAAGTAAGTTCTTGACAATGAGAATCAAGGACTCATGTAGATCACCACCTGAGAAATCGAACTATAAATCAGCAGTTCTGCACCTATAAGAGTCAGTTTCTTGGTTTGACATAGCAAGTAACTCCCAACTAAGTTAATACACACAAAGCAAAAAAAAAAAGTTTTGTCAATTAAGACTAAAGACATTGAGACACTTGTTTCTTGATTATATGTCTGTTTCAGGCATAGTTACTTTTCTAAAATGCTCACAGATAGAGGAAGTGCTGATACAAACATTCACCTTTTCACGTAAAATATTTTTCGTGAATGTTTCTTTCTCATTTGTAGGCAACGAAGTAGGCCAGCCAATCTACAAAACAACAGGGCATAGTGAGATAGAACCACTGAGAATGCAACGAATTCATATGCTATCTTTGGAATTGGTTCATACATATTTGACATTGACAAGCTCTATGCATATTGGTGTATCATTCTACACTCAAAAAAAGGAAGGAAGAAAGAAAAGCACAAAAGGAACAAACAAATTAGCAAAACCAGTAGCCAATAAGCACTGATCAGCAAGAAGAGTCGAATTTTTCAGCTGATTGACAATTGAGGATCAGTCAAGTGAATGATCATGTAATTATTCAAATCTCTTCCTTAAGGGCCCATCTACATGGAAGGAAGGGGGATGAGAGGAAGAAGCCAAGTTTTGTCTCCCTTTTGATGTTTACTTGGAAGGAATTGGTACAGACTGATTCAACAAGAGATCAGTGAAGATTTGATTTTGTCACAAATTTCTCTTCTACCAAATTTGGATGGAAGAGGAGAGGGATAATTTTTGATTGGCCAGATTACTATTTTATCTTTAGTAAGTTATCAAAATTACCCTAGTTATGAATACCGCTCAACCTACCTTTTGCCATTGCCTCCTTTTTTGTCATCCACAATATAGAAGTCAAACCTGCCATCTTTCACACAAACAAAGTCATCAAAGCCTCCGCATCTTTGCAAGAACCTCACATCATATAAGTTGCAAATATATGAATGGAGAAAACCATTTCTATGGCCAAACCTAAGTAGAATGGGCATTTTCCTTTCTTTCTTTCCTCTCTATCCAAGAAGACAAAGGAAGGGTTTAGATAGTGAGATTCTTTTCCTTGACATTTCTTCCTTCAAAATAGACATATTTTAGTACCACTCCTTTCCTCTCCCTTTCCCTTCACCTTCCACTCCTCATTTCCTCCCCCTTCCTTTCCATTTCCTTCCTTCCATCTAGATGGGCTCTAAAGTGAACAAAATAAAGAATATATTTCTCGCTCCCCTCCCTCTACTCTCCTATCCCTCCTTCCATCCCTAGCCCTCTTAATATCTCCAACGGCAGATGTTAGTGAGATCATGGTGACCGTTATTGCTGCACTTGTTAGTTGTGATGTTTTTGTCTTGAGGATGTGTATATTAACACACATTGTTGCAATCATGACTGTTTGCAGATTGCAATAGTTGATAATGTGGATGATGTTAAGTTTTTGGGGCTCATTTATATCTATAGTCGTACTTTTATATTCCTATCTAGTATATTTGTGCTTACTCCTTGCCTTGCCCCTAGCTTCAAGAATAGATGTCCAGTTGGTTGTGCAAGTTCCCAAGGGTTATTTTGGTTTTTGAAAAGGTGACAGAGAAATGGTTCATTTTGTTAAGTACTGCTTGGCACTGCCAATGGTTAATTGTTCCATTTCAATTAAGTCTGTCTAGGAAATATCTAGCATTTGATAGATTGATCCTAGGCAGGGAATAACATGAAAAAAAAACATCGAAACAATGTGCTTTAGTTTGCAAGTCAAAGGCACCTCTCTTTATGGCTAGATATCTTGTCTATTGAAGCATAGCAACTTTAGAAACTAAGAATATAACATATAAACCAATGACAATTAGCAAAATTTACCCTGTTAAAGAACAAGATCAACATCCGTTTTTCATCACCAGCAGCCTTCCTGGAAATAAAAGATGAATGAACTTCATGCCATCAACATGGATCAGTTATACACTACAAGTGTAATGAACCTCTAGAAAATACAACCAGAACGGGAAAAAATTACATGGTTTTACAGAGACCACATCAAAAAGTCTGGAGAAGAGAGACAACGAAAGTAAATGCTACGAAGATCAAAATATCAAAAAGTTTTATCTTAAACTGTTATACAATCATGAACCAATTTGTCATTACATACCTCATCAGATCAGTGTATATTGGTTCTGTCCAATTAGCACAATCCAGCCCAAGTTTCTGAAATGCTGATTGTAATTAAAACAGCAGATTCATTGTTAACAATCTCAAATAGTATGAGCATTACTAATATGTAGGCTGCATCTTAATCAGAGAAAGTATTCAGTGGCTAGCAAAAAAAGAGTTATTTTTTCAAGAGAATATTGGTCAGAAATAACATGATGAGTTAATAAGGGATGAGAATATTCAGGAAATATCACCTGTATTAAATGCTTGACGGTTGCCTAAATGATATATGTCTGCGACAACACTGGGGAAAACAATGAAACATGTAGTCATTACAAATAATATCTCATTTTTGTTAGATGTCAGCTTTTTTGATAACCCAGGCAGAATATGCTACCACAAAGAAGTCAAACCAAGAACTTTCTAATAGATTTCCAACACTGTCGTAACTTCAAGGAAGGAAGATGAAGCAACAATATGCAGAAAATAATCAAAACATTGCATATCTAGAAAACAAAGAAAAGGCAGATAGCAAAGCCTGAACAAGCATTACTAGGATTGCAGCATTGCTCAGCTGCCAGTTGCTAGGCATGATGTACTTCTCTCACACTGATTGGTAGAAACACAATAACCGCATGAATGATTTGGAAGCAAGAATGATAGAGAAAAAAAATTAATATGGTTTGAAAAGCTTGTCAGTACCCATTTAGGGAGAATTCCAACATTTCTCAAAACCTCACAAGACAACTTGAACATGGAACTGAACGTACAATACTTGTGAACATTTGACATCAATATGAAATGACACTGACAGAAACCCAGAAACCTCAGTTGAACGTAGAAGTTATACTGACAGTTGACTGTGACCTTTTATACCACACTTCCAGAAACATGAACTAACTATAGCCAGGAAACATTTACTTCTGTTACAGAATATGCGAACAGTTTGCTTTTCAAATAGGTCAGACAAGTACCACCACAAACATGATAAGATACGATCGGGAGAGTTAAATTTCAACAGAAAGAACTAGTCTACATAACCTTCATAGCTGAACAATTTTGCTATCTTAAGGCAAGTTGAGTTTTGAGTCGTAAGCTCACTATCGAATAGTTTTCTGCCACCTTCTCAAGGAAGCATTTAAAGGGATTGTCAACACAAAAATCTCAACCTGTAGCTAAGAATAATCAACTAAAAAAAATCTATGTTTCGGCAGTATCTGGTTCTACCATCAGTTAGTCTCATCCTAGCAGATAATAAGACCAATGTTTTTAAAATTCAAGCTAAAAAGTAATCGGATTTACACTCTTGCATGTCATGCTTGAACACGGTATTTCTTAACAAAAATTAACTTCATTAAGTTAACAGAAGCGAAAACAAAATTAGAAAAAAAAAAAAAAAAGGCGAGGCGGAGAGTCAAACCCTTCGACTTCGAGAAGAAGAGCAAAACCCTGCCCAGAATTCGATTCATGGAGATCTGACGACGAGCATCGAGGGGGAGCATAGAATCTGGAATAGGAGAAGTTTTTGCAGGAGGGCAAACCGGCAGAATCAAAGAGGAACGAGGCGGAGGGAAGCGGCAGTGGGGTAGGATTCCTGGAGTTGTCGAGTCCAGGAACTAACGGCGAAAGGAGAGAGCGGCCGACGAGGAGGCATCGGCCGGCAGCCGCCGCCATCTCCCGGCGATTCGAGCCCGAGGACGTGAGATAGCGAGGGAGCCCGTGGTGGAGCGACACCGGCTTTACGTCCCTTCACTTTGACCACCTATCTCCAACGCTCTTACACGACTTGCGATACGAGCTGCGTGTCCTCGAAGGTTGTAGTCTTGTAGAGGACTGACGTAAGTTCTGCGCTACAAATTTGGCGCAGCCGCAAACTGAAAGAATCTTAAACAAATGGCCATTCTAAGTCGATCGCCATCTCGATGACTCTCCTTTCAGACTACTGACGTACTAGGGTCGCGACTTAAGTCGTTTCTAAAGTTTGCTCTCGGAATTTTAAATCATTCAATGCGCGACGCCGCACAATTTGAAGATAACTAGACATAAAACGGACGACAAATCCCACACGACTCCGTGACATTGAAAGTATAAAATCCGCCTCATGAGCGGTGCAAGATATACGGTATGTACTAATTCAATTTTCTATCGAAATAAATTTGATTTTAAATTTAAAAAAATAAATAAATAGATGATTCTGTACGAGTGAGAATTGAAAATTTATCTACTTTCAATATTAAATATATTTTATAAAAACAGTACGATTGTATTACCAAATTTTATTTTAAAATCACGAGGACTTTCAAATTTATACTGATGATGGATGAATATCTCGATTAAGAATTACTTGAGGGTGTTTGGCTCAATCTTTTTTTTATTTTCATTTTCTCATTTTTTGGCTTTTCTTATTTTTCAGAATATATATATTTTTTTGTATTTTTTAATTTTTCAAAAAATACTTTCTTATTTTTAAAAAATAAAGATGGAAAAAACGAATTAAATATGTTTTCTGATTTTTTTAAAAAATAAAAAATATTTCATTTTCTACGTATACCAAATGTTCATTTAGCATTCCATTAAAGATTCATAAGATTTATCCGACTATCCCAAAATTAATTGGATTGATAGCTCGAATATTTAATGTCAAAAACAAATATAAAATCCACCCCAAGTGGCATGGTGCAATGGTAAAGTAATGTAATATGTTATGGATTAGCACAATTTAAATTTTTACTGAAACAATTTGACTTTTGAATTTTGAAAAAAATTATATAGATGATTTTGAATTGGATGTGGATTAGAGTTTATCTTCATAGAAAAAGTACATTTTCGACGTCAAACTTATTTTACAAGGATAATACGATCGAATTTGTCAAATGTAATTACTAAATTGTGAGTACTTTCATTATATACTCTGATAATTAATAGAGATATGGTCCAGAATGACTTAATATCCCATTAAAATATAGAACCGACCATTTCCATATTAATCAGATCAAAAGGTTCTATCACATTGTGCAAATAAAATAATATATATATATATATATCCATTTGCTATAATTTCCCTATAAAAGATATACTCTTTGAAAGCTTGGTTTGAATTAAAAATTTCTTAATTCTAAAAAAAATCTCTTAAATGTTGGGACATGTGCGCCCGCTAGAAGGGGGGTGAATAGCATGTTGACCGTACGATGTTGGAATTTGATCGTGATCACATCTACAAATCGTGTTAGCGCAGCGGAATAATGATAATAAAAACAATAATACGAAACAAGCACGAACACACGCACAACACGAAAATATAACGTGGTTAAACGGTTCTACTCCATTGATTGAGTTCACTGAACCCTAGCGATGCCACAAACACCACTAAACACAATAAACTCCTTCTCGACACAAGTCAGAGGTGGAGAAACCTTTTACAATAGATTACAAAAGTAATACGCAAAAATACAAGCAAAATACAAAGAAATGCAAAGAACACTTTGCAAAATTAGGGTTTGAGTGCTTTACTTGTTGGTTGCTTGGATGAGGTTGAAGGACCCTGAAATGCACTTGCAAATCGCCTCAAGTAAGCTCCCAAAAATCTGATTCTTGAGCCTTCCACGAACAGCTGCTTATCCTCCATCGCCGATGACGCCATAAGTCCTCTGACCGCTAACACCGTGAGCCGTGAGACAACGGCCAATCCACGTTGGACAAGTTCCAACGGACTTTAGGTCGATCGCCGTAGCCGTAGTCGATCGTCACCGGCCCTGAGCAGCTTTCAGCGTCGAATCGCAATGGTACCGACGCGATCGGCGACACTGGGCCGATCGCGATCGAGTAAATGATCGCAGAGCATTTTCATTTAACCGCAATAACTCTAGTTGACTCTTGGCAGTTGAACCGGTCATAATGTCAGTCGACTGCCAACCTCAAAAATGAGGTTTTAACCTATGGTGCCCACATACTTGCTAGACCACCCTTAGCCTAGACCTAAGCCTTCTAGCCACCTCCATCAGCTTCACGTCTCTCGGATCCCTCCAAGTCATCCATGACTTGTTCATCCATCGCGCTAGCCTCCAGGTGCTTCCATCGGCTATGTTATGCTAACGGTGTCTACACCGCCAAGACACATTGGACTTACGCTGCCAAGACTCCGCTTGGACTTTACGCCGCCAAAATCAATCCCCTTGGTCTTCTCAAATGCCAAGACTCAGCTTGGACTTTCCCTTGCCAATCCATGTTGGACTTTCCATGTCAAGACTCATGCTTGGACTTTCCTTGTGCCAAATACTCAAGACTTGGACTTTTTCAAATGTCAAGTGTCCCACTTGGACTTACCATACCAAATACCCATGACTTGGACTTTACCTTGCCAAGACTCATGCTTGGACTTTCCCTTAATCACATGGTCAACCCTAGTCAACCATCAAAGTCTCCCTCGAGTCAAACTCGAGTCCGGTCAAACATGACCCGGGTCGATTGTTCCAACAATCTCCCCAACATATTAACCGACATCAATGTCAACACCTTTGTCAAAACATCTTATGTCAAACATCAAAACATCACTCGAGTCAAACTCGAGTATGGTCAATCGTGACTCGCCGATCGCACCAACAATCTCCCTTTTTGATGTTTGACAAAATCAAACCTTGAGTTAGGCCCCTAACTCAAATTCCCTTACCAATTTTTCAAATTGGTAATTTAATCTTCTCCCCCTTTTTGACATACATCAAAAAGGTTATCTCCCCAAGGGGGTCAATGTCTCATGTCCCAATGAGATCTTACAATCTCCCCCCTTGATCCAAAAATACTTAGGATGTCTACCATCTTCCTAGCGACAAGTCTCATATCACTCAAGAGAGACAATCCTATACTCTCTCCCAATTTCCAAATTGGGTCTCTCAAAATTCCATCAATTTTCTCAATTGATGATACTCTCCCAATAACTTCTCCCCCTTCAATAAGAGAAACACATTCATCATTCCAAGATGGACAACTCCCCCTAAAGGCTTGCTCCCCCTTGACCATTGCACCAACAATGCCCTTGGGAAGTCCCTAAGCCAATAGAAACTCTAAACCATCAAAATTAAGGTTAAAAGTTCAAACTTGAACTTTCCATACCCTAAATTTGATACTTTGACCTAACACTTCTCCTAATCCATATCCAATGGATTTTCACCCTTTATAATGTTTCTCAAAGCATATTCTAGGGTTATGAGTGGTTAGAGACCTTTACAATGGTTGAACACGGGCTAAACAATCTTGTTTTCCCGAAATCAGACATGGCAGTCAACTCCTAACTGAATCACCGATCATTGCCACTTTACATCATCGACTTCCACCAAGAGGCGACCGGTGATAAATTTCCGAATTTATTATCGAATCGAGATTCGAAAAAGCATAAGTAATTCTACGTATATCGAAAAATCACGAAATTTGATACGTATATTACTTATAGTCAATACAATGGGTGAAAAATATTTTAAAATTATTTTACCTATAAAATAGTGAGTTTAATACAAAACTCAAAACCATTGAAATTTTCAATGTTTTGGCCATATTTTGTATCAACTCTATCAATGGTGATTGCTACCAAAAGATAGACTTCACCAAGATTTTTCAAAAAGATTTAAAATGTTTTTAAAAACCTATTTTGGATCATATTCCTTGGGCTATATGTACATGACTTGTATACAAGTTTTTCCAATGATCCACCACTCATATAAGATGAGTTTGAGTTCATCTAGATGCAAAAACTATGCATCTTGAACTTAACTCATATCTTAGTATCTCACATATATCTAGGGTATATAAATACACGTACATATTAATTGGATGTGAGATGTGGGTTTTGGTTCATTTAATCTAGGGTTTCATGCATTTCTTAAGGCAACCCTACTTGATTCTCTTATGAATGAGACTTCAAGTCATGTTATTGTCCTTAAATCAATTTTCAATCAAGTTAATACATGAAATGATCATGGCATAATGATAGCAAAATAAAAACATGGCCAATGATCATAATGTCATGACATATGATATAAAACTAAGTATACATGACATTAACCTAAAACCTAAGCATAATCATGACATATAAAATCATAAAATATGCATGATGTCATGACATGACATATGACAATCAAAGCATGACATATAAAATATATAGGTATAGTAATACATAAATTTTAATATTAATTGTCATTTGTTGGAATTAATCATATTTTGCCATATTAACCCAATTTTTCCAAAGTGTGCCAAAAATCCAAAATGACACACTAACCTCTAAACCTAAATTATGCCAATTTGATCAATTTATCAAGTCTCTCAGATAATATTGACACATCTTAAAAACCTTTAGGATTCAAGCTCAAATGTATTTCCAAGGTAACCATAACCTTAAAAATAACCTAAAATGGCACCTTTGCTATGGTTGAGTTAACTACTCATCCAATCAAGGTTGGCACACCCTAAACCCATCTTAGCGTGAATCAATCACGCTTTTAGGAACCCAAAACCGATTTGAGCTCCTAGGGTTAATTAGGTATTTCTTAGGGATAACCTCCCTAGATACCTTCATAATGACCCTTCTAGGCTTATTAGCCTTGGTCATTTGGGTCTTGCCTAGGTTAACCTTAGGGATTGCCTCCCTAATAACCTTCTTAGTGGTCACCCTAGGTTTCTTCGAAACCCTAGCCACTAGGCACAAACCTTGGTCAACTCTAGGGATGACTTCCCTATTGACCTTGGTCTTCCTAGACCTAGTTAGTGTTCCATAATCTAATGGAACATTATGGTAAGCCACCTTAGGCTTTGGTTTGTGACCCAAATCTTGCTTGCCCTTGGTTGACTTTTGTTCCTTAGGTCTTAGATGTTGACTTCGACTTTTGAACCTAGACCCTTGACTTTGACCATTAGACCCTTCAAATTGATTTTGTATATTTCTAAGGGTCTTTTCCAATTTCTCAAGCCTTGACCTCAAGGTTTGGTTCTCTAATTCTAATTGCTCAATTTTAGAATTTTGATTTAAACCATGGGCATGGTTCTTTCTAGGCATATGCCTAGTCCATTTAGGATTAAGACCTAGGTGATCTTGTACCTTCCTAATTGTTCCCTAGGTAGAATTTGTCTAGTGTTATTTCACCTAGGTTTGTCCTTAGATGAATTGTTTTTAGGGATATTAGTCCTAAGCAAAAAATATTTACCTTTAGCATGCTTTTCATGGTGAATTGCAAGAGAATTAAAATTCCTAGCATGCTTTTGACTTTTAAATTTTGAATGTGCATTATTGAAATATACTTTAGGGTTTGCCTTGGAGGCTCCCCCTACATGTAATGCTCCATTTTGAGTCTTTTGCTCCCCCTAGGACATTGACTTCGATAATGCCCCTTTGAGTTGCACTTGAAGCATATGATATGCTTCTTGCTCTTGATATTTGGGGAACCGACATCCTTGATCTTTGGCACCGGTGGAACTTTCTTGATCCTTTTAGGACATTTACTCTTGTAATGTCCTACTTCCCTACACTCAAAACACATTATATGGATTTTATTTGAAATTAGAGTGTTTGAGTTACCTAGTTCGGTGGTAGGTGTCGGAGTTGTATTTTGAGCTTCTTCATCTTGACCGGATGTCGAAGCTTCTTCTTGTTGCTCGGTATTGAGGATAGTCTCCTCCTCAATCCTAAAAGTGGATGCTTCTTCCACTTCCTCTACTTCCTTCTCCGATCCTAAGTTGACTCCATCTCAACTTTTGATTCTCACTTTCACTGAGGATGAACTCTCTTCTTCATCCTCCTTATCTTCTTGAATTGATGGTGAATTTTCATGAAGCTTGGCCAAATCGCTCCGTAGCTTTTTGGCATCCATGCATTCACCTAGGCTACACAAGAATTCATTAGGAATTAAATCAAAAATGAATTTGATTACCTTCTTGTTTTTATCAAATCTTTGGAGTTGATCTTCACTCCATTTCTTCTTTTTAAGGAAATCGCCTTTTGGTCCTCTTGGATACTCAAATCCTTCCATTAACAAGGACCATTCCTCAAGGTCTCTCATCATCAAAAAATCTTTAATTCTTGCCTTCCAAGAATTGAAGCCTTCTTGTCCATATAATGAGTATGAGACCGGCGTGTTGATGTCCCAACCCAATTGTTCTTGGACTTCCATCTTTTACCCTCTAGCGTCTTGCTCCCGGTTGTTAATCCGTTGAAGAGCAACCTGGCTATGATACAATTTGTTGGGACCTGTGCGCCCGCTAGAGGGGGGTTGAATAGCGCGTTGACCGTACGATGTTGGAATTTGATCATGATCGCGTCTACAAATCGTGTTAGCGCAGCGGAATAATGATAATAAAAACAATAACACGAAACAAGCACGAATACACGCACAACACGAAAATATAACGTGGTTCGAAACCAAAACGATTCCTACTCCACGGATTGGGTTCGTGTGAACCCTAGCGATGCCACAAACACCACTAAGCACAATAAACTCCTTCTTGACACAAGTCGGAGGTGGAGAAACCTCTTACAACAAATTACAAAAATAATATGCAAAAATACAAGCAAAATACAAAGAAATACAAAGAACACTTTATAAAATTAGGGTTTGAGCGCTTTGCCTTTTGATTGCTTGGATGAGGTTGAAGGGCCCTGAAATGCACTTGCAAATCACCTTCAAATCGCCTCAAGTAAGCTCCCAAAAATCTGATTCTTGAGCCTTCCACGAATAGCTGCTTTTATCCTCCATCGGGCTGGATTTTCGCCTGACAGTCGACTGTTATAAGTTCCCAGTCGACTGCCAACACTGTAGCTTTGAGACAACGGTTTAATCCACGTTGGACAAGTTCCAACGGGATTCTTAGCCGATCGATTGGCGCTCGTAGTCGACCGCTCGGCCACGAGCGTTGTGCTCGATATTGAATTGCGATCGGCCGCCGTCGACACGATTGGATCGCTCGAATGAGCGACCGCTCGCGAGCATTTCGGCTTTAATCTGGCAGTCGAACTCTAGTCGACTCTTGGCAGTTGAACCGGTCATAATGTCAGTCGACTGCCAACCTCAAAAATGAGGTCTTAATCAAAGTATAGTGTCCTCATACTTGCTAGATCACCCTTAGCCTAGACTTAAGCCTTCTAGCCACCTCCATCAGCCTCACGCCTCTCGGATCCCTCCAAGTCATCCATGACTTGTTCATCCATCGCGCTAGCCTCCAGGTGCTTACATCGGCTATGTCATGCTAACGATGTCTATACCGCCAAGGCACATTAGACTTACGCTGCCAAGACTCCGCTTGGACTTTACGCTGCCAAAATAAATCCCCTTGGTCTTCTCAAATGCCAAGACTCAGCTTGGACTTTCCCTTGCCAACCCATATTGGACTTTCCATGCCAAGACCCATGCTTGGACTTTCCTTGTGGCAAGTACTCATAAGACTTGGACTTTCCCAAATGCCAAGTGTCTCACTTGGACTTACCATGTCAAGTATCCATGACTTGGACTTTACCTTGCCAAGACACATGCTTGGACTTTCCCTTAAACACATGGTCAATCCTAGTCAACCATCAAAGTCTCCCTCGAGTCAAACTCGAGTCCGGTCAAACATGACCCGGGTCGATTGTTCCAACAATCTCCCCAACATATTAACCGACATCAATGTCCAACATCAATGTCAACACCTTTGTCAAAACATCCTATGTCAAACATCAAAACATCACTCGAGTCAAACTCGAGTATGGTCAATCGTGACCTTGGCCGATTGCACCAACATTAAATGCATTATTATTGACATAGTAATTAAGGCATGACGGTATTTGTAAATATGATTCGGATCGATATGATTTCGAAAGAGATCTAAAATATTTTTCTAGATTTATATGATCATCATGTATCTTGATTATCACGTCAAGATCCATAAGATTCTCTGTGATTTATCTCCCTTACAATGAGCGTGAGACAAACCGATAGAAATTATTAAATTGATAATTCTAATTTTTTTTTTTCATAGATGAGCATCGTTATTGTTTATCATTTGCATTTTTGCTATGATTATTTTATATGTGGAATATGGTTGGTATTATGATTTTATACAAATTTTATTTATTTTTGCCAAAACCACGAACAAGGTCCTGCAAGTTCCCTGTATGAATTTAATTTATCTACAAGGAGATTTTATTTTGAAAATAATTAGTAAATTCGTATGGTACTGTACTTTTTATGGTTTTGGAAATTCCTAATAAAACTAATATCAGTCACCATCCTTTTGTTCCCCCCCTACAACTTCATTATGATCGAGATACTTTACTGCGAGCTTCTTTAAATTACTATAACTCACATACAAATTATTCTCTCTGTCTTTCATTAGACGCTTTGTCTAAACTTAAACAAAATTAAAGTGACTGACTGAATAAATATTTATTTCATATCTCGTTCTCTTCTCATTATTCTTTATGAAACTCATCAATTTAATTATATTGATATTATATAAAATTTGTACAAAAGAACAGCAAGATCCATTGTCGTCTAGTCCGGTTAGGATACCTGGCTTTCACCCAGGCGACCCGGGTTCAAATCCCGGCAATGGAAAGGTTTTTTGCTACGCGGTCCCTGTTTTTATTTTTATTTTTTAAATAATAATCCCAATTTTTCGAGTTGCTTTTATTACTGTCAATGTTTCCTTTTTTCATGTCATAGACTCCCAAACTGTGTGTATATAAACATTGAATTAGACTTATCACTGAAAATGTTTTTTCAAATAGTACTGATTCTGCTCCAGGCACGCATTTTTCCGACAATCCATCAGTAAATATTTTTTCCTCTATTTTCTTCTACCTCTGCTCGCTTGTATGCATGTGTAAATTATATACCAGCATTACATTTTATCGAATAACGTGAAGATTTTTTTTTTACAAGAATAATCATAATACAACAGCCATAGTAATTTACCGTAATCACAAGAACAAAAAAAAAACATTGACCTATATACTGACTAGCAATAGAACAAGTTAACAAACTTTTGGAACTTCACAAATTGCAACTAAATTTTGTATTGATTTTCCAACTACCAATTGTTGATCCATTGCCTATTTTATTTTCAGTATACTTGCCTACTTGGTCGTGACTTCGAAGGGAGAATGTGGTTGTCTTAAGGAACATCTTTTTTAAGCCACCATTTTAAAACAATCTAAATACATAAGTTATATTTTTCGGTTAGGAAATTTTGGATTAAGGATGTTAACCCGTCGTGAAACAAGATGACAGCCGTCAAAATACTACACATCCAAAATGATGTGCTGCTTTGACTTTGTTTGACCCTTATATAATTGACACTTCCACGTTTCACTTATTCCATCGTACACCGTCAACCTTACACCGTCAATTTCTTGTTTACATGTTTCACAGCTCCCCCGTTCACAACCTCCTCCAGCATCTGCACCACCGTCCTCATCGACGGCCTCAGCGCCGGCAGCCTCACCGTGCACAACAGCGCCACCCGCAAAACCCTGACCGCCTCTTCCTTGGCCCACTCCGGTCCTATTCTGCCGTCCACCGCTGCCATCACGCTCTCCCTGCTGCGCATCTGCTGCGACAGCCAGTGCACGATGTCTTTGCTCTCGCCGTACTCCGGCTCGATCGGCCGCCGTCCGGTCACCAACTCCAACAGCACCACCCCGAAGCTGTACACGTCGCTCTTCTCGTTCACCTTCCATGTGTACCCGTACTCTGCATTTCCAAACCATGCCGGTTTAGAGGAACCAGTCAGTTAATGAATCGATCAAACGACCATTATCTTCCACAATTTCAACAGGATGAATAATTAAGCTTAATTACCATAAAGGTCAGAGATTTTGGAGACATTAGATTAAGGAAACAGAATGAAGTACCTGGAGCGATGTAGCCGTGGGTGCCGGCGATAACAGGGGCAGAAGAAGTTTCCCGTACAACGCCTCCGGCTGCGGCGGGGCTGGTGGAATGCAGGATCTTGGCGAGGCCGAAGTCCGCTATACGAGGCTTGAGGCATTCATCGAGGAGGATGTTGCTGGACTTGACGTCCCGGTGAAGGATGGGGCGTTCGCCGCCATGGTGCAGGTACTCGAGACCTCTCGCCGCCCCTAGCGCCACTTGGTATCTCTCTTCCCAACTCAACTCCACCGCCTTCCCAGGCGGCGCCACCGCCGGACCATGAAGCTTATCCCATAGGCTGCCGTTGGGAAGGTGCTCATATACCAGTAGGCACCACTCCTCGCTCGTGATGCTGCAGTAGAGTTTCACCACGTTGACATGGCGTACGGTGCTCAATGTTCCCACCTCTGCTTCGAACTGCCTCGTGGCCAGCCGCTTCTGCGGCCGCCTCTGCGGCCGCCTCTGCGCCGATGCCAGCATCGCCGCAGTGCTCCGTTCCTTGGTTTCCGCCGCCGAATTGCGCCATATCTGCTTCACCGCCACCACTTCTCCGTTCGCCAGATGCACCTGATACACCTCACCGGAGCCGCCCTTTCCGATGAGATTTTCCGGTTTGATTCCTTCCACAATCTCCTGGTCGTCGAACGTCACGATCCTGAAAGACTTCATGTCCCATGATGGATCTTTAGCGAAGGCCCCGTCGTCGGCCCCGCTCGAGTCGTCGCGGCGCTTCTTTAGCACGATGTAAAGACCGAAACCGGCGAGGAAGACTGCCGCACTGGCGAGAATGCATGAGAGGAAGGTGCGCAACTCGAAGGTGGAACCCCTGTCGGAGACAGGGCATCGCTTTACGGAGCTAAGTTTGTCGGCGTCGCTGCCATCGACGCAGAGGCCAGGGTTCCCGCCGAAGCTATCATTGTAGGCCGAAATGGCAAGCCCCGACGGTATGGCTCCGGTGAGGTGGTTGTTGGAGAGATCAAGAGAGGAGAGCTTCAGTGCGGGTAAGCTTGCTGGGATCTCGCCCGAGAGCTTGTTATCCGACAAATCCAGTGAGTTGAGCCTCGTCAGATGGCCGAGGCTTGCTGGGATGGAACCGGAGAGTTGGTTCCCCGCTAGGTTCATGGCGCTTAACGCGACGCAGGAACCGATCTCTTCCGGGATCTCTCCAGAGAAATCGCTGCTCTGCAGATAAAGGCTCACGAGGTTTTGTAGACGTCCGATGCTCGCCGGGATCTGACCTGAGAATTGGTTGTTATACATCTCTATGTTGACAATACCTGCCGCGTCTCCAATCTCCCGTGGAATCTGACCGGAGAACCGGTTATCGGAAATAAAGAGCTGGTTCAAAGACTTGGCAGCCCCGATCCCAGCGCCAATGGAACCTTCGAATCGGTTGATGGCAAGATCAATAATGTTCAAGTTTGGCAAGCTCCAGAGACCTGAGGGAACCTCGCCAGAGAGAGAGTTATTGCTGACCCTGAACCGAAGCAGAGAAGAGCAATTGGCGTAGTTCGCGGGAATCTCCCCGGTGAACTTGTTCTCCAGCATCAGAAGCTTTTTCATGGTACCCTTCCGGCACATATCCGGCGGGATCGGTCCCGTAAAGAAGTTAGTCGACACGTCGATGTAGTTGAACTCCGTCCAACTTCCGAGCTTCGGCGGCAACGTCCCGTTGAACCTATTTGAGTACAACGAGAGGTTGGTGAGGAATCGGAAATCCCCAAATTCCGGCGGCAACTCGCCATAAAGGTCGTTATTGAACAGCTGTAACGAAACGAGGTTCGTCAAGCTCCGGAGCTCCGATAGGTCGCCTTCTAAATTGTTCATCGACGCATCGAAGAAGGCCAATTTTGAAAGATTAGCGAACCCGTTCGGGATAGGCCCGGTGAGCGAATTGTTGTAAAGCTCGAGCTGCCACAGATTGGAGAGCTCGGAGATCTCTGGGGGGATGACTCCGGTGAGAAAGCTGTCGGATATTTCAAGGTCGATGAGTTTTGTCAGGTTGCCGATTGCCGGCGGAATTTGTCCATGGATGTTGCAGTTGGAGAGGTAGAGCCAATTGAGCTCTGTCAAATTCGTCACCACATCAGGGAAAGGATTGGGATCGAAGGAGTTATCCCCGACCCTGAGCACCTCCATCGCAGTCAGCCCGGCGAGGGAGCTCCACGGGAAGGCGCCGGTGAAGTAATTGCTCGTCAAGTTGAGGATTTGTAGCTTGCTAAGAGGCGACAGGTCAGGGATTACCCCGCCGAGGGAGTTGAAGGCGAGGTCGAGCCGGCGAAGGCCGGTGCAGTTGTGGAGGTCATCGGAGATGTCACCGGAGAGGTAATTAGACCCCAAGGAGAGCTCAGTGAGGGAAGAAAGCCGACAGATAATATCAAGGCGGATTGCACCTGAGATGCTGGTGGCGGTGAGGTCGATTTCTGAAACAGACCCACCGGAATCGCACTTGACACCGGTGAAGACGCCGCAAAATGGGTTGTTTGCTGTCCATGATTGGAAGGCGGTCGTATTCGAGGTCTCGAAGGACGCTTTGAGCTGGAGGAGGAGTTGTAGCTCGTCTGCCGGAGCTGCCTCGCCGGAGGCGGCAGCGGAGCAGAGTAAGAGGAGGAGGAGAAGGTGGCGCATGTTGAGAACCTGTGATCGATTTTGCAGGACGAGGAGTTAAGAGAGCGACATGCGCGAATGCGAAGTGATGAATTCCAGGGAGTGAACGTCCATCTGTTTCGCTTCCTTTAAAGTTTCGCCGGGGATTTGTCGTCTGGCGACGCGTGGGCCTGTCAACCCCCGTCGCCGCCGCGTTTGACTCCGGGGGTTCACCGTCGCCGTCGCCGGATGAGTCTGGACTCTGTATTTATCCACTGACAAAATACTCGTCCGGCCCGTCAAAGCTACCTAAAACCATACCCGAATTCTCATTGGACATAGAGATGGTTCCCGCCAAAACAATATTTAGTAAACAGCAAGTCAAGTGAACATTAGGAGATAAAGATCCGATCAAGTTGGTGGCTTAGACGTGTAACCGGATGGTATCCAGCAAGCCAACAAACATAGAGAAACGTATTTATACATTTATCATGACGATTTATGATATGATCGGTGAATTATTTAATACTAAGCCTCGAATTGAATCCAGCAAAGATCTATGCGTTAACGGGAAATTGTCATCCCCGTCGTTCTTATCAATTATCATATGCGTTAACTATTTAGATGCTGACGTAAATCATATCTATCCGGTCCAATTCGGTTGTTTCGGAAACCTCGAATTGAATCCAGCAAAGATCGAGTTGAATTTACTTGTAAGGTACCAATTCAATTCCCGTCAATAGAATCAGTGACAAGAGCCAACACTTCAATTCATCACGACTTTGGTCAACTATCGAACAAAATCAAAATCTCATTCTACTTTGACCTTATAAAATTTGTTACTCGGTTCATTTGGTCACCCATTTAGTTCCTGTTCTAGTGCAGTGAAACAGGCGCAAGCAACGGCGATGAACATTTTGTTTAGGTGGCTGAGGTCCCATAGAACAAAGTTTGGGGGGGTTTGTTTGTTTGCACAAAAGAGCCGGGCTCTTGTCTCGCTAGGCTTCGTTTCTTTGTCATATTTAGGTTTAAGGTGGGACTGTGTGTTCGAGTCGTTGCTTACAAGATCAGGCTGGATCGATCTGTCCAGTTGTTAAATGGATTATATCATTCTACCTGAGCTCAAAAAGTATTAATAATTAATACGAGTGCGATCTTTGTACGTATCCAGTAGGAAGAAAACCGAGGACAGCAATAAACCATACTTTAATTTCCACTTCACTGGTTCACGGAAAAGCAAAAGAGCTGTATTTTCTTTCTCTGCGACAACAAGGGAGCTGAAGGTCCGGTCAACCGATCCGACGAATCGGACCGTAATCAACGGTCCGGTTACCAACGGATTTGATCGACCTGCGGATCGACCGTCATTAGGCGGTCGGTCCCCGATTTTTTAAAAAATTGAACCGGAAAAAAAAAACGGCATTTAAAAAAAAAAAAAATTTTGCCGAGCGGGCATATCGCGACACGACACGCCTGTGTCGTTTTCGTTTACGACACGGCGTGTCGCATGGGCGTGTCGCACGCAAGGCGTGTTGCTCTGTCCGTCAACACGGGCGTGTCTCTCTGTCCACGACGGCGTGTCGCTCTGTCCACGACAGGGCGACCAAACGACACGAGCTTTGGACACGGTAGAGCACGCGGTGTCGAACCGCCGGTCGCCTTTTTTTTTTTAAGAAAGAACCAGCGACCACGATTTCGTGGCCGTTAGTTGTAACTACCGACCGGCTGGCAGACCGGCGGTCGGTTCCGACCGACTGCGGCCGTTGGAATTTTTTAAGTTTTTTTCCTATAAATACACCTCCATTCCTTTCATTTTTTCACAAATCACAACTTCTCTTCTAATTCTCATTCCCTCATTTGCTTTCAAGTCTCTCAAGTCATATTTTTACAAATGTCTGGAGCCGGATCAAGTCGTAAGAGTGCGGCCGGTGCCAGAAAAGGAAAGAGCATAATGCCACCACCGCCCGAGTTCGAGTTCGAGCAAGGCGACAATTCACCTCCATTCGATATCGGCGTCTATGATCTTGATATTTCGGTGATGAATTTCAAATACGTCCATCATCATCAAAGTCAAAGTAGAGCAATACATCCAAGACGATGGCGGGTTCTACGGCTACAAAAACCAACTCGAGTGCCTCGCCCACATCCGATATCTTCACCAAACATTTCAAAAAGTAACGCCCTTCCTTCAGGTGATATGCAAGCAAAATGCAAATATTGTTCGAAATATTACAAATTTCAACAAGGAGGAGGTTACTAACCCTTACTCGACACGCGTGGAGAGAAATCATCCTAGGTGGAAATTGGTATTGATCGTTTCTCAAACTCAAATTCGACATTCTCTTCAATCGGGTCAGTAACGAATCTAAACTCTTTAAATTTTAAACTAGATTTAGAAAAAGCTAAATTTGTGCAATCAACAATTTTCTTTTAGTTTTAGTGATAAATTATCTTTGAAAATTGACTTTCTACAAGTGCAAATCCTTCATTAAGCGTATCCCAAGAAATACTCTAAAACGTACACTTTTAAAATTAGTCTTAGTAACAAAAACAAGAATCGATTAAAGAATTTTCTAATTTAAATAAAGTTTCTTTGTGTTAGATATTTGGGTGATCGTTGTGAAGTTGTTCATATATGAGTATTACTTGTCATTGGATTGATAATAATTGGGACATTCAAAAAAGATTGCTAGCATATAGATGTTTTAACGAAACACACGCGGCACAAAATATTTCATAACTTATTTTTATTATTTTAGAAGAATATGGTCTAACTTCTAAAGTTTTTTCAATTTCTTTTGATAATGCTAGTGCAAATACCTCTAGTATTAGTGAACTTATTGATATATGTAAACCATCAATAGGTGGAAGATTTTTTCATATTAGGTGTACATGTCACATTTTAAATTTGTGTGTTCAAGATGGACTTAAAAATTTAGGATAACATATTCAACCAATTAGGAGTGCAATTCATTATTTATGGACACATCCTCAAGTAATGAAAAAATGGAGAAAATTTTGTAAAATAAATGACATGAAGCCTAAACGATTTGCACGTGACGTTCCAATTCGTTGGAATTCTACTTATAAATTGTTGTTATCTACTTTTGAATATAAAGATTTATTATGTATGTTTTTTCATTAACATGTTCAATCACGTGATATTTATTTGTTTTCAAATCAATGGAATATATGCACTAGTATTTGTGAAATTCTAAAAGTTTTTAATGATGCTAGTGACCAATTATCAGGTGTTTATTATCCAACTTCACATTTAGTTTTAACACATTGTTATAATATTGCATGTATTTTTAATGAACATATTCAATCAAATGATATTTATTTATCTCAATGTATTTATGTAATGAAAGAAAAATGGGAAAAATATTTCTTAAACATTCCTGAAATATTTTTATGTGCTTTTGTTTTAGATCCTAGACTTAAATTAGATGGTTTGCAAGATATGTTAGCATTATATTATGAATCTTTAAGCCCTATTACCGAAACTGCTCCTAATATTTCTTTGATTTTGTTTAATATTAAAACACATTTACATGATATTTATAATGAATATAACATTAAATATGGTGAACAAATTATTGGGACGTAAATACATCAATCCACTACAACTAGTATTATTACTTCTAAACTCACTAAAACACAATTGTTATTAAGACAACTAACTAAACGCCCATTTAGGATCCTCAAGTTCCAAACAGAACTTGAGAATTATTCGACCACTTCTTTTGATTTTAGTGATGCAGATGAAGAAAGCTTCGACATTCTAAAATGGTGATCGCAAAGAACTCAATTATTTCCAATCTTATCTATAATGACAAAAGAAATTCTAGCTTGTCCAGTTTCAACGGTTGCAGTAGAACAAGCTTTTAGTATCGGAGGAAATACATTGGACGAGAGATGTTCTAGCTTAAGGCCGGAAAATTTAAAAGCGCAATGTTTACTCAATGATTGGTCAAAAGCTGCAAGTCGAACCCAACATATTAAAAGTGACGAAGAAGACCAAGACGAAACAGAAGGAACATCCGGAACTACGACGACGGGAGGAAATACCGAATACGACTGAAATGTATTTGATTTTTTTATTGTAATAGATTTTTTTATTTAAGTCTAAGATGTAATATATTTTGTATTGAGATAATGAAATATTTGATAGAGTTTTTATAAGTTTAATTGTGAATTTTTTTATATTTTAATTATTACATCATTTTTTATTTTTTTATTTATTTGGACCGGACTTGACTGGACGGACTCGACTGAACAACGGACGGCATGACGGACGAATCGCCACGAAGCGGCCGACATTAAGTCGATATTTTGTCAATCCGACCTAACGATTCGACTGATCCGAACTAACCCGTGCGAGTCTCTTGGTATATATGCACCTAAAATCTCCCATATTTGTGGCTTTATTTCCTCTGTTTTTTATTTTCTATAAATTAATTGCAAACAATTCAGCTAAAATCTTGATAGATAGCCTTGGTTTTATTTTAGAACTTGAAAATTTTTCTTTACTGATGAATGATTAAGTCCGAAAGTGATGATCGATAGATGATGAATGTAAACTGGACAAGTTCTATTAGTTCGTGAGTTTGTTAACTAAGTCAGAAGTGAGACGTTGACCTCCTTAAAACCCAAGAATTTAAGATATCTGCTTCTTAGTGCTTGATGAAGAAAACACCAAATTTGTTTTTGGACAAAATAAAAAATGATACTAATCGCTGTTTTAAATTACAACGTCCAAACAACAGTCGAACGTTACGAGTTACGGCAAAGTTAAACGTAAAGATTAATACAGTCGAAAAATCTTTATAAAATTGAACATCGCTGCCAAATTGATTAGATTTTGTTTTGGTATATTTAATGCGATTGCAATTGCTGTACGCGTTGCAATGTTTTTTTCCACTGTTGTTTTATATGAACAAATATCATAAAGAAATCTGAAAAAAAAATAATTACTTCTGAATTTGATAGGAGCAAATTATTTTATTATTTATTTATTTTTTCACGTTAGTTTTGTCCTTTCTTCTTTACTCTATTCAATTTTCAACGTTGTGGTTGGCCTGCGATGTGTTTTCTGTTTTGTTGAACTTTGGACAAATTGAAATGAATTTATTACGATGAAATTCAAGGAAATAATATCGTTATTCTCTCATTTTACGTTAAGTTTTGAAGGTGTTTATAATTTTGATGGATATGACTAAAGATGAGAATAAGGCACTATAAATAAAATTTGAACAATTAGTTTTATAAAATTCAATATATTCATCCCATTTATTCCCTTATTAAATTGACACAAAAGAACAGAAATATTGCGAACTTTTGGCGCCAAATTCATGAAAGAAGACGGGAAACACCATAGCGGCGGGAACCTTTGCCGCGAAAACTAACCCTAATTTTTGAGCCTATATAGGCGTTCCCCAATTCCCCCCATCACTTCCCACCCCCATCACTTCTACTTCGCATCGATGGCCTCCATCGCCGACTCCGCCAACGGCCGTGCCGTCGACGCTCATGAGTCATCTCCCAAGATCCGAAAGCTCTCTGAGAACGGTGACCTCCACCGCGAGATCCGTTGTCATCTACTCCGTGTTAAGAAGCTGTCGGAAAAAGCCGTCCTGCCTTCGCGAGCCTCTAATCTTTCTGCCGGCTACGATCTCTCCAGGTATTTCTGGTTTCTCATAATCTTTCTTCTATCATTTAGGTTGTCGGACGAATCATGCATCCAATCGCTTCGCATTCTCGATGCAGTGCGGCGGGAATGATCGTTCCTGCACGAGGCAAAGCCCTAGTTCCGACCGATCTCAGCATCGCCATCCCTGACGAAACCTACGCCCGCATCGGTAATCTCATCCGTCCACATGCTCGATGAAACGCCAACGTGAAAGATTATTAAAACCTGGTACTTGCAGCTCCCAGATCGGGCCTGACATGGAAGAACTCGATCGACGTGGGAGCCGGCGTGATCGATGCGGACTATCGAGGGCCGATCGGAGTCATCTTGTTCAACCACTCGGATTTAGACTTCGAGGTGAAAGCTGGGGACCGGATCGCACAGATGATCCTCGAGAGGATCGTGACGCCTGAGGTGATCGAAGTTGTGGATTTGGATGCGACTGCCAGGGGAGAAGGTGGATTTGGATCCACCGGCATTTGATGCGTTACAAAATTTTGCTCAAAATCTTCTCTTTTTTGTGGAACTGGATATCGAACTTAATGGTGGCTCGTGACTCGTTAAATCTTGTGATCTGCATTAATTGCTTGGAACTGGTATTTTGTTGGCGAACTAGCAGTGCACTCACTGCCTTCAGACATGGTTTCAGTTATACTTTCTGACATAGTCAATTTTTTTTTTTTTTTTATGGGAATGTAAAAAACTGATATCGATCCAATTCGGAAGCTAATTAATTTGGCTTTGGATCTAATTAAGCTAAGCATTAAGAGCTAAATTCTATGAAATTTAGAATAATTAAAGTTTGTAATGTGTCAACCGCTCGCTTAGGATTCTGATCACTGATAGAAAGGTTTCATGAGCTTTAGCCACTCAATATCACTCATCCTTCAGAGCTTATGAACATTAGAAAAGCTACAAAGGTTCATTTAAAGTGGAAGAAAAAAGACGGACTAAGATCCAACACTTTAAAAACCAAGAAGAGAAGGTCCTTTCATGGATTAAAAATCATGTTCCCGCACTTGCATTTCCACTTTAGAGGCTTGTAATTGGATCTCTCGTTCACAGTGCTCCTGCAGGTTCCTATCTGCTGCTCATCATGCATGGTAGTTGCAGGCACCTGAACTGCTTCGCAATGGCCTCTGCATCTGCTGCATCTCCTCTCACAGTTTGGTGGCCTTGATCCCGTCAATGCTTCACCCAACAACACCTCCTTTCTTTCCTGCATCAAATGATCACGATCAGAGTAATCAGAAGAAATAAATTATATTCTCATTCACCAACAGCATGATGATGCATGCTCGGTTATCTGATCACCTTTTCATCATAATTCTTCATCAGGTTACCCACATGAACTTGCACGCAAGTCAAGAGGAGCAGCAGTAACACGGAGAGAAGAGGAACTCTATGAATTCCACAGCTGCTGTGAAGCGGAGCACTAGCCATTTCTCAAAATGATCAAAAGGCCTCGCGGTCGAAATGAAACGAGGCGAGACTAAACTTCTTATAGCTGTTGTTTATTACTGCTATTGTAATTATTTGTTGAAAATAACCTGGCGATCAATGCAGCGATGACATGAAGAACGGCAAGGTAACAGACAAAAGAGAAAAATTACAGCTGACACCATTAATGGTGGGTGTTTGAGGTCAGAAGGTACAGAGGAATATGATGGAAATGAGTTAATTGTGGGTTGCCCAGAGAGAAGGAAAGGAAGGAACCGACGTCCAATCGATAGAAGGCCTGGAGAAGAAGAGCATGTGCAGGGGGCTGAATCTTAGCTTCCCCAGTCGTACTATTACCCTGCTCTTGTTTTTTACCTTTATAAAAATGTCTAAATCTTTTCCATTCTCGCTGCGGAATTTCCTCTGATTAGAACCTTTGGATTCCTTTTGCAGTGGTTCATAGTCCGGATAGCTCTGAGATCTAATTTTGTCAAAAAAATAAAATAATAATAATTGGCTGCCTTCGTTTAACGTTATTAACTCAAAAAAAAAAAAAAAAGAAAAAAAAAGGAAAATTGAAAATATTAAAAACAAAAAATCATGTCTGCTGTTCGTTAGTTGATGCAAAAAAGAGTCCGCATAGTGATCTCCAAGCGGATCCCATTTATCAGATTCGACGGCCTAAGATTGACCGCTCGTGGCGTTCAATGCGGAAGGTCGTTGTCTTCGCCAAAGGGCCGCTCCAACGGCTAGTTTTCTGTGATTTGAAATGCCAACCACATATTCTCTATCGTTCTCGATCTCGCACCTCGATCTCGTTTGTTTGTCTCCCAGTTACGATCTCGAGTTCTCTTGCTCGACTCGTTCGGGGTTGGAATGGAGAGGCTCCGGTTGGATTTGGTTAAGGAATCAGAGGCCGCGATCAGCGAAGTGGGCGATGAAGTGTTCGAGGAGATCGAGGCCCCCAAATTCGTCGACTTCACCGTCCCAGACTGCTCTCGTCCAGACGATCGCTCCTGGTTCTGCTCCCGCGTTGGTGAGCTCTCGCCTCCACAATTCATATCAATTAGAGTTTTCGATTTTGTTTACCCCCCGGCGGATATCTACCATTTCTCGTTTAAATTTTATTTAATTCTTACTTGTGTTATGGTGATTGATGTTTAGGTTGTGATCGAACTCACGAAGAAGTTGATCCTGATGCTCTCCTTAGAAGCTTTCGGCTTAGGGTTTGACCGTGTCATCGCCTTCTGTCATTTTCCCCTCGTTTATAGTTTTTGGTTGTTAGTTTTCAAAATTTTCCCTTCGCAATGAATCGCAGGTCATGGCAGCAAGAACCCCCAATCTGCATCGTGGAAAAGCACGGGATCGAGAAGGTCCAAGGTCTGGATTCTTCATATTTTCTGTTTGTTATAATACCTTTGTATAGTAAAAATTTATATTTAAAATTTTCAAGTGGGACCGAAATCTAAGACGAACTAGAGGTTATAACAGTTTGATTCCAAAATGCCCAAAATCTGCTCCTGCGAAATCCTTAAAGTGTAGGATTGTGGGACTGAGCACTGTGACTTCATTTGCTGAAAATATGGCTAAAACCAAGCTAAAGAACCATCCCATCTTGAGCTTGAGGTCAACCTCTGGTGAACCTACAGCAAGAGCACAGCATTCTGCGAGAAAAGAGGCATTGACAACATCAAAATTCCAAAAATGTTCAACCAATCAAGAAGGCTCTCAGAGTTTGAGACATCCAGGGGAACCAGTTGGTGCAGTGAAATCCGTGGCAAAGCCTTTGTTTTTTGAGACTGTTGGCTCCGCTTCAAGCACTATTACTAACAAGGAAAAACCAGAGAATACTTCCACATCCAAATGCGAGGCTTCTGTATCAGAGGTTTGTGTTAAAATGAAGAATGTCAAAGTTACCAAACACACGAAGAATGTGCCTAGCAGGTATCTCTGTATAACGAACAATCCCAAGACCACAAAGAATGCTGGAGACTCTGCACAGAATTTGGTAAAGGCTTATGAAATTAAAAGGAAGATGAGGTTGAAAAGCGATGCGTCTTCAAAGTTATGCAATCCCTCGAATGAATTGGAAGTTAATAGAGAAATGGATTGTATTGTAGCCACAAAGGTTAACAAGCAATTTGTAGCTATCCATGCAGATAAAGAGTGTATGAATTCAGGTGAAATTCCCTCAATAGGTGTAATAAAGTCAACAACAATGGGTAACTGTCAGAAAGATATAAAACACAAAGTTTCTTGGCTTCACTCTTCCAGCAAATCAGATAGTGGAGCTCAAAAAGTAGAAATGATGACTGAGGTAGATGATGATAAAGAAAATGCTCCTAGCACCAACAAGGAAAGGTATTTGTAGTTCTGTAATAACTGACTTCTACTTCTTTTCCACTCTTGATTAGGGGGAAGTTGACTTTATGTTTTTATTGACAGAGTTGTGAGTTCAAATACTCGGAATCATGCAAGTAAGAACATCATGTCTGCAATCAGAGAAAATGTTCCCCAGAAGGCAGGTTACGGTTTTCATGTGTAAAATAGATATTTGTAATTTCAGTGAACAATTGTGTATTTTTACAGACAGTTGGACCTCAAATCAATTCTGCAACTGAGACTTCTGACCGGGAAGCATAAAAGGACAATTACAAACCCAAGGCCTTTTAGACTAAGAGTTGATGTGAATCCCTTTGTCCGTGAAGCTTTAAAATAAACTTTGTGGGATATTATTATAATTTAGTTATGTTTTGTCAGGAAAGGAGAATTCTTAAGGAAGCAAACCATGAAAGAAGGCTTCAGGTCGAAGTGCAAAAGAAAAATGAATCCAGTCTCAAGCATGTAGAAATGATCAAGGTTAGTAGTTGGTAGTCATTTTGTAAAAAATATTTTAGCTTCTTTGCAGATAAGAGTGAGTGTACTTCGCTTGATTAGACCAAACTTAATGCATAACGGGATGACGTAATATTTGTTTGATACATGAATTAAATATTTATATTTTTAATACCCTTCATGTGTGGTGAGTAAAATTCATGTCTCAAACACAATACATCCATTGATGAGTCAGTTCTTTTTTCTAACACATGTAGGATTTAAAGCTTGAACCTTTTGCTATGATACCATGTTAGAATTGATTGACTAATCATTTATTCCTAAAACTCGAGTGGCTAGAAAAGGGATCAATTACATATTTGTATCTTAATAGTAGACAAAATAGTGTTGGGCGCTATGATAATACTTCTACGATGCTGCACCTATAGTTCGAAAGTCTATCTGCAATTATCCTTTACTCTAGCGATTAATATAGTGAAAACTGTCAAATCACATCATGGATATAAATTCTCTCTTAAGAACCTTATTCATGCAATTCTGATACCTTCCTTTTGCAATTTTGTACTTGTGTTTGAAAATTCAACTTGATCTCCCATCCAGAGAAGGATTTTAGGCCATGCATATCATACCTAAAGGCAGACTTTGCTCCAAAATTTATATATTTTATATCAACCACTGTTAACTAGGTCGTTGTACAACTACAAACTACAGCTACTATATTTAGATTTAACATGAAAATTATGATCAACAAAATACCACATAAAACAATCTATTTGCATCAAACACTGTTAAATAGGTAGGTTTCACAGTTAAAACAACTAGCTCACTCTATGTTCACCATAACCATTATTTAAACCAAATATGGCATAATACACAATAAAATGAAAACAGGCTGAGCAACACAATGAGCTATTCAATATTAATTTCAATATGACAACCAACATAATAAGAAAACTGGTGCAATCACATGGTACACCTGCATATCTCCATGCACAAAAATTATGTGGTTCAACGTGTTATGCAAATCATTAGGAATTAACATTAATAAGAATAATAAGGGTACATGGTAGTAGAAGCAAATCAATCCCAATAGAATAAAAGAATGGAGTTCTTCACCAGATTTGGTATGTTGAGACCAACTTATAACAACATTGAATTGAACTTTGTCAACCATCCAATCCAATCTACCCAATTTAACCCTACAATTAACCTACTACCCCCAACCTCTCATTTAGACATAATAGATCACATAACCCTACAATTTACCCAACTATATGGATTACCACATGAACTTCAAGACATGATGGACACCCCATCCAGAAATTTAACTATACAAACTGCTACCACAAAAAAAAAGGAATTTGACCTCTACAACCACACTTCAGATTTATAACACCACCATACAACTGGCGGCTATCATTATCAGGTTCTTCCTTGCACATCCATATCATTGCCCCACTTTCAGCGCATCACATTGCACTGTTTGTCAACAATATAGATTATTTCCCACTCGTCACTCCACTAGAAATAAAACTGAGCACAACTTTAATCAGCACAACTTCCTTGGTCACTGCAGAGAGGGTGTGGTTATGAGTTTGGAAGAAGCAGACATTAGCAATTCCAACGGCATCAATTTGAATACAAGTTGAGTCCAACTTGAGCCCAAATCAGCTCAAGCCTATTTTCACACAGAGCCCACAAGTCTCCTAATTTGACCAAAAAACAATGAATCAGCCTCCTGATAAGTTGGGTCCAGCCCAAGTTTTGAACAAAAACAACAATTAGACCAGACCCTAGAATGGCAGTGTATTTTTCTGGGTGTAAAATGAAGTTTGATGTTGAGACCTTGAAGATACAACTGTAACAATGCAAGGGAAGCGATATAATAATAGTGCTAGGAATTTGATTTTGGTTTGCAGGCAGTAATAACCAAGGAGATATCCACTAAAAAGGTTCAGAGCAGGCCTCTCGTTAAGGCACCATCAAGGCAGACACCCAAAGACAAAAGGTTCACCTCCTCAAAATTGTTACTGTGTAGATAAATTGAACTGTTAAACATATTTCATTGATGCAGTGTGACAACATTGAGGAAGCCATTGGATGCTAAAGAAGGAAGAGATAACGGCAAAACTGAGAATCATGCTGTTACATCAAAAAGCAGAAGACCTATAACAGTTCCACGTGAACCAAACTTCCATACAATACATCTACCAAGAGGTTGCTCTAAAAGGGCAGAATGGAAAAGTTGATGAGTCTAGCTTCCATAGCTGCCTTGATTAACTTGTTCCCCAATATTCCTTGTACTAGAGGCATCAAATCCTTTTCGTTCAATGGTTCCATTGAATATTTCTCCTGTACTCTTCAAAAAACTCTTTCCCCTGTAAATTGTTAAATGACTTTCTAAAGCTGGATCATGTGTATACTACGGGAAGGAGATGACAAGTCATGTATTATCATTCTGACAAATGGGCCTAGTTACATTTAAAATAATAATATTTTGTTTTGTTTTGGTTAGTGATACTGCACACTTTTATTTGCCTTAAAATGGGTAATTTATCGATCAACGAGTCCCAAACTTGCTTATATTTTATACATTCAAATTTATAATTTGCATGGAATATGAATTTGCCATCATTGAAACATCTTATAAAGAAGGATAAAATTGCATATAATAGATTTTTTTTTTTTTTGGAATTTCGTATCGATGAAAAATTCGTGCATCATGCTATCGTTTATGAAATATAAATTGCTGAATGTGCAGATATGATCAGATGCTAAGCAGTTCCAAAACAACTACCAAATGGGACCCAATACCTACTACGATGCTGACTTCAAAACTTACTGATGAATGATGATGATATCTCCAAAAGGTACAGGAGAACATGCATGTAGTCAATCGCATCGACTTGCTGATTCCAAAGATTATGTGAAAAGTTGACCCTTGCCCTAAATTCAACATTATTTGTAACTATCAATTGTTCAAAATTGAAGACCTACAATGGAGGCTTGTGATGTTCCTCAGGCAATGATACAAAGGACGAAATTGTTAAACAAAGTAGCAAGTAGGTAGTGGGGTTGGGCTTGGTTGGTGAAGGTTTTGACTAAGGCAACCAAGCAGAAGATAGAACAAAGATTGGGTCCACTTAAATGATCATTATGTATAAACAACTCACAAAATACACATATATCTAATCTCAACCATACCAATCATAAAGGAATAGCTAGGCTCATTTATTTGGATGATGCTGAAACGTATTATTTTAAGTTTTAGTTAAAATTGAGATGTCCTGAATTGAGACAAAAGGTCAAAGTTTATTTACCAAACCAAAATTTGCCTACTGAGAAAATTGAGCAATTCGTCAGCAACTCCACAATAAAATACCATTATGCAATTCTGAATTCATGGACACCCCCAATCTGGTTGGTGACCCCTTTTTTTTTTTTAAACATAAGCAAATAACATCAGGTGTGGCAAGCTTCAATCTGCAAGTAGAGATAGCATCGATCCAAGAGTGATGTCCTAAAGCATTGAATTCAATTCGAGCATGGAAAGCTTCTTGTCCAAGTGCTGGCAAGAAACAAAGAAGACATGGCGCATAGCAGGGCCTGCTATTCTTGCATCCGTCTTCCAGTTCTCCATTGGCTTTGTAACAACCGCCTTCGCCGGTCATCTGGACTCCGTTCAACTTGCTGCGGTCGCGGTCGCTCAGAACGTCACCGAAGGCTTTGCTTATGGAATTATGGTATTGATTAATACAGTCATTTACTGGCTACTCGTTCAAGTGTTCACCGTGGCATTTTATTGAATGGAAACTTGTTATTTCTTGCAGTTGGGGATGGGAAGTGCCTTGGAAACCCTCTGTGGCCAAGCTGTGGGCGCAGGGCAACTTTGCATACTAGGAATCTACATGCAAAGGTCATGGGTCATAACCCTTGCCACAGCCGTGGCCTTAACTCCTCTCTATGCATTCACAGCGCCAATCCTGAGACTGCTGCACCAACCCAGTGACATTTCAGAAGTAGCAGGCAAATACTGCATCTGGATCATCCCGCAACTGTTTGCTTATGCCCTCAATTTTCCCCTTCAGAAATTTTTCCAATCTCAGAGAAAGGTGTGGGCCATTGCTGCCATCTCTGGGGCTGTTCTGGGCTTCCACATCCTCCTCAATTGGGTATTTGTGGTGAAGCTCGACCATGGATTACTAGCAGCTGCCATGGTCGGGAATGCCTCGTGGTGGCTCATCGTCTTTGCACAGATGATATATCTTTTATCCGGATGTTTTCCGGACTCGTGGACAGGTTTTTCTGCGTTGGCATTCCAAAACCTGTCTTCCTTCTTAAAACTTTCACTTGCCTCGGCCATAATGCTGTGGTTGGTATCCTCGACTCGAAATCTCGATGAAATTTTAGAATTTTCAGTTTAACTTTAGCATTTTGGTTGCAGCTTGGAGCTTTGGTATTACAGTGCAGTGATCATTCTGGTAGGTTACTTGAAGAATCCAGAAACTGCAGTCAGTGCTATTTCGATAAGGTAAATCCTAACTTTTGGAAGAATATCATGTAAATTAGATTCTTTGATTCAGCAACAGCTTAAGCCTCTCTTTTTGACAGCATGAACTATCAAATCTGGGCACTTATGATTGCTCTTGGTTTCTATGTGGCCGTCAGGTAGGAAACTACTCGATCATTTGAAACTAGTGCCATAAGTCGATTGACTCATTGAAAAGCTACATGTTTGTATTTCTGGTATCAGTGTGAGAGTATCTAATGAACTTGGGGCTAACCGACCAAAAGCAGCAAAGTTTTCAATAGTTATTGCTGTCACCACATCGACCTTCTTCGGAATCATTTTTATGGCAACAGCTTTCATTTTCAGACATCAATTGCCAAAGTTTTTCACAGATGAACCAGATGTGATCAGAGAAGCATCCAAATTAGGGTACTTTCTTGGTGCTCTAATTCTTCTGAACAGCATCCAGCCTGTTCTCTCAGGTACTCTCTTACTTGGCACTGAACTCGATCGGAAAAACAAGATCAAGAACTGATTTTCAATCTCAAATTTTGCAGGAGTGGCCATAGGAGCAGGTTGGCAAACCTCAGTTGCATTTCTGAACACAGCATGCTATTACCTCTTTGGATTACCAATTGGAGCTATTTTGGGTTTCCCGCTTAAGCTCAACGAGCTCGTAAGATTTAAAGTTTTTTTTTTTTTTCAGTTTTACTTCCATGATATTGGCATCTAAATTTAATCTGTTTTCAATTTTTCCTACAGGGAATTTGGATTGGGATGTTATGTGGAACCCTGTTGCAGACTGCTATTTTGCTGCTGATTACATTAAGAACTGAATGGCATAAAGAGGTACGTACCAAACGACCAATAGTCTAATTAATGTGCATCAGTTAACTTTTTGATAAATTGATCGAAACTTTAGCTTCTGATGCGCAAGAACAAAAAGGAAAAATTACATGGTTGGAACTTGGAACTATACAAGAAACTTGTGTGAAAAATATATCTATACTTGGGTCAAAAAATAAGAGATTGGTAAATGTATCATGATGGCAACAAAAACAATTACTAATTCTTGTCTTCCGTTCTATATTTAATTCGTCGATAAGATTTCCACAATGCTATTGCAGGCTACTAAAGCAGAAGAACGGGTGAAAGCATGGGAAGGAGGAATACAATTGTCATCGGCTCCGGAGCATTGAAAAATTGGGGGAAAAAATGTCAAATGTCAAGGAGAAAGAAGTCGAAGAGATCTTTCAGCACTTGGGAAAAGTGCAATCTTATATATATATATATATATAAAATCTAAATAATTTTTTGGTGCCATTTTTCAGGGTTGGCTTTGCTTACATATGCCTTTCGATTTGTAAAATAACATAATTGGAGAATAGCTTTTTTTAGTTAATATTTTAACTGACGATAAAGATTACGGCACGTGGAAAAAATAATATGTGATAATTGTATTATGGCATAATCTCTTCAAAAGGCTTTATATATATATATATATATATATATATATATATATATATATATATATATATATGAATAATTCCCTATTCAATTTATTTGTGAGCATCTTCATTATCAATCGGATGAGCACTATAGCTTAATTTTTGAACCATAGAAGATCGAACAATGAATAATGGATGTGCTCACGGGTGCTACGGATGAGTTGTATATGGTAACATTCTTTTTTATATTATGATCACTACACAATTCATCCGCGAGCATCTCCATTATTCACCGTCTGATCAGGTGAGCACTATAATTCAATTCTTGAATCCTAGGAGATCGGACGAGAAATAATAGAGATACTCATGGATGAATTGCATAGGAGATCATTCCTCTCTCTGTATATATACAAGAATGTTATCCTATATAAATTATCCGTGAGCACCAGTGAATATTTCCATTATCTATCATTTGATATCTTAGGGTTCAAGGATTAGACTATCGTACTCATCCGATTAGACGGTGGATAATAGAAGTATTCACAAGTGCTCACAGATGAGTTATATAAGGGATTATTCCTTTATATGTATAGAGAGAGAAATATTATACTATATGAGCATCTCTATTATTCACCGTCTAATTCCTTAGGATTTAAGGATTGTATTATAGTGCATCCGATAGGAAGATAGATAATAAAGATCGATGCTTACGAATAAATTATGCAGCATAATATTTCTCTCTCTATATATATTTTAAACCATACAAAATAGTGTAAAATAAGTATGAAATTTGTACGACTCAAAGTACTCAAATTATTTCAACATGAATTAATATTTGCTCTCACATATCACATATTTTTATTTACAGACTTTGCGCCTATTTGACTGACCATGCTCCTTTGTCTGATTATGAACCAATCGATCAAACTATTCATGATTTTTTTCCATCGTTCAAGTAATTTAAATATTAATTTAACTATTTAATTATATTGGTTAAAAAATCAAAGTTTAATAATAATATCATGGTAACTAACGTGGACATTCAAATTGTATGAGTTATGCAGTTATAAATGTGCGTACACAAACAATTATTTTAATTAAAATGTTCAATTCATTTTCCTTTATTAATCCATTCGTGTTTCTGCTTTTTTCCCCCTATCTTATCAAATTTTAACAAAATGATAATCTATCAAAAAATATCTCACTATTTTTTTTATGGAATGAAAACAAATCTTTATTGCGGGGTTTTTTTTTTTTTTTTAATTTCATTAAAAAAAACAGAAAAATATCTTTACACAGTTAAATATATCCCTATAAAACTGGGAACTTTATAATTACAGAATTAAAAAAATAATAAAAAGTTGTTTATTTTTTATTTTTTATGTAACTAAGCTAACACCCTACATTTTGAGAACTCCCTGCCATGGTGTGCTCTGCTTATAGGGCTGCCATCGCCGCGTCCGTCCCCGCCTTCCCGGTCTGCTTATTTTGAGGACCTCATCGATCAATGGATGTGTTGGCCGCGCCGAGAGATTCCAGGGTTCCAGGCGCCTATCCACCGCTCGCCGCCGGGAGTTCGGCGCGCTTAAGGCCGAGTTTTCGCCGTTTCCTCGTGAAGTTCCCTTCACTGTCTCCTCTACGGTTGTCACTAAAAGTGTCTTCTCTGATTTCATCTCCTGAAGAGGTAATTTTCTTTCGTTGGGCAATTCTTCAAACGGAAAGTCTACTCCTTTTGAGTGAAAGGTAAAAAAAAAAATCGGTTTGGACCATAGTTTTCAAGATAATGCTGTTGGGCTGCTTCTTTTTGTTAGTCGACGCATGAGAGAATCGTTGGAATTAGATTTATTTAGTTTATGTAGTTTATTAATTATAAGGGATCCTACTCTCTTCAGATGGAGAAGAATGACGTGGTTGATCTTACCAATTGGGATTTGACATCGACTACAATGTCATTGTCACCGTTGGATGGACGCTATATGCAAAAGGTAAAGGATTTGCAGCCATTCTTCAGTGAATATGGATTGATCCGGTATCGGGTTTTGGTTGAGGTCAGTATTCTCGCTCAACAAATTCGGTAGTCTCATCCTTTTGTCATTGATTAATCTTCTGCCTTTGAAGCTTGATTATGTTTCACTCTGCAATCTAATTGATAGTATCGTGACATAACCTGCTCTAAAATTAAAAACCAATTTTTATCTTCAAATAAACAACCCCTATGGAAGTGTGTTTATTCCTTTAGTGAAGGAGATAAATATTGGGCCAAGTGATATTTTCTTACTGCTAGTATTGGTCTTAGTAAGAATTGTAAGAGCATATTTGAGTTAGAACAATTTTGTTGATATATGATTTTAAGTTTGTAATTTTTGTTGAGTTAGAACTCTGATTTTGATATGCCCCCAATTTTTTTTCTTGATATGATCCATCTTAAAACCTTACTGCTTTCTACAATTTTCAGGGTTTATGTTTGTGCAATGCACATCATGGAAATTGTATCCGACCCATTCACGGTTTAAATATTATATCAATTGATTATATCAGTGATATAAAAAATTGTTTTTGAATTTATGCGAATTTTCTGTTCATCATCATGGTGCATGCCAAATTACATTAGGAGACACTACTATAACAATTGCTCTCTCTATTATGTCATGCTTTACATCTGCAAATGCATGCCATATTTGTATCCTTCATGTCGATATCACTTGTTATTGCTAATGCTTTCAAGCTCTACTTGTTCCATTAAGGAGGATTAATTAGTTTGATAACGCTATAAAATTGTAGAATATCTTATTTTCATTCAATAGACATTCATCTTGTTGTTTTGATGTTTGAAAATATATGTAAAAAAAAGTTGCAAAATTTGTATTTACAGCAAAATGTTAACAGGCAGTGGTGGCCATGCTTAAATTAACTTAAGTGAAGCCACAAAGGGCAAAGCTAATAAAACGAAAGCAACCTAAATCAGTAGTTCTCAACATTATAAATATTAAGTCATTTAATTGAATAATTGTTGAGCACTATTTCGTTTAAATACACAAATCATTGGTAGTAGCTATGGTTTAATTGCATAAAAATTGTCTTTGGTGGATTTTTTTTAGTCGCTTTTCTTTAGAAGTTATTTGGTTGATTTTGCAGGTGAAATGGCTACAAAAACTCTCTCAAATCCCTCAAGTTGTGGAGGTTCCACAATTTAGTCAAGATGCTCATCTTTTTTTGGAAAGTATTATCGATAACTTTGACATAAATGATGCTATAGAAGTAAAAAAGATTGAGAAAATAACTAATCATGATGTGAAAGCAGTGGAATACTTTTTGAAGCAGAAATGTAAATCCCATTCCGAGATTGCAAAGGTTATTCATTTATTACCTTTTATTGTTTTCTGTATTCTAACTCTTAGTTTATGACAATGTGTCTTATGGCTCTTGATTATCATGGTATACTTCTTTCAGGTGCTTGAGTTTTTCCATTTTGCTTGCACATCTGAGGATATAAACAATCTGGCTCATGCTTTGTCACTCAAAGAGGCACTGAGTGATGTTGTTTTTCCAGTCATGGTTGATTTGTGTAAAGAAATATCTACTATGGCTAAGGAACATGCACACATTCCTATGTTGTCTCACACACATGGCCAGGTACCCCAGGGGACATTCTAGTTTCTTTTTTGTTTTGTTAGGATAAGTTGCATTTGAAGTTCTAACTTTTGTTGCCAATTACTTTTGGTTCTTACTGCTCACAGGTTAACTTAGATTCCATTGTCTTGGTATAAATTGTAGTATTACCAACAAGTTAATGATCAACTATTCAAATACGATGCAATGCTGAGAAGCTCGATGTTACACCTCATGTCACTTATGTACTGCCAACAGAGAATTATTTGCCATCACAGTCTCTGAATTAGATTCTGTCTCATCAAGTTTGCAATTACACAAGTGCTCCTAAAATTTTCAAGTTGATTTTGCCCTAGATGAAATAATGTTTTGGAGCTATAATTTCCAATTATTTATATGTTTCACTTCTTTTTTTTTTCCATTTAATAGGTCTAGAAATTAGTTGCTATAATCATGAAATAACCTTCAAAGTTTTTTTTGATATGACTAATTAATCCTGCTGTTATTACCTCTTTTAAATGGTTTATTCACAGTCGAGTGGATTTTAGCCCTTTTTCTTTTTGTCAATTTTAGCCGGCATCACCTACTACTTTGGGAAAGGAAATGGCAAATTTTGCTGTTAGACTTAGTGAGAGAGGAAAGGCTTTCTGTAAAATTCGGATACTGGGGAAGTTTGCTGGTGCAGTTGGAAATTATAATGCTCATAAAGTTGCATATCCTGATATCAACTGGAAATGCATAGCTGCAGAGTTTGTACAATCTCTGGGAGTAGATTTTAATGCTTATGTAACGCAGGTATTTTTTTGACTGCATGAACATGTTCTCATCTACTGCTAAGGATTGTGTTAATTTGTGTTCATTGATTTCTTCACCATGCTTATGTAACCGCAGTTCTGATAAGTGTTGTCTTTCGGATTCTAGTCAAGCAAGCTTGTAATTGGCACCATAGTAAATTTATACTGAAGGTATACTTGCATGGATTAGAAATGGGTGTTAGTTCTTAATAAAATCCAACTTTGAAACTCCTACGAAAGGATGAATATGTAGAATTGTAATGCTTGCGTATTTTTTTTTTTTAACTAATTTAAATGTATTACTCCTTGACTCTGTTGTTTACTCATCCAAGCCATTACTAAGAGCAGTTCATGTGATTCTTGGGATTTACTTCTTTTCTCTCCTCGTGCAGATAGAGCCCCATGACTATATTGCAGAGCTTTTCAATAACATAATTCAATTTAACAACATCTTAACTGATTTTGACAGAGATATCTGGAGTTACATATCTTTAGGTTACTTTAAACAGGTAACATGGTTCGAGAGTTCAGAGCTTGATTGTTTTTTTTTGCCTAACAGAATGGATTGGTGAAAGATATCTCTAATACTGCTTGCAGATAATGAAGGCTGGAGAGATTGGATCTTCCACTATGCCCCATAAAGTAAATCCTATAGATTTTGAGAATAGCGAGGGTAATCTGTGCTTGGCTAATGCTATTTTATTAGCCTTGAGCATGAAACTTCCTATCTCGCGGATGCAAGTACTAATCCACATCTATTCTACGTACATGTTATATGTCATAAATTTTCTGTTTGGCAACTAAGATGCATACTTATGTCAACATTGTTGTCAGTAAGATCCAAGCATTTGCATGAACATCGAAAAGTTAATATCATTTCCCATCATATTAGTATGTATTCATCTTATAATGATTACGGAGCTTGATCTTCATGCTATGATTTTTGCTGTGTATTGTGCTCAACAGCGTGACTTGACGGATTCGACTGTCCTGAGGAACCTAGGTGTTGGATTAGGATACTCTCTTCTGGCTTATAAAAGTGCATTACAAGGAATCGAGAAGCTCCAGGTATATAACTTGCAATCATGGCCTTTAAGAATCCTCGGACGACCTTGAAGGATTGCAAAAAGTTTTCATCTGATTCAGATTGCTCAGATTGCCTGTGAGGATCATGTGAAATTTAATCAATTTGTTCTGAATTGAAACGGTGCTTTGCAGGTGAATGAATCTCGTTTGAATGAAGACTTAGACCAGACTTGGGAAGTCCTTGCGGAGCCTATACAAACTGTAAGACATGCAAAATTAATTGCTCTCCATCATCACATCATTAAGCCATGTTCATCCCAACTGTTTGGCATTGGCTATATAAATCTTCCATGATTAATTGCTCAAGCTCTTGTTATTGGAAAATTTTAAGCCGGTGTGTTGTTTGACTATGTTTGTATCGTTAGGTGATGCGAAGATATGCTGTTCCAGAGGCATATGAGAAGCTGAAGGAATTAACTAGAGGAAGAGAAGTCTCTGAGCAAAGCATCAGAGAATTCACTGAGTCCTTGGATTTACCTGAGGAAGCAAAAGCAATTCTCTTGAACTTGACTCCAAATTCCTACATTGGAGAAGCGGAAGAATTGGCTAAGTCTGTGGATGAGGCAGTGGATTTAATAAATGGATTTAAGCTCCCTTGAACCTTCATTCTCTGGTGTTTTTAGCGTTCAACAATCTGTAACTTTACATAATAATTGCAAATTAATCTTGCCCTTTCTCTTCTCTAATAACAGGCAAAATCTAACTTTTTGAGTGAAAATTCCGAGTGCTTAATTGAAGCTCATGATATATATATATATTGGGAAAGATGCCGTATCAGCCTAGTAGACTGCAATTATTTGAAATTATGCTGCCAGCACTTTTAGCATATCAATTAAGCTTTACAATTCAATGCGCTGAGTAGACCATAATTAACGCCAACATTAGATCTAACATTTTACCCCGTAAGGTAATTCATCATCTCTATGTCTTCCTATATGTAAGTCTGCATCTTTCATTTTCTAGAGCATTTCTTCTCCTTTACAAGAAAAGCCATCTTGGAGTTTTTAATATGATTCGTATATTATTCAACTTCTTAGCTGAGTTCAGATGGGTTATTGCATGCTCACTAACTTGAATCTATTCGAAGTTCTCCTTCAAAGTGAGCGGATAAAATTCGTTGTCGATTCCTGGCTTTCACCCAGACGACTCGGATACAAATCCCGGCAATGGAATTTTTTAAGATATCTAATGGATTAGGCAAAAGAATGAAAGGACAGCGTTAAATCAAATGCAGAGGGGCTGTCTTATCTTCAGATGAGTATACAATTATTTAAGTAAAGTTATTCCTACAATGAATCCATCTACTAAATATACATCAATCATGTAGCAGAGAATTCATGGCAAAGATACATAACCTTTTTATTTTTATTTTTTCAATCTATGCAATTTTAACTATGGTATACATGGAGAGTTGGTTTCAGAAATGAAATCCAAGGAAAATTTTAGTTGCTGTCCCACCAATTACCACAGCTAAATTTAGATCAGAAGAGGATTCAGAAAAAAAAAATCCACATAACTCCAGCCTCAGGCCACATGATCTTCCAACTAAAACTTAAGTTCCAATCCAAGAATAAAAAAGGGGGAAATAACTACTACAGTTATAACAACTTCTAATCTACTACTACCAAGCATAAACCTTATACATATAACTACTAAGGACTGTGGAACAAAAGCCAAATACCAAAGATTTTAGCTGCTTACTTTATATTTTACTGAAAACATCTATGGGAGATTAATATAAACAGACGTTTATAAATTTATGAGAGATTTATATGCCTACGAATGATATATATAAAGGAACCAATTCAACTTAAAACATTAATCATGGAACAAAACAAAAATTTAAAACCTTTTCTGCAACATGCAAAGCTGAATTTCCTTTGGATTAGATTATGTGCATTCTGCTGCAACTGAAGTTTAACATATAGAAAAACAGGAACTGTACATCTTCCTTCCTACCACTTCACATCCAATGTCAGAGCCTCAGGAGGTACAACAAGAGAAGGCAAATTTGTGAATGAAATGTTGGAGAGCAGGCTGCTCCAAGAAATAGAATCTGTGATAATATAAGGCTTCTTCAGATTTTTGACAAGCACAGGCCGTAGCTTCCTTTCCCCTTCCACTCTGGCTGTAGTTTCCAACCACACTAGGTTAACCTTAGGTTTTTGTTTCCAGTTTGATATCTTCTCTGAATTCCCGTTGTCATTACTAACATAGTTTTCGAGCTGCAACTGAAACTTTATTAGAATCTCAGAAGTAATCTTTGCTTTGGTAAAGTGTATTGATGTGTTGCGGTAGAACATGCTGCCTAAAAAGCTTCTCAGGAGTTTGTCTAACAGACCCAACTTCGAACTGACGGCACAAAATGAACAAGATGAAATCTGTTTTGCGTGGTCTTTTCTGTAACATCTTACAGGTAGCAAGTCAATAGTATCATTGGCCAAGAATGCAACTTCTATGTTTTCGAAAGAATTATCGGAGCTATAAGCCAATACAGATGCTGATCCTATGACATTGACAGTCAGAAGCGGCGCACATGTGGAGTAGCCAAGTTCCCAAAACTCACTATGGTCTTCAACGTGAGAAGTTAAACTTCCATTAAGTGAAAGCCCGATATCATAAGGATGAGTCAGAGAGATTCCTTCAGCACCCTCTATTTTCACCTTGATGCCATGGCCAACATTTATATGCCTTAAATCACTGTGAGTGACATTTGACTGCAAAAGAATAACATGTACCAGATTTTTTCAGATGTACTAAACAAATTTCCTGACCAACGAGAATTTTTGTGCTCATACTGCATAGAGAGAGGAGGGTCTCTCTCTGTAAATACAAAAGAAGTACTGCAAGTTTTTCACTCTACTACTAATGTGAACAAAGGGTGAATGATGATCAGCAATCCAACAACTCCAGATGGACGTCTTATTCTACTTAACTGGGATTAGATATGACTTTATCTTACCCTCATTCAAGATTTCTAGGCCCAAGCATAGGTTATCGGTCAAGATAAATACATTGTGAAATCAAGTCACATGATAATGTGGTTGTTATTGGGGGTGAGACTCAAGTTAATGTAGTATGATGAAGTCAGTTGGTGCAGCACAAGTAGAAATCATGGCCCTCAGCCAAAAATTACACAGGTGTAGATGCAATTGGATAAATCTATCTGCCATCAATTGATGATGTTGTTGGAAAAAAAAAAGAAAGAGAAAGATACTTCAAATACACTATCACTATTAAGGTCACACGGTCTTGCTCATGTTGCATCATTGGTGCATAAAAAACAGCGAAAGTTATCTAGTTTAATAGTTTAAAGGGCCATGCACTGAATGCTTGTATCATGGGCTTACTTCCAAGTTTCATGGGTATTTTTCTATATACAATAGGAATATGGAGATGGAAAGACAAGCAAATATCTCAAATGGCACTATCTTTTATCATCTATAGATCTTGTACCCTCTCCTCTTCTACAAACACAAGATAACCCACCAGCATATGACTCCAAGTGATTGGGGATGGATCGAAGATCAACCTACTGATTTTATTCTAGCACAACTCTACCTTCATATTAAAAAAAAAAGAAGTTCTTTATTTTGGTAGCTTTTTAATTCTAATTTGTTCACATAATAATGCTGATCGAAGGACTCAAAAATCTTCAATTTCATTTTCCTACATTTTCTTGTCAGCTAACACCAAATCATCTGGTAATTAATATTGCATTAGCATTCTATATTACATGATAAAGCACAAAATTGGCTACCACGACTCAATTTTTTGATTCAGCATGCAAGCATAATAAATTGGTCTTCACTGGTATAAGCAATTCAAGTGGATTTGACAGTATCTACCAATATACTGACTGACCTATATAGCAAGAAAAATAAAATATCAAAGTCCAGGGGATGAAGCTACAAAGCATTAAATAACATCGCGATAAACTGAATCAAATTAACACAAACGAGATATCACTCAACTAACAATGCTAGATCTGAGAGCAAAATCAAATATTGTAGAAAATCACAGACACAATAGGCCATTGAATCCGGATCTCATTCAACAAAAAAGAACTTGTAAGAATTTGAATCTGCAAAAAGGAGTAAATAACTTACCGATGTCAAATGGAGTGACATCCGATCATCGTCGCCTACCTCACTGCTGACTCTTAGTTGGAGCGGCCCAATCAATTCGAATCTCCTGACGGCCGGCCTGAGGCTGGCCACAACATCCCCAGCGGCCACATCCGATCCAAACTCAATAACCGCGCCGTCCACCTCGTTCCACTCAACGTTCTCATCGTAGAACTTCAAGATCAGGGCTCTCCGGCCGACTCGGACGTGGAATTGGTATTTCTGTCCCAAGCCGACCCTGGCGCCCCCTCCACCCAAATCGACAACCGTCGCCTTCGCCTCCGGTTCCCACAAATTCCTATCCACGAGCGCTCGGACCACCTCCCTCAGAAAAGGCCCCGGGCTAGGGGGCGAATCGGGCGGCGGGGGAGGAAGGGTGGAGGAATTGTAGAGGAGAAAGAAGGAAGAGTTGAAGGGAAGAGAGAGGGCGTCGGAATAGAGAGAAGCGACGGCGACGAGGAGGAGGAGGAGGAAGACGGCGACGGGAGGAAGACCCGGTCGGGTGGCCATTTAATTTTTTTCCCCCAAATTGCGTTCGGTTCAGGTGTTATCGTCGGGATTAAAGGCGGCGGTGGAGTCCCAGTCGGTAACCGGACCGTGTCGCGGTATCATGACCTCCGCCACTAGATATTAGTAAAGATCAGACGGCTAGGGATGCACTCGTTTGCAGAAATCAAATGGAATTCCCTTGTAAATTGGCTGCGTTTGCCAAACGCTGTAATACGTGCCGATTACATTATAAATTTAATTATTTTATTTATTATTATTTTAAAATTATAATATAATATAATCAAGATTATAAAAATATTAAAATTTTATAATCTAAATTACAAAATAAATCTATATAATCCGATTACATTCTAAATCGTAATCCGAAAAATATCGGATGTCATTATTATCGTCACCGATCGATCGTCGGTCGGTTATTGTCGTCGTCAGTCGATCGTTGTTGTCGTCACTGGTCATTAGTCGCTCACCACTCATCACTCGTCGCTCGTCGCCCGTCGTCTGTCACTCATCGTTCGTCACCTGATTGACCGTTGGTTGGCCATCGACCGTCGCTGTCGTCGTCTACCGACCGACTGATCGACCTATTGATTGCTCGTCGTCGTTGCCGCCCGATCTTTACCGTCCTTATAATGCATATCAAACAAAAGAGTGTAATTATTTTTGTAATTCAAAATTACATATAATTTTTATCCAAACATAGAAATTTAATCAAGATTATATTATTTTACATTACGAACTTGATTACATTACGTCTAACAATTTATCTAAACGAATAGATTCAATCAATTTATAATATAAAATAATCTAATCACAAAAATAATATAAATAAATATTTTCGAAAAAAATTAGAATCCGTCAATATAGTGGTTTCTATCAGTCTATCCCATAATAATTATAAGGGAGATAAATCAGAAGGATCTTATGGATGTTGACGTAGTGATCAAAATATATAGAGGTCATTTAAATTAAAAAAAAAATTAAACCTCCTCTGAAATTAATTTAATCACTGCATTTTACGGGAACATAAATAAACATCACTTGCAACGCCACTGCAATGACATTAATTTAATCTCTTTCGCGGTGAAATAAAGAAGTTGCGATGCGATATCTAACAGATGAATCGGATCCTTAGCTACGAGTGAGGATCTGATGGTCGTGTCCACTAGAAGAGTGATGATTGTGAAATGTTATAACTGTTAGGTCAAACTTGAAACTCTACCCAGGTCAACGACATTGATCGTCTAACTTCTTCGTGCTTCTATAAATAGTTTCCTAATCGTGCATTTGGTTCTTTATTTTGGGTACTTCTCAGAATCATCGTTTTTATTTGTTAAATTAAATATATATATTTTTTAAAAAAAAATTAAAACAAATAAATATTGAGGCTTATTTATAGTTATACGCCTCGTCGAGTATAATAATAATAATATTATCCATCGCCAAGAAGTCTCCGGCTCTCCTCTCCGCCGACCCGCCGCCACTTTTTCCCCACCTTTATATTCTCCTTCTATTTCCGTTCTATTTGTGTTCTTATGACCTTTGGTCCTCTCCGTTCCTCCCGTTTCCTCCTCTCTCGTCGCTTGGTAATCCAATCCTTCCTCCATCTCCTCCATCTGCCTCCCCTTCCTACCCTCGACCCCAGCTCCATTCCTGACCCTCTTCCCGGACTTCTACCCCGTTGCTTCGCCGCCGCAGCCCTGGCGCAGAAGATCGGAAAATCCGTCCGCCGGCCAGGCGCCCCCTCCCTCGCCCGGGTCTATGCCGACGTCAACGTCCAACGCCCCAAAGATTACTGGGACTACGAATCGCTCACCGTTCAATGGGGGTAAGGGCACCCGCCTCATCTCTGTGCATCTTGATGTCCTTCGCCAAGATTTGAGCTTTTTTTTTTAAACCTTTTTACACCCATCGAGGGCTTCTCGGTTCTGAGGATTCGAGAATTTGTCGATTGCTTTCGTAGGGAACAAGATGATTACGAGGTCGTTCGGAAGGTCGGGAGGGGAAAGTACAGCGAGGTTTTTGAAGGGGTGCACATCAGGAACAATGAGAAATGCATTATTAAGATTCTAAAGCCAGTCAAAAAGAAAAAGGTATCGAATTTGTCAGGTCCTATGCTGCTTTATCTTTGAAATATCTTTGTTTCCCCCCTTTTTTTTTAAGAGCAATTTGTGAGCCAGTATTATGGTTTATAAATTTAACTACATGTGTAACTACTATTGTTTTGCCGATGTGTTTTGTTATCAGTGAATATTCTTAAATTCTCTAATCGATTTTAGCTTTTATAGCATCACGATATATTGGATAACATAAAAAATAGCATTCAAACAATTTAAGTTTCCTTGAGATTTGTTCATAAGGCTAATGATCCATGTTCACTTTTTGCTTAGACACAACCAAAGAATTCTAATTACTTTCAAATGGCGTTATCTGTTTCATTTTGTTGATAGCGGATATTCTTAATCTCTTCCAATCAATTTTAGCTTTCGTAGCACCAAATTTATTGGGCAACCGTTTCATTAAAAAAAGTAGCGTTCAAATAATTTAGAGATCCTTTAGATTTGTTTGAATTTCAGTGATAATTGTCCATAGACTAACTTCCTGTTAATAGTTCTAGCTTAGAAGCAACCAAAGAATTTTAGTAACTTGCTAAATAATTTGTTAATTGAATAATTTTCTTATTATCTGATTAAGTTCATTCTTTGATTTTGGTGGACCAATGTATGGAACTCGTGCAATTACATTTGCTTCAAACAAGATGATATTTTTCCTATTTAGTCAGTAGTGAGGACACATGCTTGGCACCCTTTCATTATTAAAATTTGTCTATGAACAAACTTTCTAAAAGTCCAATTTATGCTTTGAAATAAGTAGGTAGATAACACTAATTTGGACGATGCTACTGAGTTTACTAGTGATTAATGCAGCTTCAATTTAGAATGTAGATTTATCGTAATCAGAGTTGATACATCCTGACTCTATGCCAGGAGTATCTTGACGGATAAGTTTGTCTATTCCAGTTGGGTGTTAGTTGGTTGGATATGATCAAACAGATGGGCCTTCATACAGAGTTTCTGCTAGCCATCCGACCACACTTTTTTACTTTATTAAATAATTTGATTGATCATGTAGCAACTATGGTCACTTGCCTATCTACCTTCATGGAATATTGGCTGAGCAATATTATTAATCCCCGCATCTGTGGTTGAACATATCTATTACGTGTTTTGTGAACATTTCTTGGTGATTGTGTCTAATTTATTTTTCTTTTTAAAATCTCTTCTCATTAACAATGGTTATCTCAATGATTTTTATGGTGTTTGTATTTGTATTCTCTGTTAGATAAGGAGGTAGATTTGCTCAATTCCCTGATACTTCTATTTGCTATCTGTAATTTGTTTCTTCACAATGTTATGATATATGATTACTTTCTTGTAATGCAGATCAAGAGAGAAATAAAGATATTGCAAAACCTTTGTGGTGGACCCAACATTATCAAGTTACTTGATATTGTCAGAGATCAGCAATCAAAAACTCCTAGTCTGATTTTTGAATATGTCAACAACACTGACTTTAAAGTTCTCTATCCAACATTATCAGATTATGATATTCGATACTACATTTATGAATTGCTAAAGGCAAGCTTATCCTTCTGTTTCATTGAGCTAAATGATGTTATTTTTTCAGTTAAATGATGAGATTAATTATCACGATGATATTGGTATATTATAAGATAATTGAAGTGTTTAGTTCAATCAAATTTCCAGGAAGTTGTACTTTCATATGGTATTTTTCCCTGCCTTTCCATGTTTATATTGCTTTCAAGTGGGTTCTTGATTGATTAGCTGTTATACAATTGAGAATATTGAGTGGATTAATCAATTGGAGTAAACTAAGATAATATTTTGCATGAAAGTCCAATGCTAAGTAGATGCGGTATGCTGATTTTTGTTGCTAAGAGTAGTTTGCTTCATATATTTCAAAGTGTCGACACAATTATTGACTTCTAATTACCACACATAAGGTCTAAAATTAGTTGTATTTGATTCATGTTGATAGTAAAGCTAAACAAAAATTGTTGTTTGATCCTCTCAAGTATTCTTTCTTTTTGACATTTGAAAATAATGTTTTGTGCAACTATAGGAAATAAATTGCTAATATATATCCATATGTTTTCTAGATTAGCAGTCTGCTGATTTTTTTTTCTTTCAATTTTTTGATTTGTTTTCATTTATAACTCGCAATATCAGCCTTTTAATCTATATAATTTCTGAAAATATTGGATTTTTGTCTACATGTGCATGTGGTTTGTTGTGTTTTTGTTGACACCTTTTAGTAAATTAGTCTACAACAAGTTTGTTTGACTTTAACTTTTCCAGGTTCTTGTGTAGGCTCTTGATCATTGCCACTCCCAAGGCATCATGCATCGGGATGTTAAACCTCATAACGTTATGATAGACCACCAACAAAGGAAGCTTCGTCTTATTGACTGGGGTTTGGCTGAGTTGTATCACCCAGGACAAGAGTACAATGTGAGGGTTGCCTCAAGGTATGATGCTATTGATTGGTTCCTTATTATTAAGCTTGTGGCATCTCCTTTCTTTTTGCAAAATGAAACCAATTTCATCATGTGTTGGCTTATCTGTAGCAATGCAAACCTTTGGTGCTAGCTCCATTGATTAATGAAAGTTAATCTTCTGATTCATTGGTTGGGATTTGGAAAACACAATGAATGCGATCAGTTCTCAAGGAAAATCTTTTCTAAGGAAAACCAATGAATATGCCTTTGAAATTTTACTTTTCTTCTTTTGCGTGGATGTTAAAATCAAATTTAGAAGAGCAATGAATTTGAAACTGAAATCTTTGATATTTATTGCATCGCATATGAAATTTCCCTCATTAAAAGTAAGGCACTCACATGCAATACATATGGCTTTTAGATTTTGCTGAGCAATACTGAACTTAATGTTTATACTAAGCTCCATTAGAGCTCTTACTGAATATTTATAATTTAATTTTGATGTTAATAAATGGCAAACTAAAATGCAGTAACATAGATGGAAAAGAAGGTTCACAAGAATTATCATTATCTTGGATTAGTTAATAAGGAGACTTTTTCTGCAGGTACTTCAAAGGCCCAGAACTCCTTGTTGACTTGCAAGATTATGATTATTCACTTGACATGTGGAGCCTTGGCTGTATGTTTGCTGGGATGGTATGTGATAACTGCCATATCATTCTGTTGTTATGGTATGTCTGTTTCCATCTGCTCAGCTAGACTCATTATGATTGACAGATTTTCCGGAAGGAGCCATTTTTTTATGGACATGATAATTATGATCAGTTGGTCAAAATAGCAAAGGTATGCTTTTACCTTTAAACTAAATGTGGATGTTAATTAATTACAGTCTTTAGTCGTGGGTAGATGGTATGCATTTTGTCATATATCGGCCTTCTTCAGAGTTTTCAGATATGCTTAACACTGATGCGATGACCAATCATCTAAGTTATCTTAGCTCTTTTATTCCATAACACCGCCACAGAAGTTTTTTTCCAAGAAAGAAAAAATTGTAATGCAGTTGCCTTTGCTGTGTTATCTTCTTATCATACCACCATAAGAAGTTTATTACTCTTTGTTGGCTTATAGTTGTTTTAAGCTTTAAAGGTTGTTTTAACTTTCTAAAAATGAATTGAACATCAGCTTTTGAAGATACACCTTATTTAATTCAGAAGCTGTAAGAAACAAATTAAGAAATTATTATACACTGCTGCAAAAGGTTAGAACCGCTAATTTAGTGGCCTCCACCGGCCTATCCCATGGCCATTATGAGGGAAGTAAATCACGGAGGATCTTATGGGCCTTAGCGTGATGGCCAAGACATGTGGGAGTCATCTGAATCCAGAAAAGAGTTTTAGACCTTCTCCGAAATCGACCCATGCTATTTCTGCGAGCACCGCCGTGCCTTAGCCACCACACCATCCCCGTAGGGACAAGAAATTATTATACACGTATCATATATGATGGTTAGGTCTAGGTTCATAGCTTCCATGAATATTGAATCATCATTTGCAAAATGCCTTTGCAATATGGTGGAATAGATGTTTCATGTAGGCATAGTTCTATCAGTTTGTTCCTGATAGGGGATACAGTTTGCTTCCCCCAGTTAGTCTGACTCACTGGTCATGCAAAACTCAACGAGGATATGTACTGTGGTTCAGGTGCTTGGAACAGATGGATTAACTGCGTATCTGAGCAAATACCACTTAGAGCTGGATCCACAATTCGAAGCACTTATTGGAAGGTTCTTAATTCTATTTTTTGTAACTAAGCTCCCTCTCTTTCATGTTGTCTTGTTCATTAAAAGTCATATTTCCATTTTCACAGGCACAGCAGGAAGCCATGGGCAAAATTTATAAACCCTGACAACCAGCATCTTGCAGTTCCTGAGGTGTGACCTGTTAGATTCACAGGTTCCAAATCAACGTTTTGCTTACTTTTTTATTTCTTCCTTTCGTAGGCCGTTGACTTCGTGGACAAACTGCTAAAATATGATCACCAGGAGAGGCTTACAGCAAAGGAAGCGATGGTAAATGTTCTTTCTTGTAAATTACATCGCTCCATAATTCATAGATATGCTTTCAAATGCTAACTGTTGATTATCGCTTCAGGACCATCTTTATTTCAATCCAGTTAGAAGTGCCGAAAGCTCCAGGACCCGTCCTTAAAACATTCAAGCCGAATAGTTTTGTGTCCCTTAAGTGTATTGTAATCACTGTTGTGCATTTCAGCAAATTGTCTGTCCGTTGTTGTTGAGTCCCATGGCATGAGTGCCGGCACTTTTTTAGTCATTTTAGCTATTTTGTTGAGTGATTCACTGTTTCATAAGTTATTGTCTTCAAGCCACAAGTTGAAGCAAGCAGTTCATTATTTTCATCTGAACATCACGTTAGTAAACTCAGATAGTTTGACAAATTCGTCCTTGCTCGAAATCATCGTTTCTTAATCTGTAATGATCCTGCTTTCAATTGTTGTGGTGGTGGTTTTTTTTTTCACCAACGCTCGGTATATAGTTATATGCTAAAATACTATACTATTATCGTTATCAAAATAGATACTGCTACTTATTTCTTAAGTTGCATTATTACTGTCAATGACTTCTTAATTTAGTTAAAGGCGGCCTTTGCAATTTGCGTTACCTCGTCATCCATGCGTGTTATTGATCTCACAAGAATTTAAAAAATAATTTTGAAGAAACATCTCGCAAGAACGACTCGATAACCATACATTATTGTTCCTTATATATTGATCCACTTGACCAAATAAAGCAATTCTGCAAGCATATTTAATGACATTAGTTATGTCATTGTTGAATTATTCTGCTTGTTAAGATCATTTGAATAGTTACTGATTTGTCTAATCAGTGCCTCAAGAACTCTGCTATTCCCCAAAACTTCATTGTCCTCTCCCTTTGTATCCCCACCAACTGCAACTCATCTCAACAATGCTTCATGACTCACTCTGGAGTTCTTCCAATGCGTACAAATGATTCCCGTCATGGCTTGCAGTCAGCCCATGAGGAAATCTCATATTTCAGAAGATGAAATAGCAAATGCAAGTCGCTTTTATTCATTCTTGATGATCTCTAGTGAAACTGATTTGACTCACGCATAGGTTAAGCAGAGTGACAAACACCTACTAAATGATTCCAATGATATTTTCTTGCAGCTGCATATAAGGTGAGATCAGAAGTATACTAAAAAGGTCATCTAAACTGAACGATGATTCGATTTGGATCATAAATCTACAAATTTCTGTTATTTTTTGTCCAACCTTTTCTTTAAAATTTCGTTATCTATGCTCTTGATCTGCCCACAAAAACAATCAATTCAAGGAAACAAACAGTATAATTTAACTGAAAATATATATATGCCGGCTAGCATTCTTCGCTGCAGTAACATGAAGCTTGAGCTTCTTTGCAGCATCTGCAATGGCGTATCGCATTGCTCAGCCAATTCATCTGTTGTCAGGTTACACGCTCGTTATCTCTACGCGTAATCAATGCAACTAATCATAATCAATTCATCTGTCATCCCATTTCACATGAAATCGTCATAATCAATGTGATCTTTTCCTCGATCATAAGCTCTACAAACCGAGATAGTATCATCGAGAATGGTGGCATCAAACCCAATCACTTATCTATCTGCTCACTAAGGCTGCAAATTAATATGAGGTAATTAGAAAATCATTGAACAGTTACACCGATCAACTAATTCAAGGCCGAAGGAGTACTTTTGCAATAAAAGATGATAACGTTCACTCAGAATACCTTTTCAGATTGATTGTACATCCATAATGCCTGACTTGGGTCTCGAATCTTCATAAGAAGCATCAGAAATAGCAAAATAACAATTTAATTTCCAAAGAAGTATATGCTCATGTCTTAAATGGTTCACAACACAACAGACGGATGTTATTTCATAACGATGCAAGACACACGAATAGACCCATCCAATATAGATTGCACCTATAACATTTCCATGCAGCAGCGGCGTTCACCATGACTAGGCTTAACTACACAGGTTATGCTCCTTTGTTTTGCCAACTACTTCTTGAGGTGGGGGAAGCACTGATACAAATCAGACTTTGGATGCTTTGCTTCGGCATGTTCCTTGCATTTGACTTCCGAGGTGGTACACATGAATGTTTGCATGCAGACCTTGCACTGAATTCAAAAGTCAGGAGAAAAAACACACAAAGTAAATCAAAGAGCGCAAAAGAATCGAATTGCATTGACAAAAGTTAATAAATCAAGATGCAAACATGAAGATAGTCGCCATGACCTCCAATCCCATATTGGACTGGAACTATGGATATATTGCAAAAATTAAGAGAAGAAAACATAGAAGAGGCAAGATCAGAAGAGAAGCATATCATGCTTAGCTCAGAGAAGATCACAAACTAGGTTCAGAATCATACAGAGAGATCCACTCCATATAGAGATAATTTATCCTTAATTTTCGTTTTAGGAGCGTACAACAAACATTCTTTCATACATATGTACCTGATCACATTGTACATAACTAGGACTGAGTCAACCTGACAAATGCCTAGTCCATAGGCCAAACACTAGGTCAGTTTGACATACGAATGAAAGGCAGAGTAGGCCAAGCAAGCCTAAACTCACTAACTGTTGTAGCAGTAAGCATTTCAAATCAGAGCTCGTCCATGCATACCAACAGGGGACAAACAAGGATTCATCAAGCCCAAACAACTTAAGTGAATTCAATGCAGATGTTTCTAGAACAAAATATTTAGACCCGACTCGAGAGGATCAGGGGCTCATTCATAAGGATCCTTTTGCATTAATTAATCAAACAATCAATTCATCTGCTAAAGCAACAGAGGCAGAAAAATCTAATCGTGCTTGTCTCAAAAGGAATCCTTATGCGAAAGCTTGCCCAACTAGGTCTTAAGATCCCAAAACTCTATACCCACCTCATTAAGATTGGATTGGGATGGGCAATACATCCCCATATATATAGAATCAATGAATAGAGCAAGCAATCATGATAATAGGCACACAACATAAGTTACCCACTCGACCCCACCTGCTTGTTCATGCGAGCAAGCAAAATCTTAAGGTGAAGCAGAGTGGAGATAGACCAGGGAAGACATTATACTAAAATCTGAATGTGATAGCAATGTTCTTGCCCATTAAACAATTCCGAAGGAGGTGGCGGAGATAGACCAGGGAAGACATTATACTAAAATCTGAATGTGATAGCAATGTTCTTGCCCATTAAACAATTCCGAAGGAGGTGGCAGAGGATTATACACCCTGTCTAGTGATGCAGAGAAATGCCAAAATGTCCTGAAACAATTTCTGCCTAATTCCTACTAAGCTAGTTTGTGGCTTTCCCTGGCAATATCTTCATTCATATTTTCAGCCCCTTTAGGTGTCATGTCATTCAAACTTAGTGTTTTTACAACTTGACCAACTTTTTTAATTAACATGATCCCTAATTTATGTGCCAATCTATTGGTTTGAGGAATTAACACTCAAGAATACATTTCTTTTGAGTTCCCTAACTATTGCAATTCTGCATTTGTGGAGTGTCTGTTTGTCAACTACCAACCCAAATGCAATATCCATAATGAAGCACTGGGAATAAATTGAAGAATTATCCATTAGATGAGGGATCTAAAGCCCTTTTATAAACCTACCAATAAGATCAACTCTCTAAAGAGAAAATCTATCATATCCTAGAAGTACAACAAACTTACAAAAACTTAGACAACTTTTAAAAATTTAACAAACTGTAAAACCCTAAAATTTTTAAAATAAACATCAAAGTTAACCCCAAATTTCATAACACAGCAATCCAGTCACCAGAGCAGTAAATCCCATGCCTATCATGATATCAGTGTTGATAATGCCGAAAGAAACAGAAAGGACAGAAAAAAAAAACTTGTGGAATACAAGCTTTAGATTCCTTAATGTGCACAATGTTATTGCCAAACGGGAGAAAACAGAACAAAGAATTATTCCCATCCTGCAAACAGTATATATTTGCAAATATTTGTATGGAACATAGTTTTTCCCTTTTAACTCATGTTAGCTTGAAACATTCCTCAGGTTTTAGATTGCTCAGTCTGGCTATTTACTGCATCAAGAGAACACGAGCCCAATAAAACAATCAAACCCAACGTTATATTAACTGAAAATAAACCAAAGTCAATTGGCATCATACCATATGTTTGATTGGTTACTTCCATTGTTTGAATTGGATGAAATAGGTTTGCTATTAGAGATAGTATAAAGAGAAATACATATCAGACAGATGCTAACGAAGCTCTTACAGACCAGATCAATTATTCAAAAAATCCAAGATTTCTACAATAAGTCCCAAGAATAATGTGATGACAATGTTAAACTACATGAGAATCACAATCCACAACAATCCAAGAGCACCTTGGCTTCTATATCAGAGCCAACCTCCTTTTAAGTTATGGTCGAAAAGGTTTTGTGCAATTGGATGCAAAAAAGGAGCCAAATTGGGGGGGAAAGGTAAATCTCTAAAGGTGGATTGTCCTTCCGAAGTTCGACTGAATATGGAAATAAATAAAAATGGCGTGGAATAGCTACTACAATGATAATGGGAAGTTATAACTTTTCTTAAAACTATGCCAAATAAAATAACAAAATAGGTTCTTAAAAGAAATTAGCACTTTCCCAAGTTACAAAAGGGAACCCTAAACCCAATCAACACAAGGCCAAAATCGATTATTTTCTCTTCTGACCGTCTTTAATCCACAAAAACCTTATTTATGGAAGGATAAGGACAGATCCAAAAACCTAGAATCAATTGGGATGGCGATACCATGAAATCCAGAAACCCGACCAAATCCGCACCGATTCCATTTGATGTTGAAGTCTCTGGATTTCCAATCAGAGACCCAGCAGGAAATTTTGAAACAAATCGAAACGCAGACAAAAAATCACGTCAAAGTAAAGAGGTAACCTGGATGGTCATGGCCTTCTTGTTCGTATCCAGTTGGCTCCCTGCACGATAAAATCGAAAAAAAAAAAAAGCAAAAACTCGATCGATTAAGCAAGCGAGATAAAATCCATGAATTTCGATAACAATATTAGAACAGAATACGAATACCCTTGGAGGGTTTGTTCTTCTCCAAGTTCCTCTCGCGTGACATCTTGGATTTCTGGCCATTGCCGCCGCCCATCGCCGGTCTCACCACACTTTTTATCCCTCCTCCTCCGCCCTCTTATTCTTCTCACGATGCGATGGAATACAGAGAAGGTAACGAGGAAGAGAACGCGGTGTGGGGGAGGAGCAAGCGTAGTGGCTTTAAAAACTTGAGACGGCCGACGGCGCCGACGTCTCGATGATTTAGAGATTTCCAGAATGCTACTAAATAATTCTAAAAATATTTGGCCACCTAAAAACTTGGCTTTTTTTTTTTTAAACATAATTTTCATTCGAATGTAAAGTATAACATTTCATTGTTTTGGACATATCACCCTTAACTAGATTATATTCTATTTACTTATTATTTCATATATATTAATAATATTGACGAACTTATAATTATATATTCACCAGCTTAATTATATATATATATTTCTAACCAGTCGATTATCATATTTGCGAGGTCTAGATTTGAAGAATCTATACGCAGTAAAGCAAATCTTATCCTTTGACTCTTGCTTGACTAAAGACGAGAGGATTTAGGGCTTGTTAAGTCAACGAAGCATCCAGTTGGCAGACGGGAATAAGTCCTCTCTTCTAGTGGTCAAAAGGCTAATGTACCACAGACTGTAATCCATTAAAATCAATTAAATGCTTCATCTTCCACCTGTTTTAGTAGTAGGTTTCTGTCCATGGTTTCAAAATGGTACGTGGAGCAGAAGCTGCAGACATTTCTGACTCCATGGTGCTCCACTTCACTAGAAAAAAGAAAAAGAAAAATAATAATAATGATTACTGAATTTTTCAATTTATGGTAGAGTTCAGTCAGAGCAATTATTATACGCGAAAAGCAAAGCAGCAGCTTAAAAAACATTAGCCACGTGGTGGAATCCAAGCAATGACAAGATTAATATTGTGATTAGTAATTTATGGTGATAACTCAATAAAAATCTCATGAGACCAACTGATTATCCTAACAAAAGAATACTGAAACTAAATGCCATGAAATTTACCTCGAATCCACCGTGATTTTTCGGTAACATTACAGTTGCCACTTCGTTACCTCAAAATACTTCATAAATAGGTTTCCATATTGACGCAACTTATCATCATCTGTGCAAAATGATTTGAGTCCAACTTACACTACAGCAGGATGGTTTATAGCGTACCAGTTTACAACAAACTTAGTGTATTACAACTTCATGTTTTAGTATACAAGTCAATTAGTTTGTCTTGAGACAACAACACTGCTCGCGCTGAGAAAAAATCTTGGTAGTCACAACATCTGCTCCTCTGCTGCAATATAAGGTAAACAAGATGGTTTTACAATGTTCTCCATTGAGCAGATGAATATTTGAGGGGGCTCTTCTCTGTTAAACAAATAGCATTAATAAGGTTCTTGCTGTTGCAACTGCTTGCTATTTCCTTATTATTTAGCACCTAAAACCTCAGTGACTTCTCAGATTAATGTAAAAAAAGGGAACTTCCATCTTTGTCAACATGCAAGAGAGATTAAATGAACACGAGAAACAATTAGCGACTGAGCGCATTTCTTTTGCAAGGACATCAGTTCTCAGAGAAAATCTGTAGTATAAGTTAAGACAGTGATGCAAAACTTTCAATAAAAGGAATCAAATGGCCTTCTTTTTTAACTATCTGCAAATGTTCAACCTTCAAGTCGAGATTTTTTCATGCCATGGTGCTAAGTGAATACGAGGTAGAAAATTCAGTGCTATGGAGGATGCAGAATAATTAAAAAAAATGTTAAAATGATAATACTAACTACTTTTCACTAAAATTTAAGTTATTAGCAAAGGGTTTTATACGTTTATTGTTCAAAAACAAAGTGTAGCATCTAGCATCTGAAAAGAAATGCTCATCAGTTGGATAGAATCAACTGGATGATATACATGTATTGCCAATGTACTACCGCTTTTCCTGAATGAACGTTTAGTTTTCTACATATGCAACATAAAGCTAACCATTTTGCACTGCTTTACATGATTCAGGAAGATATTTAGTACACTACTGTTTGTAGGGATGATAACTGAGTGTAGGGAACTAACACTTCATTTGCTTCCTTATACGTGTAGCTGGATGAAATTGCTAAAATCTCACCACTATGGCTGTATGATAAAGACGAGACACTGCAAGGATATCTTTGGAGCTGTAAGAAAGACAAAAGATTAGGAGATCCTAGAATAATTGAAGAATAAACCTAGACTGAAATACAATAATTAGGAGGGTGGTGTTTTCTTGTATTTAGAATAGCTGTCAAACCATAGTGGCTGAAAAAGAAACTATTTGATCACGAAGCTATTAAATGTCCCTCTGTACAGTGCCGCAAATGATTGCACAGTTTTGCAAAGGGACATTATCTTGTCAAACGCAGTAAGGGCCAGTCAATTTACATTACATAGCTCCTATCAAAGAACAATTAAAATAATATAGTGTATACATGGTCAACATATAATGTCACTAAGAGAAAATAGATCTATGGATAGGCTAAAGCTAAATTCCATAGTGTCCATCCATGGAAATGACTATAGCAGAATTTTCATAAAGAAACTATTAATCTTTGCCAACCAGCTTGCAGAATATGAACTCGGACTACAAACCCACTGTACAATGTCATACCTCACAAAGTCTCTTCTTGCTTTGCAGATCCCAGATAATAGCACACCCTTCATTATCTCCTGTAACAAAGGTTTTCGCTGTAGAAGCAAAAATCATATCCTGTTACCAAAGTATATGAACTGGGAGAAATATGGATTTGAGCAAAGAATAATTATGTGTACCATGGATGAAATGCTATGTCATTTATGGTAACCATGTTATATCTTCCGCTTCTTGATTTTGGATGACATCTGAAGATACACCTACATATCGGACAAAAGTTAATGTAGCACAAAACAATCTAAATTCCACAACTGATGCTAGCTCTTCTATACTAGTATACTATATCACAAATTTACTCAAATCAAGAAAAAGCTGGCATTTAAAAACTTTTAACATTTTAAAATTCTAGATTTTGAGACCAAGACCTGATGATACTACTATAGTAAACACAAACAGCACAAGCAGAACAAAATTCTCATAATTAGCAAATAAAATGTTAAGAATTGGAAGAAAAGATATAATAATATGCTAATAGCCAATTCAGCAAGACAGAAAACCAACCTCATCTCAGATGATTTGGAAGGATCAAGATGCTCTAGTGCAACACAACCATCAACTGAACCAATTGCATATCCTGAAAATGTCTATCTTTGCTCAATATGTTCTTAAATGATTATACAATAATGAAGAATAGCAAGGCATTAATGCACTAGGATTAAGAAATGATATTGAGAAGAAAAAAACAAATTTATTACAATTGCATGTTATGGCATAAACTTTAAGTTAACAAATACATTAGCTTATTTTAGCATTCCACATGAGTAAAATGATGTTTCTCATTACTAGGAAGAATGTAGTTATTAGTTTTGTCATGAATAAGAAATTAAAGTAGCGGGAAATATGTTGTCATACAACTACTACATGAATTCAATAATATAGAAAAAGATGCATTCTCATAGTTATCATCGCATAATTTGTCAAAAAGAAGAGATAAAATGAAAGTACCTTCCTTGTCAGAAAATGAGCGAACACATGTTATTTGATAGTTCATTGGGGATTTTTTTGTTTGAACTGTCCCGCTTAAGTTTCTCAAGTCATAGGTGCTAATCATGTTTCCAACAGCAGCTATTAGATAGAAATGGCAAAGTGACAGAGACCACACATTTGAATCTACCTCTTTTGTGCATCTGGTATTCCCATTTTTCATATGCATGTCCCAAAACATTAATTTCTTGTCTAAACCAGCTGATATAAATTGACCTGAAAACCAGAAAACAATGACAAATAGTTTACTGATTGTGAGGGATACAGTTATTTCAGCAAAAAATTGTAGCAGAAACAGTAACAAATGTATCAATTTGTAATCTTTCTGTATCATAAGGTTCAGAATGTCAAAACCATTGTCCTTAACAACGGTATACTAGGTGTTAAACTCAAATACACTCAGAAAATATCTCAATAAATCATGTACTCCCTAAAACACTTGAAATTCCAGAAATATAACAAATTTTGTTATTTGACTAACCTTTAGTTACCCTAGTTCTCTCTGAATTTGATAAACTAGACATGGAAAATTATTCATTCTTACTACCTCAAAAGGAAACACAATAAGAAGTCATTTCTACTCCAAAATCAAGGTTAAGAATACATTGATATGCAATAGAATTGCCGGTGTGTTGCATTTGCTACTGTGTGACAGCAAGCATCCAAAAGTTAATTTTGATTTCTTTCTTTTGCCTGGAAGTAGCATTTTTTTTTTGTTTATTACTCATTGAATAAATTGGGCAGCGTGTAAAAAGTTACTACTACTTTCTTGTCCACTGTAAACTATCGAGAAATGAAATTTAAGCAGACAATATGCTGGAAACAAATAATAGCATACCAGTTTCCCTAGAATGGTCAATGCAAGTGACTGAATCATCATGATTTCCCACTAAGTCTTGGGTCTCTGAAGAGAAGTTGTACCTGTTGCAAATATCATGCGTCTAGTCAACATAACAGCATCATAGGATGTGCCGATGTGGTCAAAATTTCGAACCGAGTATAAGAAAATAGGAGCTCAATATTTCTCATTTCCCAAAAAAAGAACCCAATCACGTATACATATACCATAGCTCCATGTGTCTCAAAGTCATCTTTCCCTTGAAGTGAAAAAGAAGAAGATGCTAAGTTTTTTTTTTTCTTCCAGCCCTTAGCATCACGCAGAACAAATTGTTGCATCCGACAATCAAAGCCAAAATGAAGCATATCCACGTCAAAGTAACCCCGAAAACACTTGGGCAAACAGCAAGCTTACCTCCGAATACAGCCGTCAGAACTTGCTGAAAGCGCAGCCGTTTCATCCTCAAAGCAGCAATCCAGAAGTGCTCCATCCGAAGATGCTTTGAATCTGAGGACGTCACGATCCACATCATAAAGCCTAATAATCTGAACCAGCACAAACACCGGAAATATACTAACTTGCGCCAAGCTAATTACACTAAAAAGGGAAGAAAAAAGGCGATTGAGCAGGGTACCGACTCCGTCCCAAGAGGCGACTAGGAGGTCATTGGTTCGCGGCGCGAATCGGATCCTAGAGATGGCATCGAGGATCGGTTCGCCCGGGGCCAAGGCAGACCCCTCCAACATTATCAGCAAGATTCTCTTCTCAGACCTACTGACCAAATTGATTCGTTCGTCGCGTTCCCGAGGTAGGTTAGAGAACGAAGAACAACGCAAGCATCACCCCGAGAACAGAAGAAACCCTAGGGCTTGGATTTGGGGGCGGATGTCGTCGGTTTCCTTTTCCCGCCAAAACAGTCTCCAACTGATTCGATAACATGAGCTAGATAAAGACCGATTCAATTGAAAACCGGTTCGACGAGACGCCCTTCGCTCGTCAAAGAAATCCGAACTTAAAGTGAAGACGCGATAAATGAAACAAATTTTTATTTAAAAATAAAAAATAAAAAACCGTAGGAATCCAGCCCTCTCACCAGTCGTCAACATCACCGAATGGTAGTAAGCCCCCTGCACTATACAATAATGATGTCTCTTAAGTCTTAATCCCCCTGCACTGTACAAAGAGGATACGATATTTAGTGAATTTTCAGAGTAATTTAAATTCTAACTAAAGCACATATGAAGTGTGATGAAAATTCTAAAGGTCTAACTGCTAGTGTACTGTCACAAGTGTTTCTGAATTTATCCGATGGATGGACTCACTTCTAGATCAGTTGAGTTTGCAAAAATTTAAATAATAATAATATCACTTGAGTGTACTGAAAGATTATCAGCCGAGAATTTATAATGTCTCAAAAAATCGAGGCATTTTATCAGATTAATTACTTCAATTTATTTTTATCCAACTACATTATTACTATTATTAAAGATATCTTTGATCAAATTACAATTCTGATATATATTTTTTCCACGTTATCCTTCGTTTTACACTTTCCTTCCTAATTCATACAGCTAACTGATTTATGAAACAAGTTATGACATTATTATTCATGGCCAAGTTTAAACTTTTAAGCGTCAAAAACTAAATGACCAACACTGGAAAACAACCACACAATTCTTTGTCGCTGATAAGTGTTATAATTAAGAACTGTCTCAAATTCTGAATATGCTCCATCAATTTGTAAGCTAATGTTCCTGAGGTAAATCATAGTATCGTTATTCCCTCATCTGGACACTGAAATTATTGGAGAACCTAGGGCAGGATATAGCTTCAGCCTTCAGCCACATACTCAAATAATGATCGATAGGTACCCAAAGTTGTTCGGCCCTAGAACCAGTCTTCAAGCATTGCCTTGGCTGCATCAATCAACGACCTTCTGGCGTCATCTGATGCTCGGCCTAGAACTGTATAGCCTTCCTTGTCTTCCACATCTAGGTTTGCGCTATGCCAAAAACCATGCTAGTGTAAGTAAGCAAACCTATAATTAGATTCATTGAAACATAATTACACTGAAGTATTAAAAATATTCCAAGCGGAGAACATAATATTAGCATGTCCTGATCAAAAAGGCCAACACAAATGGTAGGATGAGGCGGCCTGTTGCATAATAAGATTTATCCATCCATCCTGGCAGAAAATTGACACTCAATTTTGCTAAGTCGTTCATTACAATTTAAACATACTTGACTGATATATATATAGTAACATCAAGTAATTTTTAATCCATGTATTGTATGCATGAAGAAATTAGATCAGTTGCTCACTAGAACAGGAACATGCATCTAAAATTCAAGCTCTATAAATTTATTCCTAGGTTCTTTTTATTACCTTTGTAACTATGGTGCACGAAAGACATATCAAGTAAGCATAATCCCATTACATGTTAGAGAGATGTTGATAGATTATCAAATAAAATCTTAATTAAACATAATTAAAATTAAATGATTTAAAGATCTAAGCATTATTAGCGATATAGTTTTGTAGAGTTTAATTCCTGAATAATATCAATAGAGCTGACACTTGATAATTGTGATTTAGAGTTTGCTTGTTGCATGGATCAAGAAAAAACATATTGACCAGTATTGGCATAGCACATTCAGCAGCTTATTAGCTTGAGTAACATCTATGTTTGACTCAGAAGTATCATCTGTATGCTATGCTAGTTAGTAATGACCAAATAACATAGATATAAAAAAATCATCATCCAACACAATCAGATTTTCTACAACTATTATTCTTAAATTTAAAATCTGGTTACCTGTTGATTCTGGCAAATAATAGCGTGCATAAGAGGTGTTTGGCCAATTTTATCAACAGCATCAACTTCTGCTCCTTCCTCAATCAACAGCTCACATAACTCGGACTTACCAGTACTTGCAGCTCTATGCAGTGCAACCAACCTGAATTAGAAACACATCAGAACTTCACCAGCAAATAAAATGAAGAAATGCCACCTTAGCATGCAGAAATTTGTCTAAAAGCAGTTATGAGACTCAATTGTGTAAAAAAAAAAAACAATACTAAGAAGATAAGTAGATAACCTATTTTCCATGACATTTCGTGCGTAGCTATGAACGTTAACCTGCTCAGAAACCTGAGAACAGTAATAACTTGTAAAATTTAACTTGTTTCTTTCAGTAACTGGCCTATTTGCATTCATATGTAAATGTTACACATTCCATCATTCTGTGCTTCCTTTCCTAGACACCGTAATGCTTCAACATTCCTTAAAAGCAATATCGACAACATAGTAGCCATTACCAAAATAGAAATAGACCAAAATAATATTATCTATGGAACTCGAGAGCCAATCACTACTGAGCAAAATCTCCACAATGTCAGCATGCCCAATACTCGCAGCGAAGTGAATGGGCGCCCAACCTTCTTCATCCTCGCTATTAATTCCAGTGGTCGAGATGGATCCGCAGTCGACATTGTTAGTATGAGCTCTTAGTGTCAATTATGAGATGATTGATGAGGGAGACTTTTGTATTATATTCTTATCTTAATAAAGACAAAGATTGATTATTATATTTCTTTATGCGTGTGTCAGTTAAATAAATATAATAATGCTCTTGAATAGTAAGTTCTTATCTACAGTATATCAATTGGTATAATTGATTATGAGAAACTGTAGAGAACACTATTCTTAAATATTCCTAGTCGAGTATTGTATTAATAGACAAGGGCTATATTGATACATTGAGACTAACATGTAGGTCAATGGATGACTTGATCTCACCGTCATGGATATGTGATATCACATTAACACATGGGTATATATATTGGAGACTATATATACTGAATTGACCCGCCATGAGAAAGTATCATGAATCGTTATATGAGTATCATATACTTTCTCATGTGACTATTGATATGAATAGTCCTTAGACCTGAAGTCACTACGGTTCCTTACATAAGGAGTAATGTATTTTGGTATCGTCAAATGTCACTCGTAACAGGGTGGACTATAAAGGCGTTCACTGGATATGTAACAAATTATGTTGAGTTAGACTCAAGTCAAACCAAGTGAAGAAGGCTAAAATGATTAATTATGATTAATCATGGTTTACACGGATTAATGATTAATTGTGATTAATCATGGTTTACACGAATTAATAAAATGAGTTTTTAAATGGGATTAAAAGCTCATTAATATGCATTTAATGAGCATTAATTGGCTTCTTTTCTTTCAACATGGAGAATAAAAAAGAGTGAAGTGCATTTAATGTCTCATTAATGTGCATTATTTGTGTTTTTTTTATTTCGTATGGTGAATGAGAATAATTTGATTAATTTCATATTGCTTTTCTCTTGAAGCCCAAAATAGAGTGAACGAAGAGAGACCTTGGTGTGGTTGCTAGCACAACCAATAGGTTTACCTCTTCTCTCCAATATCGTGTGTGTGTGGATATTGAGATATGTTACACTAATCTTGTGATAAAGTCTTACGGCGAGATAAACGAAGGGCGTCGCATCGAAGGTATACTTCTTCTTCTAGATGAGATCTAGCAAAAGTAGGATACGAAACGTTTATGATTTTTCGCTTGGATCTCTGGAGGGATCCTAATTTTTTCCGCTGTGAATTTTTTTTGTTTATCGCTCGGGATCCCTACAAACATCACATCCACAACCTATTCCAGCAATAACCCCAAAACTCTTCAGAATTATCAAACCCTCAGTAAGTTGAAATGGGGAGCTGACCACAGAGCGTCCGGAAGAGGCGACGACGTGCATGCAGACGAAGGGATCGGCCATCTTCGTTCCTGATCAGTGAATGAGACCGAGGGTTTCAGCGGAAAGGGTCGCGAGCAGTTTGACATCTCCATTCTCCGCTGCTCAGAAGAGTTCTTCTGGCTTGGGCAAGTCGATCTCCATTGCCATTTCTAGAAACTAGAAGGATCGCCTGCTGCATGCATTGCGCAAGAAGTAGGCTACGACTGCGGGAAACTGCTCTTTTATTATTTAATGGTCGACAAAAATATTAATCCCATAGCTAAAATTAATAGCTATTTTGGTTAAATTATTCATAGCGATTTATTAAGATTGATCTTTTTTTACTAATTTGAAATGATAAAAAATCTAATTATTTGACCGATTCTGATTCTGCCACACCAATTCAATAAAAATGATTAATAATTTTCAAATAAAATTTTTAAAATTTTAAATTGTTCTCTTTTGCTAATGCGAAATAATCATCTTTCTGATTACAATAGCGAGGATAATTTTTTTTATCTAAACTAATAAAAGGCAAAAATCTTAGTAAAGTGTAATTCTTTAGAATAAAGAATATTCCTTCATTTCATTTTATTTTATTCCGGCTAACATAAGAAACTAGCCGTTGCCAATTGCGACGACCCCTTCCTTCCCTCCAAACCTCAACGTTCGAATTCCGTAAAACCGCTATTTTCTCTCGCTTTATAACCCTTCTTCTTCCCCCTCCTCTCCGTTCCCCACTGCGCGCGATCGAATCGGCTTGGTAGGAGAGCAGCAATGGACACCGCTGCAAAGATATCTCGAGCCGTCATACGCCGACCCTCGGGATTCCCCAAGCACTCCACTCCTCGCCGAAGACTCTCGTCGAGGTCCCCGGCAACAGATAAACCGGCGAAGCGGATCGAGTTGACCCCCAAAACCATTCCTTTTATGGATTCGAATAATAAAAAGAGTTCTGGGACTCCATTGAAGAGATATTTTGAAACAGGAGGTTGTGATTTGGAGGATAAGGATTTGGCGAAGCGCATCGAGTTGTCCCCAAAACTCGATTCTTTTTTCACTCCGGAGAAGAAGAAGAGTTCTGAGACATCAAAGAAGGGAATATTGGAAACGGTAGGCAGTGATTTGGAAGACGAGGGTTTGAGGGGGAGTTTGAAAGTGAACGCTTTGCGGCGATCGATACTGGAGGAGGCGATGAACAACCTGCCAGCGCACGGGACCGGGCGCGTTATGTACATGGTGAAGACCTTCGAGAGACTTCAGTCGGTTGTCATGATGGCAGAGTATGTAGAAGGAGAGGAAACGGGAAATGTGAAGAATTGGGCGCTACCTGGGTTGGAGTGTCGACGTCCCAAGGGCAAGTTGAATGATTTTCCCCCTTCGCCTGTTCCATGTTCGGCAGAATATCTAGCTGAAGAAGGAGCTTTAACTGAGTATTCGTTGGTGAAAACCAAGGATAGAAGGTTTGTGGAATGTTGATAAATCTAATCCAAGCATTTCTCTCCACAAAGATATGGTTAGATTACTGATAATTTTGAGAGGTTAAGCTATCAAAAAAAATGAAAAATCTACACATAACTGCCAAAAACTGACCAATGGATTAGATTTAGAAGCGCAAAAGGAAAAAGGAAAAAGGAAAAAGAATCCAGATTGCTCAATTTTTACTTTTACATCATCTAACAGTCTTGTTCTTGCAGATTGAGCAGCGGAAGCAATGAATCCTGTAAAGTGCAAAGGAACGACCAAAATGTATGAAGATACAAATCGTATCCCTAGTTATTTTATACACTTTTTTTTATCTTCCAGTATTCCTTGAAAATAGTTCTATTTCTCAAAGTGTCAATCTTTACATCACAGAGCAAAGGCCCATCAAAAAGAAGGAATGACAGACTTAAAGCTAAAAGCTCTCTACCTTTCAAATTGAGTGCAAAGGTACAATGTTTGACTTGGTTTCGATATTCTATCAATAATGGTCTATATACCACATTGTGGGAGACAACAAATAGATTGTTAGGACAATAATACCAGACTGTGGTCCTATCAAACAAACTGACATTTTTATACCCAAAAATCAGAAAGAGAGTTTAGAGCAAATGAAATGGAGGCATGCTTGACACTGTCTTCAGGCAAATCGCACATGCTCAATGCAAGTTGACCAAGAAAGTTTCTTGCTCAAGAAACAACCATAGAGAGTAAATCCAGAAAATAAAGGAAGAACTTGTAATGAATGGAATGATAATAGAGAAGATATTTGTTAGAATTAACACGGAGAAGAGACTAAACCTCCTCAACATAATAACCACAATTGCAATGATAAGAAATTTTAATGTAAAGGGAAGGGGATTATTCTTAATCCACCTATCTCAGACAATTTCACCCATTCACTATGATATATCATTGATCTATTCCTCTTAATTAGCATTGTCATCATGTTAGCATCTTTATAAGAACAACTCGTGTATTAGTATCATAATATATGTGAAGGGAAATAGTTTTCTTCCGCTATAATATCTACCTTGAACATTGAGGGTTTTTTTATTCCCATTAATCTCAAGTCTAATGTTGCAAAAAACATTAAACTAATCTAATTCTTTGACATTCACAGAAGCTCATTTCTAAATTATTTTGTAACTATCTTAATACTCCAAGCTCTCTGTGTTGGTAATATTGCAAAGAAATATCCATGCGTCACTGTGCATAAATGTATGAAGCTTAATAAATTTGACTGTATAATTCATTTATAGTGAAACCATGTGTTGTAAATTGCAAATACTTTGATCCTCATCGATTAGGCAATTGAATATTCTACAATTGTTGAGGAAACCATACGGGCAACAGCTGAATATTTAGGGGCTCCCTATTTTTATTTTTTCCCACAAAAATCTATTTGAGTTTAGTTTTAAATACTAAAATTGAATTGCTAATTACTTTGCCAGGTTTCCAAGCACATAAACTTCCTTGAGCAAATCAAACAGGAGAGAGGAAGACTGTTGAAGGTTACATTATTTCTTATTATAATTTTTTTATATTTAAATCTCTTCGGTTTCACTGATAAAGTTAATGTTGTCTGTTTAAATTGAAAAAAAAAAAAGAAATAAGAAGACTTCCGGAAGTACTTGGATCAAGTGTCTTAAAATTTTATAAGTTGCTACTTGACGTTTGACTCCCCTCCTTTTATATTTCCTATCATAAAAATTTTATTTGTTTGTATGAAGGAATCAATGAAGGTTTTCATGTTGATCCTTGGAAGATTGGGAAACCCTTAAAGATTAAAATTGTTGTTCAAGATACAAAATGCTGGGAATGTGAAACAACACGATGTATATAGCTTTTCATCAACCGTTGGAAAGCAATGAAAAATGACAATTTTATTGGTGTATGTTTACTAAAAGATTATGCAAATATTATTTTGTTTGTCAATTCTTAGTTTAATTCAACCAATTGTCAACATTGTTATATAAACAATCTCAGAGCGAATTTTTATGTGATTTTGATACCCTTCTCTCTCTCTTTCCGAAGAGAAACACGATTCTAGTACAAAAGAAACAAAATTGTACTAGGTTGAAAATTTCAATCCTTTTCAATGAAATGTTGAAGAAAAAGTGATCTTGCAATATATATATATATATATATATATAAACAATGCAAATAATTAATTTTATATGGATTGAAACTTTCAATCTCTACTCAATCTATAGTTTATGATTTTTGAGTGATAGTATTCATTTATTGAAATCAATTATTTGAGTTTACAAATAAGATTAGTTATACTATGAAAATATAAAATAATAAAAAAAAACTCGAGCAATGTAAATTCTAATTTGGAATTCTCAATTTATATTTTATAATCTATGACCCGTGTACGAATGTCATTACGTTTTCTTTTATCAAATCCTTCCGTAGGTAAAAAACCAATTACGATTTCTTTTTATGAGAATTAGAATGTTAAACTCAAAGGAACAAAAAAAGACAACTACAAATTACAAGATGAAGTTTTGAATGTTGAATATCGTCACTTTTTTGGTGCTCTTCACAAGCTCTACTCTTAACTCAACTTTACTCTAGTTTGAATATGTTGGTGCATACAAAATCAATTGACTGAATCTAATCTCGTATTAGTCAATCAATTGATCCATTATATTTATTTGATGATTATAATCTCTTTTTTTTTTACGATCAATAGCCAAATAAATTCATCATAATTAATTTAGTAATTGACTCATTCACGAATAAAAATATTATATTTACTAATTAATTAGCTTAAATTGATTGTTTAGTCAACTAACATATCAATTGATTAAAATCAAATTTCAATTGGTTCAATTCTAAATTTAGACTTATTCTAAGTTCTAGTCTCTACCTACGAAAGTCTTACCTTATGATGGTCGTTGGCTCAGACTTTTTAATTTATCAGACATACTTCTTGATTTTCTTGTCAAGCAATTTTTTACCTTTAAATTTTTCTTATTTGTAAAATATTTGATTATTATTAACCTATAAGAATTTCAATTCATAGAACTTCTCCAATTATCAATTGTTTAGTTTAGCTAACTTTAATGCATTAGTGATCATTAGCAATCATAATACTTTAATGCATTAGTAACTTTAAATGCATTGGATTTTATCCATTGCATCCGCATTAGTAATCATAATACGAGTACGATTTAACCTTTACCCAAATAAAATTACTTAAACAAACTCAATCACTTGATTATGCTAATAATCTCTTTAATATGTTAGTTTCCTTGAGCATCACTCAATGGTCAAACTTGACTACGAACAATTGCACCTCAAAAATGGCATTAGGCATTTAAATAAATAAATAAAACAAAGAAAAAAATTTATTAAAATATGTGATATTATTAAGGAAATAACTTGAAGGTGTCAATAATAATAAGGTCTAAAACATAAAAACAACAGAGAAAAAGACCGTTTCAAAACGATCATTAGGGTTGGATAAATCAGGTCAATAAATTGAAATTTGAAAATAAAAGCTAAAAAAACATTTAATAGCATGGGTATAATCAATTAATAGATATACAATAATGCATGCGTCCAAAGAGGATACTATGATTGTTGGCAACGAAACGTTAGCAGTTCTTTGTTTCAGGGTTGATAAATAAATCACGATCATATTTCACATATTCATGAAATATGTCGAACAATGCATTTAGCACTGAATGTCAGGATTAAATAAATCACAATCATATTTCACATCGACACGATTAAAGATGAGAGCGATTAAAAGGTCACAACTGAAACATACTCCAAACTGTCAAAGTAAAGATACAATAACTGAGGGCTGCAAAGTTTTACAAAGGTTCGGAGCAGATTCCTCCAAGCTAATTGCCAAATATTCCAAACAATGTTTTCCCACGTCCCACAATAGCAGCCTACAAGAAGTCATTCATCTGGGGAAGAGCATCCAAAGTAACAATGTCACGGGTAGCGATATCTTGTCGTGGCCCCATCAAAAGAATAGAGCGAAGAAACAGGCATATTTGGCATGGCAACCCTGCTTTGCACATTAGGATCTTGGTATCCGGCTGCTGCTTGGTGGCCAATTGCTCGCTCATAGATTCTCTGTCCACTTTGTGCAATGGTAGCATCTCCATCTCTAATAGGTACACTGTGGTAGTCACTTTGTGGCAGCGTATGTGTTTCTGCCCTAGGAATCGCCTCCGGAACTAACCTATAAACAAGTCTGACAAAGAAAATGAGGTTGATTAGCCCCAACATCATACCACATAGAACAACTTGGTGAATGCTTAGGCTAATGATTTACTACAATGTCATTGTACTTGAAGGATCAAGAACTTAAGCCATCAAGAATTATACAACAACAACAAAATCTTATCCCACTAGGACTGCATTTGGTATGTCGTAATCTGCCTTGTAATGTAATCCAGATTACATTACAAGGTAGATTCCTTTGTTTGTTACTATCTTAACATTGTAATATAATATAATCTGGATTACAAAAGACACTAAAGTTTTGTAATCTGGATTACAAAGCAAAACCTATGTAATTCAGATTACATTACAAGCCGTAATCTGAAAAATGTTGGATGCTCAACAATTGAAGTCGATCGTTGTCGTCTGTTGTCGCCACCGATTGGTCGGCTGTCGCCGCCGCCTGTCGGCCCCGATAATCGATGACCAGCCGGCAACCACCGACGACCGACGGTGGCCGACGACCGACCGTGATCATTGCCGTCTGTTGTCGCCGCCGTCATCATTGTCGTTGTCTCCGTCATTGTCGTCGATCCATTTCTATCGTCTTTGTAATGGACACCAAACAAAAGAATGTAATGACCTTTGTAATCCAAGATTACATACAATTTTTATCCAAACATAGTAATGTAATCAAGATTACATTGCATTCCATTGCAACTTGGATTACATTACAACTTGGATTACATTACGTCCTACCAAACTCAACCTAGGTGGAGTCGACTATATGAATCCTTCTACGCCATATCTTTTATTGTTACTAACCAAGTCTTTTTTTGATTTTTCTCTTCCTCGTTTGATGTGTATATTGGCATCGTTTTACATCACCTAACCGGAACATTTATTGGCCGTCTAAATATATGTCCGTACCACCTTAAACGCATCTCTCGTGTCTCTCAGAGCTTTCCTTCAATAGATACAACACCGACTTTTTCTCTAATACTCTCATTTCTTATCCTCGTATGTCCGCACATCGACTTTTACATCCTCATCTCTGTAACTCTCATTTTTTGCTCATGATACGGTAACAACAAAATATGCCCGGCTGTTTTAGTCAGCAATCACTAATTAGCCTAGACCTATGATAATAAATATGCATATGATTCTGAAAAGGTATTCGGTGAATGACTATCGAAATACCTTGCCACCCAAGTTGTCAACAATTCATCACATTGCATTTCATGCAAAATAATATAAGATGTTCATATTGTTGTTCCCTTAAAGGTAAAACAATTTGACATTAGGTATAGGAATAAATTCGCAACTAAAATATTTCAGGAAAGCTTAGATGAATTTAGTCAAGGTATTATCTATTGACATTTGAGATGTGGATGGACATCGACAAAAAAGCATATGGCCGTCAGAAGAAAAATATAATGATAGTAGAATTTGCTACATTTTGAATCTAGTGTATAAATAAAAAAGATATAATGATAGTAGAATTTGCTAGATCAGATCCTTCTATGATTTGTAATACTCATTTTCCACGAAAAAAGAGCATTTGGTGCAAGTAGGAATAACCATTGTCAGATAGATACTGTCCGTGAAACAGTAGAAACAAATGAGAATTTGATTATGCATCAACTAAAAAAATTGAATCCACGAAGAGGGCTTGTTTCACATGACTATAATTGAAGCCAAAATATCTGCAGGTATTACGAAGTTTGAAGCATATGATGTGTTCAATGAGCATAGAAATTAAGGAGAGAAGAGTGTTTACAAATTACTAAAGCTAGGGGAAAAATGCAGAAATTTAGGTAATAATATACACAAAAATCTAAAACAAAAGATTCTTATTGTGATAAATTAGAAAGATGAGAAAACTGATTTAACAACTTTCCAATAGCACTTTTCAGAGGTCTCAAAGCCAAAATCCTAAAGATAAGTTTAACAATTATAAATTTGTTTATCATATTACATTAATGAGGTTAATAAAACTTTGAAATAAAGATTAGATTAAGGTGTATGTGTGGATATTATTTCGTAATGTTCAATTGAAGTTTGAAAGAATTTCAGAAATCAAGGTAGAATCTAGCGGACTAAGTTATACAAAAATAGGACAAATACAATGTTGAGAATTCAATAAACCTATTTTAGTACTCGATTTAAAAAAAAAGAGTCATATAGAATGTTTTTCCAAGCATTGATAGATTAATTGTTTGACTTACGCCATGAAACTTGGAGATAAACTGAGAAAAATAAAATTATATACAATGCTTTTTCAAAGTATATAGAGATTAATTGTTTGACAGATGCCATGAAACTTTGGAAAAAAAGTAATTAAGAAAAACAAATTGAATGCAAATGCCGAAGATTATTAGTCTAAATAAGATAAGATACGTGGGAATATATGTAGTTTGTGTGGGCATATACAATCAATACTAAGGTACTTACAAGCAAGTGTTTGTCAATTGCAGAACAAGTGTTAAAACTAACAGTTTCAATTGGATTCGATTTAATTCAAATGAAACAAACAAGATTCAATCATATGTAGAATATGTGCCTCAATGCCTAAAGGGAACCGCACAGCTTAGCTGTTACATGATCCCTACACTACAGTTGGCAAAGTTATTAAATGTGAAGTTCAAACAAAATACAACAACAATCAAGTCTTTTCTCACTAGGAAGGATCAACTATATAAATCCTCCTATGTCATTGAGCTCTATCCACTACTATATCATCTATATTTAAATAAATTTTATTTTATTTTATCATTGCTAATCAAGTCTTCTTTAGTTCCATCAAAATATTGGACTAAAGTTCAAACAAAATAAAATAGCCAAAATCAAGAAAAGAACTATCTAATAATATACATAAAAAAAATTCTAATTTCTTTGTACCAATTTGTTAAAAGTGGAGATTCTACTAAGAAAATATTTTAAAAACTTTCAGAATTCATCTACCGGAGCTCTACTAAAAATATAACTCTAGTCTTTGAAAGTTATAGAAAGTTTAAGAATATGAGATTTATTAGTAAAATAAGATAATCATTCCAGTGACCTACCGTTGCATCCCTGTAATGTTCAAATCAATTAACTTGTCTTTATTTTGCTTACTAATATTTTCTTTGATCTCCCACTATCATTTCTACATTACACTAACAGATACAGCTCTTTAATGATGGAAACTATTTGTCACCTTTGGTCTCCCAATATTATCTTTGACATTATCCTCCTAGCTACATTAACTTTTTATCTGCTGTTCTCTAAGAGCCCAACACTGAGATACTAAAACAGCATAGCACAATCTTACAAAATCTTCCTCTCCATTATGACCTCGTCCTTAATCTTATTAATCATATCTAATACCTTTATCAATATCTCCTTATTGATCAATAAGGGGCTGTCATTAACAATTAACTAAGTTAATTCAATAAATTTCAAGAAAAAATAAAATGTATACAGATTCGAGAAAATTTTTATAATAACAAGAGAATGACATTATTTTAGTTTTATGGGAATTAAGTACTAAATATTACCTTGAGATCTAAGAAAAGTTTAACGACACAAGAATAAGAGTAAAGCAATTTTTAAAGAAAAATAATTAATTTAATTGCATGCTAAAATATCAATAACAGTGTCATTTATTTAGTATACAAGGAAGAAATCAAGAAAAAACCTTTGCACATGATTTTTATTGCTTAACAAATTTGATTGATCTCCTACATGATTACTGTGAGGAACTCTAGAAGGGTAGAGAACATCTAATAAGCATATCAATGTAATAAAGGAAATGCAGAATGACACAATTGGCAATACAACAGTTTCTAGGAGCGTAACTCCTATAATTGTAACTATACATTTTTTGTTAGTTTTGAGCTCTCTTCTCTTCATCAGTACTGAATGAATTTACCAATAATACTAAAGAGTAAACAAAGGTCATGTTAGAGAGAAACTTCCTTAGTGAGTTTGATTTGCATGTAATGTTATGCTAACTAACTTGAGTTTAGATATGTAAAGAGAGTTAGCAATGTTTTAAACCAAATAAGTCCAAAAATCTGAATATATAAAAAAATCATTTCAATAATGAAATGAGTAGTTAGTTGGCCAAAGCATTTAATGAAAAAGAACTAGACATACATAAACACATCGATCTTGAAATGGAAAGCATATTAAAGAAGGGATAGGAAGTAGTTAGCAATTGCATACCGTTCACCTTGAGCAGGATTTTCAAAATAGTAAGCTCGAGAAGTCTCCACTTGAAATGGATCAACCGCAGGTAAGACAGGAGGGGGTTGTAACGAGTTAGCAAGGGGGTCACTAGAATGCGGTTGACGAATATATCTTAACTCCACAGGTGTAACACGTGACAGATAGTCAGACCTAAATGAATCAATAGGTGGCAAATGACTCGACCTATATGATTCTTCAAGTGGCAAATCAGGTGGGCCACGTGGCAAATGGCTCGACCTATATGCTTCATCAGGTGGCAAATGAGGTGGACCACCTGGAAGATGGCTTGACCTATATGGTTCATCACGTGGCAAGTGAGTTTTTACAAGTGGTTGATAACCCGACCTATATTGATCCTCAGGTGGAGGTGGCGAGACATGTGACACATAAGCTGAACTATATGGATCATCAAGTGGTAAACGTGGATGATAACGACGATCCTCAACATAGTTAATAGGTTGAGTTATCCGTGGCTTTGACTCATTTAAAGGGCGAAACAATGACATTAATTTGCGTACCTGCATTATGATTGACATAGTATGAGATGAACAGTCAAACTACAGGCACTACTAGTAGCATTACTATGCCAGGGCCAAGAGTTTGATGTACCTGTTTTGAGTTAAGCTCAGGAGTAAATTTGCCCTTTGAGTTATAGTTTTCTTGAATAGCATGTTTAAATGTAGTCTCTGGAAGTGGCAGGCAATCCATATGAACCTTGAATTTCACCTATGTCAAAGAACAAGAAAGGAAGCAATCGGTATGTACGTATATGTCAAAGAATAAGCAAGGAAGAAATAGTAATGTACTGATCAGAGAGATGGTGAAGTATCAAACTGAATAGTTCCAAAAGAGATCATGAAGCTTAGCTGATAACATTGTAATGCTTAGCTATATCACACAAACATGGCTTGTTGACTATGAGGTCAAAGCTGGATAAGTGATTTCCACATCCTTCACAATGTTTAGATACATAGATTGCCAATCATTTTTCAGCAATACGGATTTGGACTGTCTTAACAGGCAAACGTGAACAAACAATGTAGGCAACAACACAGGTGACAAACTACAATAGCTATCAATATGGATCTGAACATAACTAAGAACTGCACTTTCTCATATATAATCAATGGAAGGAATAATCAATTCAACAATGAATAAGAATAAAAAGTCAGTGTCTTGATAGTGCATACTTTTCCTGACTGCAAAAGAGATTGCATCTCAGCAACAAGTCAGCTGAACAGAAAATCATTCATTTTTCTTAAGGTTACCATTAACCTGACCAATATAGGGTAATGCAGAAGCAAAAGAAGAATTCAAGATTGTTAACATCCAACAAATACAAATTAATTTGGCCCTTTTAGCCTTTTATGGATATCTGGGCAGTTATTAGCTCTCACCTACCTCTCCACAAGTGTTTGCTCTCTCATCTCTCTTTCCGCTGAAAATATTCATCTTTAACCGGATTCAAAATCAAAAAATGAAGGTGAAAGAACCCAAATCATTCACAAGTTAACCAGATAGTGATGAATCAAAATCAGCACATGGTTGGGAATCAGACCGAGTTGATGTGAGATTGTAATCCAAATTGCAAGTCCAATGGACTAAGGAAGACAATCAATCTTGATGTCATTCTCGCTATTGCCTGTGTTAGTTCACCTCCCATTGTCTCATCCTGATCTCATAATTAGTTGACACTTATATACCTTTATAGTATCAACTAAAATCTCATGGACATTCCATGCTAGTTGACATGGGCAGAACTTCTCATTCCTCCATGTGGAATAGCTGACTGGCACATGGAATAGCTTGATATAACAGAATGACCAAGGCCAGCCTTTCCTTCATGGACACACCTGTTTTCCTTTTACAGCATCCGTCTCTCCACAAAATCTCATGTATTTTCCTTCTTCAACATCAAATCAAACAAGACAAGCTTTCTCAATGTCAAATCAAACAAAGGAAGCATTTCCTCTATGGAATCGAACTGTTTTCCTTCTCCATAGTCAAAGTAAACACAAGGTGAGTATTCTGTCAAATCAAATGTGAGATGACATCAAATCAACAAGGCAACTTTTCGGCATCGAATTGAAGTCGCAAGTGTTTAACTTCTCCTACAAACCTTACAAATCTTTCCCCCCCTTCTCCTCCACTCTTACCACTTCCTTTCCCACAATTCAGCACATTGACCAGCACCAGCACAAGCATCTGACACATTCAGTATTTGTTGTTCCGGCTAAGGACCAAAACTCCAACTCAGGAAGAAATTTCAGAATCATTTTCTGAGTCATAAGCTGCTTTCTATTAGCTTCAAATTGTCATGTTCACCATCGACTATGCAGTCTACAAAGAGACGTGATAGGAGGTAGGAGAAGGAACACCTGGATGAAGGCTGAAAAATCTTCGTCTCCCCAAGTAACTTTTTTTAAATCTTGCCTCAATCAAAATGGTCACTCTTATTTAAATAATACCTTCGATTGTTAGATCGGGTAAGGAACTAAGCATATACATGTATAACAGGTGGTATATGCTGGTAGAAGAAGAGACATAACTTAATTAACTAGTTAATATTCTTTATTGGATATATACATCTATATATGCAAGTCTATTAGTTTTTTATCAATATAATATAGTGATATTTTCTACAGCACATGCTTTATACAGTGGGTTGATTGTTTCTCACTGGAGAACGCCTCTTACAACCATGATTATATTGAATACATTCTGAACTAACATGTCCTGGTCAGATGAATGACTACCAATATTTGCCCACACTGGATGCAACTTTAATTTTTTTTCATCTTTTGCACCGCCGACAAACAGAAGTATGATTGTCATATGATCAGTCTGATAAGCTAAATGACATCGTAGCAGAAGCTTGGGATTTTAGTATATCAGACACCAATCCATTGTTTCAAGCTCCTAATTTTGGAATCTATCTTTTTTTGTGCACCATTATACATCAACAAATATAATGTGAATATTAAAAATGTATAAGAAGCAAACATGCTCATTTCCCTGCGAGTAAGTCTACAGCCTTAGTTATCTGCTAACTAAAGCTGTGGACACGTAAACACACCTTCAGAAAATGTATTTTAAGAAGCTAGAGAATAAACAGCAGCGAAAAAATAATTTCGAAGAAACAGATGAAAGAATCAGTTACCTGAGCGGGGAAGGCACCTCGGAAGGCATTCCGTGACAGATCCATCCCACCCTGGCAGGAGGCCTTGTAAACCCCATATAAAAGTTTCAGATCAAAATCATATAGGAATAACTTGGTGCCAGGCTTGATCTTCTCGACGATTTCTTTCCTTCCTCTGGGAAGCCCAAATACGTGGAAGCGGAAGCACTCGGGCTTCGTCTTCCCGCTGCACATGAAGATGAACCCAGCGCTCTTCTCTGATGGTGTGGCGGGCTCTTTTCCCTTCCCACTGTCCGCCGCCTTGCGGCTGTTGGCAGCAGAAGCCGCTGCTACATCCACAGGCAGGGTTGTCAGCTTGTTCTCCTTAGGTCGTAGCTCAATCTTTCTAGCCTTCTTGATCTTCTTTGAAGGGGCCAAGGATGGAGTCTCTTTTTCTTTCGCACTGCCAGCCGCACTGCTTGTGTTGGCTGCAGAGGTCGCTGCTTCTCCCGCAGGCTGGGTTTCGGGCTCGCTCTCCTCCGACTGCTCCTCATTCTCTTTTTCCTTCTTATTTGAAGGATCCAAGTACTTCGCTCCCTGCTTCTGCATCTTCTTCTTCTTCTTCATCTTCAATTTTTTCGGCTTCACCATCTGATACAACGCAAAATTAGTAGATTGAAATAGGAAACTACTACCGACTGAAGAGGGCACGGAACAGTCTACTGGAGAGAGAATGCAAGTCGAACCTCTTGAATCCCCGGCGACCGGCGTTGAAAGAGAGGGGGATCGAAGAGGCGCCGGCGAGAGGAAACCCTAAAAGGATTCACCCCGACGAGCCGCAGCCGCGACAGATTATATAGCCGATAGAGGATGCTTCGCAACGGTTGAGATCAACAGCGTCCGGCGTGCCGTGGAGCAGATGAATGCCACGCGTGCAGACGATGGCCATGGGGATGGGCATCCGGATCTCCACTATAGATTTTTTTTCCCCCTCTGTTCTGGGCAAAAGGGTTAAAATAGCGAAAGGAAATGTCAGCGCTCAAATAAAAAGGGACGCATTTTCATTTACAACATAAACTAAAGTAGATAAATAAACTGGAAAACTATGGCTTAGTATTCACTAATACTGTTTTACATAGCAAGATAGAATTTCACATAATTTGTTAAATTAAAATGCAAGATTCAATGCTGTTTTAAAATAAAGCATAGGGCGGAGCAAATTAAATACCTTATTTAAAGAGCGCCGATATTGTTTCTGCTGAGGTGCGGGCGCTGCTATCCTTCTGCACTCCCGCCTCCCTTAGACTCGTCGCCTTAAACCTCTGCCGTCGCCCCTCCTTAAAAACGCCGCGGCCGGGGCTCCCTGCACTTGACCCCTCGGCAATCTCCAGGAACTGCCTGAGTTCCTGTCGATTCATCTGTCAATTCCTATATTTTGCAACTTTATCAGTTATTGTTACAGTCAGTCGCCTAGAGGAAAGGGCAAGGAAACTGAGAGCAGCACCATGAAGCGCATGGAGACTAACACAGTTCTGCAAATATTTTGAGTATTTTTCTTGATAATTTAATATAAGATTTATATTTCGATAATAATTATTTTTTAAAAAATAGTTTTTCTTATAGTTCAACTTTGGCGAGACACTAAATTAGCATCCAGTTAGTGCGGAGAGGAAGAAGATATACTGCAAGAACCGTACCATACACTGATTATGATTTCTGTCTGCGACTTCACTAGGCGTGGATGTAGGGATTGTTAATTTTTATAAACTCATTGGTTTAATTTATTACATTATCGTGTACTTATGGGTCTTTTTGCATCTATTAGTGTGGATCATGTCTAGTAATCTATTTTATACTTTGTTTAAGTTATTACATTTTCGTGTAATTATGGACTGTTTTGTATCTATTGGTTCAGATCGTATCTTGCAATCCGTTTTACATGTCTTTTTTTATGTCTAATGGATCGTATCGTGTCTATCCGAAATTAAGCGGTTCGTATTCGGATTGAATCCATTGACACGAAAAATTAAACTGATTGGATATGGATTAACATTTTTGGATCGTGTCCGGATCATGTCAAGATACGAATCCGATCCATTATCCGATTTGTGTCTAGACACAAACATCCTAACGAACTTGGTCTCAAAAAAAAAAAAAAACTGCACGCCTGACGTCCAATATCTTTAAGGCAACTTAGTAGCTAGTCAGTCAATTCGATCAAAAGAGCCAATCATATGCTGTATGCACTAGCTTCATTTGAGGATGCCGATACACACTCCTGATATCGATAGAGACTCCCCGAGAAGTCGGTGAACAACCCGTCCACACCAATTGTCTTGATCCAGTACTCGTACTCGTCATAAGGATCTTGATGGAAATCAAAGTGCAGGAAAGAGTTCTCGTTTCTGTATGTATATGGATGCACCTACAAGCACCGTTTATTAAGAGATTTATCATTCTCAATGAGCGCAAAACTTTTTCGCCATAAAAAATGTAGAAAGCATGATTGCCTGAAGATTATGTGCGTGAGCTCTATAAACAAGATCAGAGGGTGCAGTTAAATAGTCGTGGAGTGGAGGAACAATTGTGTCTTTCGAGGGCCCAATTAATGCCAACTACGTACTTTCTAATATATTCCAAGTAGCTATCTGAAGTGATTTCCCAATAGGTCAGCAATAGAGGTAGAAACATTAGCAGCTTGTATAAAAAATATGAGAGAAATATGGGATACTGCAGAAATAAACCTGATTTGTGTCTTGCGTTGGCATGCTGAAATTATCAATCAGCAATATTTTGGGCGAATGCGTCTTGTTTGAAATGTATATTAGAGAAGTTGGAGCAAAAGACTGTATGAACACTGGTTTTTTCAGCCATTTAGCAGACATGTATGCACCTCCATATCCATACTTCCGAAGCAACTCGATGAACTTGTCCTCAGGACCTCAAACCGCTCCCCGTTGGGCCATTTGACCTGCGAAAAGGCAAGTCGATGAGACAAGGTAACTGTAGTTCGACGATATATACTGAATTCAACGAAGACAGATATCATCACTCACATGCTGATTTATAAAGACTGGATTTTTGATCTCTGGGTATATCCCAACAACTCTGTTGGCGTCGAGTGCAATGGCGATGTACTCCTCAAACGTGATGATTGAGAATTTGCCTAGTTAACATTGAAATGCTGGTTAGTCAGAAGGTAAGTAGAAAGCGTATGGAGCTCGGAATTAATCCGACTAGTGTACCATTGTATCGTTGATCTCGGAACGCGAACCTCTGCCTCACCCTAAGCGATTTAAGTTCATCGAGTGTGCAATCCACTGGAAATGAATCCGACAAAAAAAAAAAAAAAGCATTGAGAGCAATGTGTTTTTCATGGAAGAAATTAATGCAGGATACGTGCCTACAAAAAATCCAGTCACATTGAATCCTTGAACTTGGTAAGTTCTCTAGCGATCAGAAAACTCGGTGTGATCGGCAATGTCAGTAGTATCGTCGAGTGTTACATCGTGAAAGCATATCAATTCGCCATCTTTAGTTGCAAGGATATCAGTTTCTATGAAGTCAGCACCTTCTTCGATAGCCCTCTGCAAGCAAATTAAGGTAAAGCATGAATGCAAACAGTCTCGAGTCCAAAACAGGCAACTGAAGAACAACAAATTGCAGTACTGTTCTTCGGCGTCTTGTTTGATCAATAATTACCTTATAAGCATCCATTGTTTCTTCGGGAATCTCTCCATTGGAACCTCGATGGGCAATATTATAAGGCCTCGACGTTTGCAATGGGTGTTTGTGTTTGTGTTCTTTGCTTGGCAGTGGGTAGAGCACCCTCCCACGAGTCCCCTCGAGCAAGGACACCAGAATCCAACAAGTTGCCCCTTAGCTTCATTAAAACTTATCTCGTGCTAAAAATTATGAACAACAGTCATCTAAAAGCTAACATCAATTCGTCAAAACTTATGTATATTGGCAAAAATGGAAACGACATAAATAACATCGACTCGATGCAATAACGCATTCATTTCAGAAGATAAAAATGAAGAATTTATTGGATAAGAGAATAAGATAGAGAGAGATCTCACAAAGGGGATTCATGATCCGTTTCCTATGTTTACAAACTACAAACTGGACTATTCATGATTTAAATAACTATCCCTTAAATAGAATATTCGGAGGAATAATAGGAGATTATTGGATTTCCATTTTTTCAAAGTCAACTTGGATCGTCATTTTAAAATGAGAAATTTTATACTTGCGGCGAAAAAAAGATTATAATTAATAGCGTTGGAACAGGGAATAATCCCAAGCAAAGTCAACGACCCTTCGTTCCAATTAATTGGATATTTGATCGTCAGATTGGATTTTTCGAAATTTTAACGTACTCTTAAATATTTTTTTTCGGGGAACTCTTTGATTTTAATTATCATCTTCAATGCAGTGCAATGAAAGAATTTACGGAAGCATCGATTTTCTTTCCACGGAAATGATTTTATATATACATGCCGTTCATTCGCCGAGTGTGAAAAAAAAAGAAATCCGTCCGTCTATCAATTCTGGTAAATCTTTGACCCTCAGACTCTGAGAGGTAATGTAATCAACTTTGTAATGTAATTTGTATTATATTACTGTGTTTGATTAGCAATCTGAGTGTAATCTTTAATTACAAAAGTAATTACATTCGTTTGTTTGGTATCCATATTTGTTATAAGGAATGTAATTCATATTATTATAAAATGACAAAAATATCCTTATAATTTCTTCCTAAAGTAATTAATATAATTCTTAGTCGCCGATCATCGATCGTTGGCCATCGGTCGATCGTCGTCGAGCGTCGCCAATTGGTCGGTCATTGGTCGCCGGCCGATCGGTCGATCGTCGATGCTAACCGACGACCGGCGAATCCGAAGAAAGATATATTTGTCATAATAAATATTGAGTCCGTAATGTAATCGTATTGCATAGTTTTTCTTTCGTAATCGAGATTACGTATCTTGACTCTTATTTTGTAATGCAATTACATTACATTACATCTTTGAAATGTTACCAAACAAAATAAATCATCTTGTAATGTAATCCTGATTACATTACAAGCCTGATTACCCCGTACCAAACGTAGCCTTAGAAAGAGATGACGCTCTCACAAAAGTTTAATTCCTTATCAATTATATAACGAGTGTGCCTCTAGGGTTATAAACGAACTAAGCGTTCATAAATAAATTTGGTGTTCGATTCGATAAGAGTTCGTTTACATTCGTTCAATATATATCAAAGTCAATTAATAAACAAGTTTGAACAGTTTGATAAATTAAATAAACAAGCTTGAATACATATGTGTTCGACTTATTAATATTTGTGAACAGTGTTTGTGAATAATGTTCGTGAATAGTATTCAAGAATATTAACAAATCGATTTATGATTATACACTTTTAAAAAATATTTTTGAATTTATTTTTACTTATTTATAAACTAAGATTAAATTAGTAAAATTTTAAATAAACAAATTTGATTTGAGAGCTATATAACGTTTAAATAAGCTTGATTAGAAACTCAATACTCATTAAGTAAGTCAAGATCAAGCTCAAGTTAAAAAAAAATATCAAATCAAACTTGAACAAATTTTTTAAAAGTTTGATTAATTTTAGACTTAACTCGACTCGATTTGATTATCTTATTAAATAAACTCGAACATAACAAAATTTAACTTGGGTTAGTTCATTTACAGTCTTATGTCTCCCTGCAGGAGCTTTCATTCACCGACATTTTGTTATCCATCACTAAGAAATAATTGGGGATCCTTTATTAATTGTTTAATTTATATTTTGGAGTTCATCGACTGTGACTAATTATCAATCGTAGCAATTTATTACGTTTAACGACTTGACTGACTTGAATAATAAGTAATAACATTTAAAATAATATTTTTAAAGTTTGAAAGATTGAACTTTAAAATCATCCTGATTTAATTATTTACTAAAAAAATAAGAAAAAAATTTATTACAATCTCACGGAAATAATGTTTTGAAATCCCACTCGTTCATGATCTAAAATAAAAAAATTACAATTTTAAATTGAATTTAACGCCCACTCTTATCTAAAAGCTAACATCAATTTTACCAAAACTTATGTATATTCATAAAATTGGAAAATAGCATAAACAACATCAAGTCCATAACGATAACACATCCATTTCAAAAGATAAAAATGAAGTTCGCAAACTACAAATTAGACAATCCCAGAAGAATGAAGATTAATTAGAGATGCTCCGTGGATTTAAACAATGGAATATAAATACAATATTCGAAGAAATAATAAGAGATTATATTGATTTACCATTATATTTTATTTTATTAAGGTCAAATTGGATCCTCATTTTATAATGATAATTTTTATACTTACGGCGGAAAAAAAAAGATTAATTAGTAGCATTGGAACAGGAAATAAGTCCAAACAAAGTCAATGACCCTTCGTTCCCATTAATTGACTATGCCTTCATCCGATTGGATTTTTCGAAATTTTAATGTTCTCTTCTTCTTTTTTTTTTTGTTTACTCTTTAATTGATTTTAATTATCAGCATCAATGGAGTAAAGCAACATTTTTGCCCTTGAGACACTGTGCAATGATAATTTTAAATAACATTGCCCTTCGTTCCCATTAATTGATTCATATAACATTTTAAATATTTTTTATTCAATTTTCAATCGCAATATAATATAGAATTTTTTTCTTCGATAAAGTGATAAATTTTAGAGTGCTAAATTATTACTTCATTTATAAATATTTTTTGATTTATTCTAACGATTGATAACAAATTTATATAAATCCAATACTTCAAAATTCTAAATACTCGATCTCAATTAAAAAAATCAACAATTTTCTTTGAAAGAAAATGGTTGTATATATGATTGGGATCGCTAGTAAATGATTGGGATCCACAACCTATGTCATGTTCACTAGGGACGAGGTAAAGGTAGCTCTCGGAATAATCCGAATAATTAGCGTAGGTATTTAAAGAACGAAAAGAGCGATGAGTCGGTCGCAGAGGTGGCAGTAGTATCGATGATTAGCGTTTACGTCTTTGGAGCGTGATTCCTTCCTCGTATGTAAGGACAATGGTGGAGTAAGGGAATGAAAACAAGTGGTCTTAGATTTATCAAATGTCGAGATTTAATTGTTTAAATTATATTTGGGAGCTCTTCGACTATAACTGTAATTGTTTTTTTTTTGCTATTTTTTATCTCCGACTATATATAGCAATTATTTTTCTCAACAACTTGAATGATTTGGATAATAAATAATATTTATACGAATAATTTGAAAGTTAAAGTCAACCTAATCATCATTAAAGCCATCCTAATTTAATGATTTATTTAAAAAGCAAAAAAAAAAACTCACGAAAATAATGTTTTCAAAACTCGGCCCACTAATTCATAATTCAAAGACAAAAATTTACTATTTTAAATTGAAATATTAAAGAATATCCAAGCATTGACTTCTTAAACATTTTTTTTCAAAAGAAAAGAAAAATAAAACGCTCAAAACACGCTTTTATATAATTTTTATTAATCTTATTAAGGCCCCCCACGTAATTTTTATTAGAAGTGACTAGTATTTTTTTGGTTAAAATTGCCAAATTTATTATGCAATTCTGGTCAAATCCTTATATGACCACCAGACTGTTTTTGAAAAAAAAAAAATCCTTTTCACATTTAAAAAAAGAACAATCTTCTAATTTATCTGCTGGCATATATAAATGCCCAAGTAGACTCATCGCTGACGTATTTTTTTTTTCTAAATAGTTCGTTGATTTATTTATTTATTTTTGTTGCAATATTTTGTTTATATACATTTTTTTAGGAAAAAAAATTCAACCCTTGCTTGTCATTTTATTTTCTTTCAGTTTACGCAGCTACGAAGTGAAGGTGAAAGGAGAGGTCAACAAAAGTTCATAAAATTTCACGATCGAACAACATTTATACATCTTCTTCTTTTGTGATTTTTCCTTCCCCTCCTCCCTTTAATTTATATCTTTAATGCTGCATAGGGCTGTGTTTATTCTCAATGAAAGGGAAAGAAAGAGAAGGAAGTTAAATCCCTCTCGAAGCTAGCTAGTTGTCGATTTGGATAAAAGGAAGAGGAAAAGAGGATCTTGGAATCTGCATTCTCGTACGTCTAGATGCATGTCTCCTGCATGCACTCATCTAGATTAATATTCACGTAATTCATGTAGGGTTCTAATCAATATTATGCTATACATTGGATCGTATCCCAAGATTAATGGTATGCAGTACTCCTGCAATATGCCCAATATTAGTAATTAATATTAATTAATAAGGATAAGTTTTTGGTACATATGCAGCTGAAAACTCAAACAACAACGAGAACCAATAAATTGATATGATCCATGACCATGCATGCTCCTCGAATAATGTTTTCAGGCTTCAAGAATAACGCTTAGCATGAGTGCACTCTGTGAATGCATTTAGAGCGTTGAGTGTAAGGATGTCCAGATTGGGCAGGCCCCCCTGGTGCCGCTGGTTGATCGGCATGGTGAATAGCTCCATAAACCACTTGTCCATCAGCAGCAGTGGCCGCAAAAGGATTGAAGAGTAGTAGAATGAGGAGGAGGCAGAGGGAGAGGCAGCGATATATTCTCTGCAGCTTAAAATTTCCCACTGTTTTCATCATCAATTGCGGAATTACACTCGATCAGCATATATTGAGACCCTATTTATAGCATCTTCACATGTATATATCCATAGACCCTATTTTCATCATCAATTTTTGCGACGAAAATTGCGACGAAATTTTGAATTCGTCGTAACTTCTGCAACGAAATTAGCGACGAAAATTTAAATTCGTCGCAAGAATTCGTCGCTATTTTTGTTGCTAATATTTGCGATGCTTTATCCGCAACGAAAATATTTTTGTCACTAAATTCGTCGCTAATTTATTTTGCAACGATTTTTTTTTTTAAATTCGTCGCTAATGACTATATTTTTTGTAGTGATACACAAGTTGTGTAGACCCAACCTACCACTACATGTGACTGGCTGGACCGGACCTGGTCCTCGGCCTGCCCGACGACAGCCGATTGGCACTCAATGGAGTTGACTACAGTAGACAGCTCCGCTTAGCAACCGAAAGCAACATGGCGCCATCGATCTCGATCGATCCCAAGACTTGGCATCAGGTCGCCGCGGTCTCCGGTAAGGCAAAATCATCGGATTCGGCTTCGATCCCTTTTCTTTCTCTTATTTGTTGTTGATCTTTTCATCTCCCTCTAAATTAGGAGCTGCGGCTATCGGTCTTGGGAGCTAAGGATTTCACCTCTTCGACCCCAAAAATCCATCTTTCAAAGAGGCAAGCATCAAACCCTCTAAATCGAGCTAACTGATTAATAGGTAGTTTATAAAATTCAAAATAAGTAGCAGACACTGGAAGTCGAAAGTCGTTCACCAACTATTCGGAGAAGAAACCGTGAAGATCATGAGAGAGAAAATGTGGTCAATAGGAGGTAGAAGAGAAAATGCATTTTACAGAAGGGCCTATGAATAAATATTTGGAGTCCATGAAATAGCGGTCTTTGTTTAGTTGCATGATGGTCTCTTCGTACTAGGGAGTAGAGCTAGGATTTATTGGAGCCATAATAGGAAAGGTGAGGAAGACACTTACTTGTGGTTGAAAGAGAGCATTCGTTTGGAGAAAAAAGACTCCTAAGTGCCGAAAGATTAGGTATAAGACAATCTTTGGCGAAAGTCATCAGGCGGGAGAAGAATCATCGAAGTAGAAGGAGAAGAAGTGCGTGTATGACGAAGGAGTCGTCGAGAGTTTACCTTTTAAACTTCCCTCTGGAAAAGAGAAAGCGGAGCCCATTAACACAATAAGATGTCTACTCCGCCTAAAATAAGTGAAAGCTAGAAAAATCCTAGCCTAATGGAAGGGTGAGGAGAGGGCTAAGAAAAAATGAGCAAAGAAAGTTCCACACTAATAGAGTCAAATCTTAGGTTTCGTTTGACTATTTTGAGAGGTAGCTAATGATACTGTTATAACATGACTTGGGAGTTGGAGGGTGAAAGTTACAATTGGAAAGGTGAAATCTGAGGGAAGAAGTATAGTGTAAGGTATACAATATGATTTGGCTAGACTTGACTTGGGAAAATTGACCGAGTTGATAAGGTGATAGTTCGGGGAAGAACGAGGGAGCTTGATGGTAAAAAAGGAGTTGAATCAATGATCCGAGTGAGTCAGGGTTAGGTAAGAAAACGACTCGGGAACTTAATATAAATTATAAGTATCTATGCCTAGTTGCTAAAACCAAGCCAAAAATCAATTCGACGGGTCAAGTTGGATCATATACATCCTGGTTTAGACAACCCGAATGGTATAAAGAGGCCTGTCGAGAGAATAAATCGAGAGCAACTCGGAAGATAAAGTTGAAGTGAGATAATGGCAAGAAGAGATAACTAGGGAAGAACAAGTGTCTCAAGGTAAGGTGTGAGTAAAGAAAAGGAAAAGATGTTTTTTGTCATGCTCCCCGCAAGAGTTATTATGCGGTATAACAAACCATGACACTTAGAATACCCCACAAAAGATTCTCAAGGGTCTATACTCATTGATATTATGACTTATTCCTCAAGAGAGGAGGGACCTCCACTTGGACGATGATTCTGACGGAACAGTCGACTCTAGAGGTAACAGATATAAAAGGAGAGAAGAAAGGAGGAAAAAGATTGATTCTAAAGAAAAGAAGAACTTCTACACACGGTCTCTGCACAACTTCCTTAGGACCGAGGAAGGAGATTGAAGATGAAGAAAGAAGATAACGAGTTTTATTAATTTTACTTATTCTTTCATTCTGTAAACCTTCTTGTTTATTTGTAAGAGATTTTTTTTTACCTCCGGAAGTACTTCCAAAAAGGAAGAATTTTCTAGTAAAGGTATGTAGTATCGGGGCTTCTTAGAGAGCAATTCCTGTAGAGTAGGAATTTAAATTTCAAACCGTGTTAAATTTTTTATTATCGCTTTTTACTATTGACTTTATAATCATTATTATTTTTTACTGTTGCGGTCGAAAAAGACCCCAAATCTTTTAGACATCTCTAACTCGGAAAAGGAGATAGAAAATTCATTTGGCGCACCAAATACCTTTATGCATCTGGTGGAATTCAAGCAAGCATTTTTACAGTGAGAGATTTAGCTCCTGAGTTCTTCTTGATCCTTATATATATTCTATTTTTGGCACTGACAATTTTGAATTTTCAGACGAAAGATTGCATCTTTCATCTACTAAACCCACAACGAAGAATTGATTGATAGAGGAAAGCAAGTAGGAACTTCAGATAACATGACAATAAATCTAGTCTTACAGTCCCAATCCAGAAGAAATAATCACAAATATCAAATTCTAAATTACCACAATCACGGACTTTATCTTAAAACAATATCAACCATTGATTCAAATACCCAAATGAATGCTTCTTTCTTAAGCGGCAGGAGCCGCGGCGTTGCGCTTCTCTGTCACATCATCCGGCCTGATCCTTATCCGCCCCAGAGTCACCGATCTCGGCACGGTCACCGTCAGCACTCCGTCCTCGTACTTCGCTACGATGCCCTCGACGTCGACCATTTCCGGCAACCGAAACTTCTTTATGAACTCTGATCTATGTTGGTCGTCGTCGTCGTCGACGGCCGGCCGCTCCGTCCTGATGATCATGTACTTGGAGTCCTCCACCTCCACTCTGATATCCTCCTTCCTCAACCCAGCAAACTAAAAAAACTCAAATCTTTTCGTCGTTATTGAGAGAACTAAGAAGAAGAGTTGAATTAGGACCTGCGAATTGTGCAGTGAAGAGGTGTGAGTCCTGCGTCTCCGCCCATCGGATATGATTTTGTCGGAGGATGGCGGCGGTGCGTTGTGAGAAGCGGGAGTAAGAAACAGGGAAGAAGGGCCATGGAGATGACCGGACCGGAGAGTAGTAGCAGTAATAGTAGTAAGCTTCCATAAACCACGATTGCTGGAAAGTGAATGATTGGAACGGAAGAAGAAGGAGAAGAAACAGAGCAGCATCTTTGAATTGATCGTGTGGTTGTCATTTTGTGTAGCTTTACCAAATAGACTGTATGCTCTAGCTTCATTTGACGATGCCGATACACACTCCTGATATCGATAGAGACTCCCCGAGAAGCCGGTGAAGAACCCATCCACACCAATTGTCTTGATCCAGTACTCGTACTCGTCATAAGGATCTTGATGGAAATCAAAGTGCAGGAAAGAGTTCTCGTTTCTGTATGTATATGGATGCACCTACAAGCACCGTTTATTAAGAGATTTATCATTCTCAATATGCGCAAAACTTTTTCGCCATAAAAAATGTAGAAAGCATGATTATCTGAAGATTATGTGCGTGAGCTCTACTAACAAGATCAGAGGGTGCAGTTAAATAGTTGTCGAGTGGAGGAACAATTGTAATGCCAACTATACGTACTTTCTAATATATTCAAAGTAGCTATCTGAAGTAAACAATTAGTATTACATATTTAGTGTATATGTAAAGAACATGTAAAAACAAAAGATAATTATTTATGTATAAAGAATTAATATCAATAACAATTGTAATGATCTACATAAATTTTACCATAAAGTAATTATAACTTACGCTTACAAGGACAACAGTTTACAAAGAGTGAATCTCCTTGAAAGTTACAAAAATAAATGGAAAAAAATGAAGCTCGAAGTTCCATCTTCATCAAAACTGGAAGGATATTACTTAATTTTCTGATACAATATTTCATAGCAAAATGGAGCATAGAGTTACATCTTTCAGAATCTTCATCACGGAGATTCGATACTTCAATTGAAAATTATTGTTGCACAAATGCTTTGTCAAATCATTTATTGAAGTGATTATAGATAGTGAGAGTCGCTTGCAATGTAAGATGAGCATCAACATTGCCTTTATTAATATAAATATCAACACAACATTGTTCTATCTTGAAATTAAATAGAAGATAGGTTTATCCATGTCTAGAAGAGGCTAAAATAAGAAAACACAAAATCAATTAGAATAAGCATTCATATTTTTGTGACGACTTCATGGTACATATGAGTTTATTATAAACTATGAAAAATATTTGTTTATTATCAACTTCTAGATGCGAGTTCACTTGACAAACATTACCGATATGAAAACTTAGCTAAAACACCAATAGAAACAACTTGTCTATCCTTCTTGATAATAAGTACCATGATCATATCACAAAGAAAAACATGAGATAACAATACTCGTGTAAGTGAAAAACTAGGACTGAGACTGCATATGTTAAAATGAATTCGAACAATTTATCAAAAGTCATAACCATTATATGAAAAATAATAGAAGAAAGGCTTACATCCAGATAAATTCACGATAGCTTTGCTTAAAACATCCACTGTCCTCTATTTAGGCACCCTTAAAATTAAAAGCAAGAAACAATCATCAGCTAATATAAATCTCTGTGTTTGTTTAAGTCCCAAGGGCGATGCTTGAAGTAATATGTAACCAACAAGGTGAAGAATAGATGGAAGGGTGCAAATTATCCTGTAACAGAATATATTGCATGTAGAAAAAGATTTCAAATATCTCTATAAGCTCATCAAAGATAAGTAGCAAGCAACCAAGTATGAGCAAATGTCAATGACAAATTAGTTGAGAGACATCAACAGGATCAATATAATTGCATTACAATGTCACTATTATGCCTATCACTAATGACCTATATTATGCAAAGTAGGAAGCTGAAGTTGAGCAAAAATTGTGAAGGTTCTCACTGGTTTTACCGAGTCAAGTTTTGTGCCACCTATAGTGCTGTTCTGGAAATTCCTTGGATAGACATCTTTTCCAAACTTGTGATTCCTGTCACTCTTGGAAGAATTGTCTTTCTTGTTTACTCTCAAATTTCTGTTAATTTCTAATGGAAAACTGTATGTATCATTGAACAAACTCCAAGCTATGAGACCACATGGAACAACTGGAGCATCATTTGCTGTCCTTTCTAGATCACAACCACTTGTTTCATTTGCCTCACTACCTTTCCTCAATTGTGCATCATTTCGACTCTTCACATACCTGCACTTTTATTTAGATAATAAATGAAGCTTGCAAACGTATATCATGATTCACAAGAACTAAAAACGACTAGTAATTCCTTCCAGATCCCATGATATTTTTATATTTAGCGGATGTCTCAGTATATACTACCTATGGTTTTGGTAGAAGTTATCGAGTTGATAATACACATAAATAGGTTGACTCGTGTTTTGGCACCTTAGCCATCAATATGTTGTTTTATAAGTCAAGACTAATCTTCAGTGCAACTTATTTTGTATCTTTAAGCTATGATCTAATAAAAGGGATTAATCAATACCTTCAGAGTTCTAGTGCAGGATTTGTCTATTGCATCATTCTAAATGTATGCAACCGTCATGTTAACCATGTTTGGTGGGACACAATCATCATCATAGTGATACACAATCTCAACAACCTGTACAAGGAAAGAAGGAATTGCAATTGCGATATCATTAACTCCTAAATCCTTAGATTTGTCATTATAATATAAAGGAAGTTTACCATACCTTACTGGAAGCCTTTAGTGCTGCAATGCCAATTGGGACAAAAACGACGCCGATGAGAGTAAATACGGAGATTACCTATAAAAGTTTATGCTACAAGAGTAAGATATATCTGCTCGATTTTTGATGTTAGCACAACTTTAATATCTACGAGGGAAAAGCTTAGGGAGCGTTTGGTAGAGAGAAAATTTTCTATTTTCTATTTTCATTTTCTGAGAAAACGAGAAAATGTGTTTGGTTGGCGTTTTCCATCTCCGTTTTCTGAGAGAGAATTTTTTGAAAAATTAGAAAACAGAAAAAAACTGTTTTCTATTTTCCAGAAAATAGAAAATAAAAAGGCTACCAAACGCCCCCTTAAATTTTTACCCATCTTAATTGGAGTGAGAATAGGTTTGCACGCTAGAAGTTCTTGCTATGTAAATCTTGAATCTGAATTTGCAAGAGAGAAATAATTAGCTCCAAGGAATAATAATCAAGATTTCATGCATTAGGGACAAAGATCAATTTAATGAACCAATTAAAAATCCAGCAGCTGCAACAAAAAAAAAAAAAAAAAAAATCCTTCCAGGGAAGAGGAAGAAGAATCGAAGAATCAAAAGGAACAATTTTTGTATGAGGCCGGGGTTACAAAAACCTTCCAAGCGGTGTTGCCTAGCTACTTGCAACTCCTTATTGGAGCCGACGCGCCCCCGATGAGCTAGAAACAGCAGCAGAGCCATTGCCGTATTGCATCGAGACGGTTGCAAGGAAGATCGCTGGGTGGATACGGAAAAGGCTGGATTTTGAGGATCAACTGCTGTAAAACTTAAAGCCTTTATCAACGCAAACGAATAACAATCTACAGAGACATACACAAAGAAACAAAAACTTATCCTTCTCCAGTCACTGCCGCGGGCTGGCTAAGGGCTCGTTTGAAAGGGAAGTAAAGTTTTATCTTTCCATAAAATGTTTGAATCTTCAATTTAATTGTTCCTATCGATCTGTTCAATAGTCATTGTGAGAGAGATCAAAATATATAGAGATCATCTAAATTTAAAAATAAATTTTAGACTTCTCCGAAATTGATTTATGTCTTATTTACAAGCAACATCGTGTCTTAGCTACCACGTCATTCCTATAATAAGGAACAAGAAAATTTTTTATCATTTGGGAAGTAATGAGAGAAGAAATTTTATTCTTATTGGAGAAGAAGAAAAGATAAGAAAGATTAAATTTAATCTTTTTTACCTCTCTTTCCCTCTCCTTAACCTTCAATTTGGAAGATAAATTTTCATCCTCTCTTCTCCTCCATTCCCTTGTCTTCCCTCTCCTTTTTTTTCACTTACACTCCCCCTCACCTCCTCTCATTGTGCAAAAGGCTAGAACCGCTAATCTAGCGGCCTCTCATCTCGACTCTACGGGATTTGGGAGGGAATAAATCAAGGGAGACTATGTCCCGAGCGTGATTAGTAAGATAATGGATGACCATCTAAATTCGGGGCAAGATTTTGGACATGTCTCCGAAATCGATCATTATCCATTGTACAAGTATCTCCACTGACTTACCAACACGCCACGCCTATAGGAGTCCCTCACCTCCTCCCAAACAAGCACTATGGGGCATCGTTGTCGCGGGCCAGCCAAGGCGCGTAGCTGCCATGGGCCCACTAGGGGACATCGCTGCCATGAGTCGGCTAGAGCGCATCGATGCCAAAAGTCGCCTTGCCCAGGGTGCATCGCTGCCACGGGCCTACTAGAGCACATCGATGCCAAAAGTTGCCTCGACCAAGGTGCATCACTACCAAGCCTCGACATCGCCATGTTGTTGTCGAGGCATGGTCAAGCCGCATCACTGTCGAGGTACGGGCAGGCAACATCACTGTCGAGGGTGTGGCTAGGCCACGACAAGGTCGCATCGCTGTCGATGCCTAGCCACGTCTTGGCAGGATCGCATCGCTGTCTATGTTCATAAATTTAGCCATTAAAATTAATTAGGTCGTGTTTCTAAAGTTTAGCAATTAAAATTAATTCGGTTGTTAATTAGCGATGGAAATTATATTTTTATCACTAATTTATTATAATTTTTATAAAATTTTTAATATAATTTAACAACTGAATTAAATATCTTTATTAATTAATTATAATTTTTATAAAAATTATAATAAATTAGTGACGGTTGCTAATTAATAATGAAAGTTAATTTGATTATTAATTAACGATGAAAATTTAATTTGATCACTAATTTAATAATTAAAATAAATTCCATCGAAACTTTTTCAATTATTAATTAATGACGAAATTAAAATTTCATCCTCAATTCAATCGTTAAATCATAAATTTTTTTATAATGCAGGCTCATCATCAACTGATTTTTTTAAAAAATAATTACATTGTTCGCTTTTGATTCTTTTTTTCTTTTTCAGTTTACATAGCTACACGATGAAGGTGGAATGGGGCAAAAAAAAAAAAAAAGTTCATAAAATTTCACGAACAACATTTATGTAAAATTTTGTTTTTATGATTTTTCCTCCTAGATCTTTCCCTTTACATCTTTCCTTCCACGTAAATGCTACTTAAGGTTGTGTTTATTCTTAATGAAGGGAGAGAAGAGGGGGAAGGGAAAGAAAGAGAAGAAAGTTAAATCCAAGTTGTTTATTTGGATAAAAGAAAGAAGAAAAGAGAATATTCTAAGGGGAACTAGTTTCCAAAATCTTGAATCTGCATTCTCCTCTAAAAAATATAATCTAGATGCATGTCTCCTTTCATACTCGTCTAGATTCATATTCAAGGTTTTTATCGGGGTTAATTCGAAATTTTATATTGTGGAGATCGTATACTAAAATATAATAATTTTAATTTAAAAAAATAAATAAATAAAATTCGTCTTTTATATTAGAAGAGTAGGATGAGCTCTAGTCCCATCTATTTTTTTTTAATTAACCATTTTATTTTATTTTTTTATCTCATGATCATTTTCATATAAATTTTAAAATACCATATTAAAAATAATTAATTTTAAAATAAAATATCAATTAAAAATGATAAATTTTATAAATATCATTATATATATTAATTATAATTTATTTTCTAATCTCTTTTCTCCACGGTGATAAAGAAATAGTGATCATATCAATCTTTCGAGAGGTAATCGATGAAACATTGAACGACGATAACGAATGCTGCCTGATCATTAAGAGATAAGCAACTACGTACTTTCTGTGGGATCACTTTGCAAGCAACCTTAGGTAATCAGCCACTAGCTCCAAATAAATTTTAATCTTGACTACTTCCCCTATTAGATTGTATCCCAGATTGCCAGTACTGCAGTCTGCCCGTTAATAAACTTTAATTGACAAGGATATAAAACTTGACAAACAAGCAGCTGAAAACTGAAACAACGACAAGGAAAGCAAAGAAGGAAAATAACACATCGTAACAATATCTCTAACAACTAAACAAAATATTAACAAAGAAGAAACACTGATAAATTGATGATCCAAGCCCTTGAATGAAGTTTTTAGGCTTCAAGAACGTTACTGATGAGTTTAACAGGAATGTCTGTAAATGCAAGGGCGAACATAACTATTTCCAGCTTTGCCAGGCATCGCTCTCGCTGCTCTATTTGGATCGCCAACAGCTCTATAACCCAAAGAATTAGGAGCAGCGGCAGCTGCATTGAAGAGTTGTAGAATGAGGAGAAGGAAGCAGAGGCAGCGATATATTCCCTGCAGCTTAAAATTTCCCACCGATTTCATTATTAGTTGCGGAATTACACCCAGCACCAAGGCCCTATTTATAGCACCTGCGCTGCTCAATACATAATGAAAGCAAAAGATTATCGATCTCCAACCCCAATCATTTATAGATCAACTATTTCATGCTTAATATATATTCCTCGCCTACTAATTATTGAATGATGGACCATGAAATTAAACAACTTTATTTTCAGACAACTCACTGTGTATGTCCTTTGTGTACCAGGAATGGTTTGCCAGAGAAGGTGTTGGGGTGCTATTATGCTAACGCAATAAAATTTTAAGCAGTAGATTAATTATGCGCATGGTCCAAATGTAAAAAAGTTAAAGTGACGTTATGTTCTTTGAAACTGAAATATTGTGGTCCACCGAACCCGGCCCTGATATATACATTTTGACACTAATTTGATATATGACTTCGAAGCTGTTGTATTTGTGTCTTCGAAAATATGAGAAATGATACTTTAAAATTAAAGCATTAATTTAGCTCTATCAAATCACACCCTAAAAAAAAAAAAGCATCGTTTTTTTAATGAATTTTAAATGCAAAAATATTTTGCATCGAATTTTACAACGAAAATATTTTCATTGCAAATAAATCGTCGTAAAATTTTACCACGAATATATATTTTGTCGCAATTTTTATTGCAAAATAGCGACAAAATTTGTAACGGAAAGACATTCGTGGCATATATTTGCGACTAAAATAAGATTTCGCCGCTAAATTTATGACGAAATCTGATTCATCACCAAATCCGATAAATATACATGTCATGATCGATTAGTAACCGACAATGTTACCAGTCGACTGTCATTTTCAACCAATCAACTAAAGATCCTGATCGAATTTTACGATGAAAAACTTTTTCGTCGCAGATTTGATGATGAAAAAATATTTTCGTCGCAAAATTCTAGATCTTTAGTTGACTATCAAAGACCTTCCGTTGATTGATTCTGAGTCAGTCAACTAAAAAATACTTTGTGCCCTGCTACAATATCATCAGTCGACTAGCATTTTATGCACCAATCGACTGCTGACTCATGTACTCCCAATAGCCTTAGTATCAGTCGACTAATGGAAGACGTCAGTCGACTGGTGATACTGTAGCAGAACACAATATTTTTTAGTTGACTGTCCAGTCGACTGATGGTCCGGAATTAGCGATGATAATATTTTTTTCGTCGCCAAATCTACGATGAAAAAGTTTTTTTCTCTAAATTTGCGGTGAAATTCGTTTTCGTTGCAAAATTGAAAAAAAGGAAAAAAAAAACAGTACGATCGATATAATCAACTATTTTTGTCTGTTTTTAAAATTTTACAACCAAAAGACATATAAAATGATTCATTACAATTTTAATATATAACAATATCAAATATCACATATCAAACTTCGTAAACATTTAATCATTCAAAATGAAATAATACTAAATCAACATTACAACTTAACAAATCATTCATCGTACTTATTAAACTTAATACAAGCATATCGAAGATGACAAATCAAATAATATTTTGATATAACAATTCATACATAACCACCATCATATAAAAATCATCTTCATCATCATTTGCATCGGTAGGAGGAGATTGAAGATTTGAAGCAGAGGGTAGTTGATGATGTTGCATAATTAGCATATGTTGTCTACAAAATTTGTTCATTTGTTCATTTAAATCCTTGACTTCTTAATCCCTTTGTCTTTGTAAAGTGTGAACATCTTCAAATTTAATATCCTTTTGTATTAGCAATTACTTCAAATGGCTAACCCCAAGAAGAAAATGGCTAGCAACTTCCTTATAATTTATCTTTTTTTTTTCACTCGATTTGTATCGCTATCTATCTATGGTATCTTAACTTCTTCGATTGAACTCTCGTCTTCGACTTTCTTCTGACTGCATGAGACTCGGAATCATGTCTGGTAACATGACATTAAAAAGATCTATAATTTTTTCTAACTTTTTGTGTCATCCTGAATTGATATCCGTGGTCGCCTGTTTATTGACCTTTCTTCATGTTTAATTTGTATATTATCTATCTTGCTTATTGATCGTTTCGAGTTGATATTTGTCGGGCAATCTAATTTAATCCTTAGCAACAAATATACTGTCTAAAGAATCGTATGTTTTAGTCGTCAACTCTATGATTTCTTCTGACTCACTGCTAAATGATTCATCCTCGACTATTTTAGCAACGACAAAACATGACATAAATAAATCCGACAAATAGTAAAAAAAAAAAAAGTCATGCATTATCTGAAGCACCGTTTATTAAGAGATTTATCATTCTCAATATGCGCAAAACTTTTTCGCCATAAAAAATTTAGAAAGCATGATTACCTGAAGATTATGTGCGTGAGCTCTACTAACAAGATCAGATTAAATAGTCGTCGAGTGGAGGAACAATTGTGTCTTTCGAGGACCCAATGCCAACTACGTACTAACAAGATCTGAAGTGATTTCCCAATAGGTCTGCAATAGAGGTAGAAACATTAGCAGCTTGTATCAAAAATATGAGAGAAAAAATGGGATACTGCAGAAATAAACCTGATCAGTGTCTTGTGTTGGCATGCTGAAATTATCAATCAGCAATATTTTTGGGCGAATCCGTCTTGTTTGAAATGTATATTAGAGAAGTTGGAACAAAAGACTGTATGAATACTGGTTTTTTCAGTCATTTAGCAGACATGTATGCACCTCTTGTTGGAGTATGAAGAATACAATCAAAGTTTCATACTGGCAAAAAACATGGAAAAGATCATGTGCTTATAAGATCAAAAGATATCTCAATTGGTATGAGGCCTTTTGAGTGAAGCCCAAAAACAAAACCATGAGGGCTTAGACCCAAAGTGGACAATATCATACCATAGTGAAGATATATACGGGATCTTATAAACACTTACAATTGGTATCAGAGCTAGGTTCCATGTCAAGCTATGAATCTCGAACGAAAAAGGAGAGCTCCTATATCTGGATCAAGAGAACCACATTAAGTCATAGTGAGTTAAGGATCGGATGTCAAGCGGAGGAAGTCCTTCGAGGACATATAGGCTTGAGGGGGGGCTCATTATGGTCTTTCGTTTGAGAGGGGGATTGTTGGAGTATGGAGAATACAATCAAAGTCTCACATTGAGAAAATATGGAAAAAATCATGTGCTTATAAGATCAAAAGATATCTCAATTGGTATGAGACCTTTTGAGTGAAGCCCAAAAATAAAACCATGAGGGTTTAGACCCAAAGTGGACAATATCATACCATAGTGGAGATATATACGTGATCTTATAAGCACTTACAATTGGTATCAGAGCTAGGTTCCATGTCAAGCTATGAATCTCGAATGAAAAAGAGGAGCTCCTATGTCTGGATCAAGAGAACCACATTAAGTCCTAGTGGGTTAAGGATCGGATGTCAAGCGGAGGAAGTCCTTCGAGGACATATAGGCTTGAGGGGGGGCTCATTATGGTCTTTCGTTTGAGAGGGGGATTGTTGGAGTATGGAGAATACAATCAAAGTCTCACATTGGCAAAACATGGAAAAGATCATGTGCTTATAAGATCAAAAGATATCTCAATTGGTATAAAGCCTTTTGGGTGAAATCCAAAAATAAAACCATGAGGGCTTAGACCCAAAATGGACAATATCATACCATAGTGGAGATATATACGAGATCTTATAAACACTTACAATTGGTATCAGAGCTAGGTTCCATGTCAAGCTATGAATCTCGAACGAAAAAGGGGAGCTCCTATGTCTGGATCAAGAGAACCATATTAAGTTCTGGCGGGTTAAGGATCGGACACTACAAAAAAAACAGAAATTTGGGACGAATTTAGCGATGAATTTTAAAAAAAAAAATCGTTGCAAAAAAAATTTGCGACGAATTTAGCGACAAAAAAATTTTTGTTGGGAATTAAACGTCGCAAATATTAGCGACAAAAATAGCGACGAATTTTTGCGACGAATTTTAGCGACGAAAATTAGGGACGAATTTTAAATTTCGTCGCTAATTTTGTTGCAAAAGTTACCCCGATTTCCAAAATTCGTCGCAGAATTCGTCGCCAAATTTTGCAACGAATTACAAATTCGTCGCAAATTTACGACGAAGTTTTAATTCGTTGCAAAATTTGGCGACGAATTAATTTTTTCGTCGGAAATTTTCGCAACGAAATAAGGAATTCGTTGGTAAATTTGAGACTGATACAAATTAAATCATGAAATTAAACAATTCGCGACGAATAAATTTTTTTAGTAATTTTTAGACGAAAAAGTAATTCGTTGGTAAATTTGCGATGTTTCCAATTAGAATTTCATCATTTGAAATTTGCGACGAATTCTTTTTTCGTTGCAAATATATGCGACGAAATATTTTTCATTGCAAAATTCGTTGCAAAATTTGTCGCAGATTGGATTCGTTGCTAAATTCATCGCAAATTTGCGACGAAATTTAAATTTAAATCATTAAAGGTCGTCATGCAGATTTATCGGATTTAGCAATTGGGATATTTGTCATAAAATAAAAAAATTTGTGATTTATTACATTTATATTCTATCGTATATACAAATAATCACACACACAACAAAATATAATAAGTTCTAATATCCAAATAAATACATTCAATACAAACAAAACACACACACATTCAATACAACAAAATAATATTCAATAATATCCAAAAATATTTGATATCTAAATAAATACAAAGCAACACAATAAGCTAAGAACAAAACAACATTCCAAATAAAAAGTTATATCCTACAACATTTCAAACATCAACATAGTTATGATATCCAAATAACAATGTCTACAAAAGATCACAACACATGGGGAAAAAAAGAGAATCTGGTAAGTAATCGCGCGCCGACATTCTTCTACCTGCATTAGAAAACAAACAAACAGCAAAAAGTATCATACATTAAAAAAAACTATGTACTAACACGAAAATAAATATGCAAAGACTTACAATGATGTGCATTTTCAACCGCTATAAGGATTGACTTCATAGATCATTCCTGTTTAATGTAAAATAAAAAGTACTAATAAAAAATATAAAAAATGAAGGAGTAACAAACTAAATAAACTAAACAATTTTAAAGGTACTAATTAAAAACATGCATCTGATATCATCATAAATCGCCACCATCATCGTCTTGACTCGGAGGAATATGACTTGGACGAGTAAATTCTTTGGCGCATAAGAAAGGCTTGTTGTCGTCGCATCTCTATCATTTCTGATCCTTTGTGAGTTTTGATATTGTATTGCTAAAATTCTTGATCTCTTTCATGTATTATGCCCTTCAAATTGCTAACCTCCTCGGTCGAGTTGTGTATACGTGCGCTACTGTGGTGGAGTAGAAGAAATAGATCTACGAGGAGCATTATGCATTGCTCGAGAGAACCCATACCTAGTATCCTTCCCCTTTGGATCCTCCATGCCTCAAGCCATAAATCCATATCGTTACTAACGATGGCTCAGATCCTCAAAGATCAGTCGTCTCCTGAAATTCTCTCGAGATGAGGATAAGCGATCATATCTCTCCTACATAAAATTAAAAATTTAATCAGAGCATTTACATAACTAACGAATTAAAGTTATAAAGTAAGTTTAAAGATTATTTCAAACCTTAATAGCTCGAGCTCTATCTCCACTCCAAGTCTTATCTTTTTTTTGTAAAGTGCTAACGAAAGTATCTATAAATTACGGCTCCTTTCACAATTCCATAGATTAAAAATAAGAATGTTAGAAATAAAATAATAAACTTAAATAAATTTAAAAACTAATTGTAGAATTTAAAAATTACTAATCTACTGAATGCTCCTCGATATTTATAGATCGCCCACGTATATTTGCGGATAAGTCTCGAATTACATGCTTGAATTAATTTATTCTGTTGACTTCTTTTTTGCTCTCATCCGATTGCCAATAATTGGAGATTTTACTCCAATTTTACGTGACATAGCGGGTTTTTCGATAGATTTGGCATGACTCAATACATCTAGGATATGATCGCCATACATTTTTTAAAAATTCTTTTGACTTCACAGTCTTGACTAGGGTCCCAAATAAATCTCCGCTGAGATGGAAATAAAACAATTGATTATATAATCACTTATTTAATATATAAAATGAATAAATTATACAAACTCGCACCATAATTCTTTTGTAGGTCTGGCGTGCTCGAGTATGAAAAGAATCTCCTCTCGATAGTTATTCACGATTTTATTGATCTCGCGAATAGCAGTACGAATTTTCAAACTTACGATCAAGTGAAAAAAATTTAATAAATAATTAAGATAGTTTAAAAATTATAATACTTATATTACTTACGAATCTCCATAGGAAATATATATGGTCGACTTTCGATGTTCTCGGTAGAGGAGTGTCTGGCAAGTGTATAGGTGAATCGAATGGGAAGGCCGTCTTGAATGAGATGAGATAATCTTGGCGGTGATTATGTGAAGGTCGGGAAGATCGGGAGGCAAGTAGGTATAGTCTTGTGGCGGTGGATCATCGCCCACTACTAGTACTCTGTCGTCTCTGTCTCGTCCACTATCAACCAAAAACAAAATTAGAATAAAGAAAATAAAACTTTTATGCTTAATGAAGAACATGAAAAACTTACAATATGCATAATGAAGATATGAGAGACTGCGACCGCGCTAAGCTACGATGATTTCACCACTGATAACCTATAAGAACAAATTATACAAAACATACAGAGACAAAAGATATAAATTTAACAATGAGACATTATATACACAAATAATTGAGCTAAGAAAATTTGTAAAATTATAGTTTAAAACTAAAATTATATATATAAAAACTTACCCTAGACGTCAAATTTCAAAGTCCTCATTATCATCTTCCTCATCCTCATCAGTATCCTCCTCCTCGGTCTCCTCCTCTTCCTCCTCGTCCCCCTCCTCTTCATCATGATCATCAATTTCAGTTGCATCCACGTTTATCACTACTCCGCTGGGATCTCGTAACGTTGGAATTATATATTCCTCGGTATTAAACATATTTGTAACTTTGTCTTGTTGATATGCAATGTCTTGCCAGCGCTCTTCAATTTTTTCCGTGCTTTTGTTTTAAACAACCCACCATTCATTTTTTCACGCCTCGAACTAGGATATGGAGCATAGAAAACTTGAATCGCTTGTTGTGCCAAAATAAATGGTTCATACCTCTTATAAAATCTTTTATGATTTACTTGACCAAATTATCTTTGTGGATGCACCTTCGTCCCTACGGGTCGAACCAACACACATAAATAAGATAACTCGCATCTACTGGACGGGATAATCAATCTCTATAATTTCATCCAAAGAAACCATAAAATTCATTGCTTGCACCTTCATCATTGGAAGATCGAACACATACTCCACTATTCATTGTACTTTTCCATTTCCATATTCTTGAGTGTGGAAATTATATCCGTTATGAAATATCTTTGGCGTCGTACCATTGATTTTGGACCCCATGATAGATGGATTAGCAATTCTTCTTTGAGCGTGAGTTTGATTATCATAAACCTATACTCAAATGAAAATGATATTTATTTAAAAGTTAAGATATGTGTAAACAAAAATGAGATAATTAAAATGCGTTTACATATGATTTGAACCATGGTGCAAATTCTGATCGCAGTGATCAAAGTCACGTGTCGGGATTTGAGTATAAGTTTTGGAAAATCCTATAATAAAAAATTGTATTATAACATAAACAAATTAACACTTGTGAAGAAATAGGAAATATATACTAACTCGAAATATAGCGATACTTACGACAATTAAGTAAAACATATGTCCGTTTGCCTTCTTGATCGTTATTCTTGTTTACGGTCCATTAAGAGATAATTAAAAATTGAGAAAGAATTTAAATTGGGATCGACAGGACCTTAATCATTCCTTCCGGATTTCCGTCTTTTGGTCTGAACGTGAGGCTCAAAATAATATGATGCAAAAGTTGTTACTTCCTCCACAATATATGCATTCACAATAGAGGCTTCAACATGTGCCTTATTTTTCACTTTTTTCTTCAAATGATATAAGAATCTGATTGTAATATAACAAATTGTATTAGAAATGAATATATAAAAAAATTAAACATTTTTATGCAATTTTAACGAAATATAGAATATGCGAAATATACCTTTCAAAAGGATACATCCATCGATAATGAACTGGTCCTCCAACTTTGGCCTCATATGGCAAGTGAACCAAAAGATGTTCCATTGAATCAAAAAATGCAGGCGGAAAAATCCTTTCTAAATTGCACAAAATAATTGGAATGTCTCTCTCTAACTTCTCCATGTGTGAATATCCCAAAACTGTTGAGCATATATCATGAAGAAAAATACTTAACTCTGTAATGGCACCCCAGACAAAATTCGGTAAGAGTTCTTTAAAGGCAATAGGAATAAGTCTTTCCATGAATATATGGCAATCATGGCTTTTCAAACCCATCAATTTGCATTCCTTCATATCGACACATCTCCCAAGATTAGAAACATAGCCATCAGGAAATCTCATTGACCATTCCTGAAACAACACGTCTACATTCCTTATTGATGTATAAGCGCCCGCCTGGTTTGATCCTCTACTATTTTCCAAATGAGTCGCATATCTTTTCTTGCATTCAGATTATCTTTTGTTTTTCCGGTGATATCCATCACTGTATTTATCAGATTATCAAAAACATTCTTCTCAATATGCATAACATCGAGATTATGATGAATCAAATTACTAAACCAATACGGTAACTCCCAAAATATACTTCGTTTGGTCCATTTATGGTTGCTTCCATATTCATAAGTTGTATCATGTGGCTCTTCAATAATGATGGAAAGTGAAGAACTCACCAAATATCTTGACCAGTCAATCTCAATGGCGGAGGTGTTCTTTCAATTCGATTCCTAGTGAATTCATCTTTATTCCTTCTGAAATTATGATTTAGTGGTAAAAATTGTCTGTGACAATCAAAATAACTCGGCTTCTTACCATGCTTCAATCTAATCGACTTTGATCTCTCCATACATATTGGGCATCCTAAGATCCCTGCAGTACTCCAACCTGATAGCATACCATTGTTGGATCGAAAGTGTCGCTAGAGGGGGGGGGGGGTGAATAGCGATACGATGTCGTTAAAAAACTTTTGCAATAAGTAAAAAGCAAGTAGAGAGTGCACAGTGGAAATATAAAGTAGACAAGATATTTTTACGTGGTTCACAATCTTTCGATTGCTAATCCACGGCCCTAGTGATCCTTGATCACGTACGGAGGGCAATTCACTAAAACCACTCCTCCTCGTTGGAGGTAGGAGCAACGATTACAAAAAGAAATCAAGGCAAAGGGACACTCCCCCTTTCCTTGTTACGATTAAAGCACAAAGACAATTTAAAGAAGTAGAACTTAAATAAATATACCGACAACTCTTATAAGTAGAAGATGTAGCTTTCGTTGTCGGCGGCACTTCGTCGTAGCAAATGTGAGTAGTAGTAGCGGCGTTACGACGGCGTGTTGAGAGCTCTTGAATTCTTGTTATTTGCTTGGCTTGAACATGTCTATTTATGGATATTGATCTATGAATTTAGACATAGGTAGTGTCCAAGGTGAGGTTCTTATCCCCCAAGACTTGTTCATCCACATCCTTTGCGCCAACTCAAGGATGAGGTGTTTCATCCAACCACCTTGTGCCACCTCCAACCTCCTTGGGCGCCAACTCAAGGATGAGGTGTTTCATCCAACCACCTTGTGCCACCTCCAACCTCCTTGTGTGCCAACTCAAGGATGAGGTGTTTCATCCAACCACCTTGTGCCACCTCCAACCTCCTTGGGCGCCAACTTGAGGATGAGGTGTTTCATCCAACCACCTTGTGCCACCTCCAACCTCCTTGGGCGCCAACTTGTTGGAGCCATTCAACTTGTGCCACATCATGGGAGCCAACCATCTTGTGCCAACTCACCTTATTGTGGGCGTCCACCACAAGGAAGCTTGGTGATGGTTTGGATGTCCACCTTGATGCCACATCACCCTTTGTACCAAAACACGAGTCAAGTCCAAATTCACCCCCTTGAAATTCGAGCTCTTCTCGAGGCTGGAACTTGACTAGCAATGATCAGTAGTCAAAGGGTTTTGGACTGATACAAGTTAGCTTAAAATATAAAGCGATGGTTCTAACCATCCGATCTCGACCTAGACCTTCCATTGGAGGTATTGGGTGGATCTACGTTAACGACCTTGCCCGCTTTCACACGAGCTTACCTTGTAGCCTCGCTTCCGGTCTTCACCCGAGTACCTCGGCTTCCTCCGAAGTCCCTCTGGCGTTGCCCGACCACCTCGGTTCCCACCGGGTGTCGCAGACCTTCCGCTCAACTTTAGCATTTCTGCACACTTAATTGAGCTCGTAAGATAACAAATATACCCTTAACTATTGAGCCTTTTGCCATAATCAAAATACCGGTTCGACTTTGGTGCCCACTGCACCAAAAATCTCCCCCTTTTTGATTCATGGCAAACCGACACAAAAGTTAAGGAAAAATTAAGCATAACAGTAAGCTAGCATAATGATTAAGCATGAATGAGCTAGCATAAAGATTAAATATGAATGAGCTAGCATAATGATTAAGCATGAATGAGCTAGCATAAAGATTAAATATGAATGAGCTAGCATAAAGATTAAATATGAATGAGCTAGCATAATGATTAAGCATGAATGAGCTAGCATAATGATTAAGTATGAGTGAGAAATATTATTGTTTCAAGTTCTCCCTTTGAGGTAACCTCCTCGATAGAAGGTGAGTTCTTGAAAAATAATTTTTACTCCCCCTTAATAGTTGCTTAAGTAAACGGAATTACTTAATATAAAAGGTAATAATTTTGTTTACTTTCTTCCTTACTTTTGTGACTTTCTCCCCCTTTTGCCTTAACTCAAAAAGTTTGTAAATATATTTTAGGGTTTGTAAGTCCAAGCAAGTTCCCAATATAAATATATATATTTTTAAAATAATAATAAGCTTGAAAATATGTTCATCTAAAATGTACAACTCGGTTGGACTTGATTGATATAGAATGATCAATAAGTCTTGAAGGAGTTGATTAATTTAAATAATTATACTCCATGGTTCATGTCGATGAATCTACGTCTGGAACCAGTGAGTAAGGTCCTAACATCTCACGCCGTCTACGTGGCTAAGTACACAAACACATTAGTCCTATGTGTTGTGAGATGTGTTGGCTCCTTAAATCTATAGGTATATGATTTCTAAGGTAAGACTTAGGCTAATTTCATAAAAAGAAGCAAAAGTAGAGTCCATAAATAGAAAAATTTAAATCCTACTCTATAACGCACATACCTAACTTACGTCTTAATAAAATAAATTCTGCTTCGGGTAGTGGTTTGGTGAAGATGTCCGCGAGGTTTGATTTGGACTCAACATACTCTAGTTGTATAGTTCCATTAGTTACATGTTCCCTAATGAAGTGGTGTTTAACTTCTATATGTTTTGTCCTAGAATGACATATTGGATTTTTAGTTAAGTTAATTGAACTAATGTTATCTATGTAGGTTTTAATGTTGTTAAAGATTAAGCTAAAGTCTTGGAGAGTGTGCTTCATCCACAGGTGAGAGACACACTCACCCATCGCAACGTATACGGCTTCGGTGGTAGATAAGTCAACGCAAAGCTGCTTCCTACTGCACCAACAAACTAGACTCGAGCCCACGATTTGACAACAACCACTCGTGCTCTTTCTATCGAGTTTAATAACGGCATAGTCGAGTCAGAGTAGCCGATTAGATTAAACTCGGTAGATCTAGGGTACCAAATACCTACGTTTAGCGTGCCCTTTAGATATCTAAGGATACGCTTGACTAGGGTTAGGTGAGACTCCTTGGCACAGGTTTGTAACCTTGCGCACATACTTACCGCGAATAAAATGTCGGGTTGGCTCGCGGTTAAGTATAGGAGACTTCCTATTGCGCTCCTATAGTATTTTAGGTCAACGGGTTTTCCTTCTACATCTTCGTTTATATTAACATTAGTTGCCATAGGTGTATTGATTATTTTAGCATCTTGCATTCCAAATCGATTTATTAAGTCCTTAGTATATTTTTGTTGATGTAAATATATTCCATCTTTAGTTTGTTTAATTTGTAAACCTAAGAAGAAACTTAACTCTCCCACTAAATTCATTTCAAATTTACTTTCCATAAGTGAGATGAATTAGTTAGCGAGATCGAGTTGGTAGTTCCAAAATTATATCATCTACATAGATTTGGGCTATAAAGATTTCTTTTCCTACGGTTTTAACGAATAAGGTTGGGTCGACTAAACCTTGGTTGAATCCTTTGGACTTAAGATAGATCGAAAAGCCTTCGTCAAGCTCTTGGGGCTTGTTTGAGTCCATATAGGGCTTTCTTAAGTCTAAGGACATGGTCAGTTTATCTAGATTTTGAATCCGGAGGTTGACCGACGTAAACTTCTTCCTTAATGTATCCATTCAAAAATGCTGACTTGACATCCATTTGAAACAATTTAAAACCTCGATGTGCAGATATGCTAACAACATTCGGATGGACTCTAGTGCAGCTACGGGGCGTAGGTCTCATCGTAATCTAAACCTTCGACTTGACTAAACCCTTTTGCGACTAACCTAGCTTTATTTCTAACTACTTCACCTTTATCATCAAGTTTATTTCAAATACCCACCTTGTTCCAATAATTGATTTTTCTTTAGGTGGTGGTACTAATTCTTCATTTCTAGTGAATTGAGCTAGCTCTTCTTGCATAGCAATAATCGATCGGGATCAAGAAGTGCTTGTTCAATAGTTTTGGGTTCGATTTTGGAAATTAACGAGATTTGACTAAGGTTTCGATATGAAGCTCTAGTTCGAACCCTAAATTTGGATCACCTATAACTTGATTGATAGGATGATTTGTTTGAGTCTTAGTGTGACTCGGGTTAGGGTCATCTATCACTTGGTCGATAGGATGACTTGGGTTAGACGAGATTCAAGTTCAAGATCAGTCGGGTTCGCTATAAGTTGATTTGCTAGTTGGTTTTGTTAAGGATTGAACGCAGGTTCGTGTCCTTCGTCGAAAACTATATTAATGGTTTCTTCGACTCTAAGAGTGTCGTGATTGTATACCCTATAAGCTCTCTGGTGGTTGAGTATCCTAGAAAGGTTCGAGAGGTTTTGGATTTGAATTTCCTAGGTAATCCTTAGTGTTTAAGATATGTACCTTGCATCCAAATACCTAAAGTACTTGATGTTCGGTATTTTATCGTGATAAATCTCGCAGGTCTTTTGGTGCCTCTTTACCATAAGGATCCTATTTTGGACATAGCAAGTCGTACTAACTACGCCTCGCCCAAAATCTATCGGGTAGGTTATACTCGTTTAACATTGTCTAGCGGCTTCTTGTAGGGTTCTATTTTTCCGCTCGACTAACCCATTTTGTTGTGGGTTCTAGGACATGAAAACTCATGGTGGTATCCGTTTAGGTTACAAATCGTAAACTGTGGTTTCGAATTCACCACCATGATCGCTTCTAAGTCTTTTAATCTTAAGGTTCTTTTGATTTTCGATTAACCTACAAAGATTGATTAGTTGGTCTAGGTATCATTTTTATGTTTGATAAACCTAACCCAAGTAAATCTAGAATAGTCGCCAATTATGACTAAGCAAAATTGACTACCATTGAGTGACTTAGCTCCATGTGAATCAAATAGATCCATGTGTAGGAGCTCAAGAACACTTTTGGTTCGTTCTTGATTAGTTAATTGATGTTGTGTCCTAGATTGTTTACCTTGTTGACAAGCATTACATATTTTATTATCCAAGTTGTTTAGTTTAGGCAAACCTATAGACTTTGACTCATCTTGTGGGCCGAGTCTTGGGTGCGAGTGTCCGAGTCTTCGGTGCCATAACCAAGATTCCTCTTGCTGTGTCATAAGACACTTGGTTGAGGAGTTGGGTAAATTTATTGTGTAGATGTTGCTACTCCTAGTTCCTTTAAGTATTATTTTAGATGTTGCATTTATTTTGATTACGCATTCATTTTCTAGAAATATGACCTTATAATTGTTATCACACAATTGGCTTACACTAAGTAAATTATATTGAAAGTTTTCTACTAATAAGACATTTTGAATTGTAAAGTTAGAGTTGAGCTCAATATCACATGATCCGATGATTTTGAGCTTGCCGTTATTTCCGAAGGCTACCGATCCTTGTCGTTTGAAACGTAACTTCGAAAAATTTAGTTTATACCCGGTCATGTGTCGGGAGCAACCACTGTCCAACATCCATTGATCCTACACATAAGGTAGTTGGATCGGATATTGGAATTAATAAAGGGTTGTTTGTAAGTTTTTAAACCTAAATCATCTCACCAATATCTACATGATCAAAACATGTTATTCCTATGTGTTATTGTGAGATGACTATCAATTTTACTTGATTAATTTTAATGAATTTAAATTAACCAACATTAGGTTAGATTCGGATTTAGTCTAAGCTCATCAAGTAATCTTTTCAAGAGATTAGCTTCCAGGTCGTGGCGAGGCACAGAGGCCTTCTTTGATCGGAACAACGACCACTTCCTTAGACAAAGCTAATTTCAAGAAATTGATAACTCGACTTACTTGAGACTACGTCTTGGTCTAACTAGTTATTTTTGAAAAGAGGCTCCCCGAGGCTCAATCTTTTCGTAGGATTTTAGTTGGTTTATTTTTGAAAAGAGGCTCCCCGAGGCTCAATCTTTTCGCAGGATTTTAGTTGGTTATGAGTCCTATCTAACCATTCTAAAAATAAAGGAAAAACTAAGCATGCAATTTCTAAGACTTAACAAAAATACATTTTGTATTGGCTCCCCCTGGACCATTGAATCGAGTGGGTCTATTCACATAGTGAATTTGGTCCTTGGGAACCCAATACATGTTAGATCCTAAAGTTGAAATCAAAGTGGTCTTAGGGACCCATGCTTGGACATTTTTCTTATGTTGGTTTACTATAGACATATATGACTTATTGGTTGTATTTGAGTTAAACCCGAGTCCGGCCTTGTTGTAGACGGCCCTTTGTGATCCAAGTAAGAGGTCAAGTCCCTTGGATCCCAAAGTGAACCTTTCCAACGTGTTCCTAAGGTCTTGACTTGTGTTTTCAAGCGAGTTCTCAACTTCAAGCTTTTCAACTTGAGTTGAGTCCTCCTCTTGAATACGAGTAGTCGAAGAGGTTAGGGAGACCTCATGTTTGAGAAGGTTAACCTCCTCAATTAGGGTCTCGACCTTGGACTCGGACTTAGCTAGTTTCTTATTTAAAAATTTAATTCCACCATACAAAGTATTAAGTAACGACCGACTTACCCTTAATGATTCTTTTGAACCGGATACGGATCCGTGGCTTGTCTTGAATGGAAGCTCATCATCGGATTCGGACTCGGACTCTTCTTGGTTTGAGTCGTGCTCGGTCGGCTTGGCCATTAGAGCTTGGATATCGTCTTCTTCCTCCGACAACTCCTCCCAAGTAGCGTTTAGCGCTTTCTTGGTCTTTGATGCGTTATTCTTTAGCTTTGGGCACTCGGACTTGATGTGACCGAACCTGTTGCACTCATAGCATCTAAAATTAGAAGTATTTGAATTAGGTTTAGGCTTACCTTGAGTTGTTGGTCGTTTTTCGTCTCTTGATCATCTTCCTAACTAGATTGACTAGTTCGGATTCTATTTCGAGTCTACTTCCGATTCGGACTAAATCTTCTTCCTTCGGGGTGGCTTGCTTGCGGGCTTCTTCTTCTTGGAACTGCAACTAACGCAATACTCTTCTCGGCTGGACCACGTTAGTTTGCTCATGTAATTCAAGTTCAAAACAATTCGTCTAACCTAATTTTAGAAAGGTCCTTGGAGACCTTGTAGGCATCGACCATGGATGCCCACAAGGTGGTCCTAGGAAACGAGTTAAGAGAATACCGATAAGGTCGCGATTCTCGACCTTTTGTCCGATGGCATGGAGTTGGCGATGTCTTGGATCACGAGCATGTAGTTGAGTTGCGGTCTCGCTTTTCCTGCATTTTCAAGTTATACAATTTATTTAAAAGTAAATCTCTTTTACATACCGTGTCGTCGGTGCCTTCGTGTAGTTCCACTAGCTTGGTCCATAAGTCCTTTGCACTAATGAAGGGCCGAGCGGTTGAGCTCTTCCTTGGACAACCCACATTGCAAGATTTGAGTTGCCTTGGCATCGGCTTCTACTTGTTTTTCATGGAATTTGACCATTGATCGTAACCCAAAGATTCACCATCTTCATTAATAGGAAGTGTGAAACCGGTTTGATTACGATCCACATCTCGATTGGGTTTTAAGAAAGCATTCCATCCGACCCTTCCAATAACGAAAGTCATTACCGTTGTAAACGGGGTCAAGGTGCTAAACCCTTCGAGATGGGCCATTTAAAAACAAGAAGAAGAACGACGAAAAGAATCTTGCAAAACACACACGGAAAGAATATTCCAAGACTTTCGTCTTGGATTAGTAGTGCGGGAAGTAAAAAAAGATATATAAAATGTAACTTGAAAAAAGAAATAAACAATCAAATGCGAATGTCGTTGAAGTTCCGGAGGACAACCTTACTCGGGATCTAACCCGAAGGACAACCTTATCCGGATCCTAAAGCCTCTAATGCAATTCTATATGTAGGAGAAGATAAGCAAGTGAAATAATTATACGAAAACAGAAATAAATAAATAAAAAATCTGTAAAAAAAAGAAAAACAAAGCTAGATTGGTGGTTTCACCGAATCTTAGCGCCCCCGGCTCTGATACCAATTGTTGGATCGAAAGTGTCGCTAGAGGGGGGGGTGAATAGCGATACGGTGTCGTTAAAAACTTTTGCAATAAGTAAAAAGCAAGTAGAGAATGCACTGAAATATAAAGTAGACAAGATATTTTTACGTGGTTCACAATCTTTCGATTGCTAATCCACGGCCCTAGTGATCCTTGATCACGTACGGAGGGCAATTCACTAAAACCACTCCTCCTCGTTGGAGGTATGAGCAACGATTACAAAAAGAAATCAAGGCAAAGGGACACTCCCCCTTTCCTTGTTACGATTAAAGCACAAAGACAATTTAAAGAAGTAGAACTTAAATAAATATACCGACAACTCTTATAAGTAGAAGATGTAGCTTTCGTTGTCGGCGCACTTCGTCGTAGCAAATGTGAGTAGTAGTAGCGGCTATTTACGACGGCGTGTTGAGAGCTCTTGAATTCTTGTTATTTGCTTGGCTTGAACATGTCTATTTATGGATATTGATCTATGAATTTAGACATAGGTAGTGTCAAGGTGAGGTTCTTATCCCCAAGACTTGTTCATCCACATCCTTTGCGCTGAACTCAAGGATGAGGTGTTTCATCCAACCACCTTGTGCCACCTCCAACCTCCTTGTGCGCCAACTCAAGGATGAGGTGTTTCATCCAACCACCTTGTGCCACCTCCAACCTCCTTGGGCGCCAACTTGAGGATGAGGTGTTTCATCCAACCACCTTGTGCCACCTCCAACCTCCTTGGGCGCCAACTTGAGGATGAGGTGTTTCATCCAACCACCTTGTGCCACCTCCAACCTCCTTGGGCGCCAACTTGTTGGAGCCATTCAACTTGTGCCACATCATGGGAGCCAACCATCTTGTGCCAACTCACCTTATCTTGGCGTCCACCACAAGGAAGCTTGGTGATGGTTTGGATGTCCACCTTGATGCCACATCACCCTTTGTACCAAAACACGAGTCAAGTCCAAATTCACCCCCTTGAAATTCGAGCTCTTCTCGAGGCTGGAACTAGACCAGCAGTTGACTGTAGTAGACGACTGGTCAAAGGGTTTTGGACTGCAGTACAAGTTAGCTTAAAATATAAAGTACGATGGTTCTAACCATCTGATCTCGACCTAGACCTTCCATTGGAGGTATTGGGTCGGATCTACGCTTAACGACCTTGCTTCGCTTTCACACGAGCTTACCTTGTAGCCTCGCTTCCGGTCTTCACCCGAGTACCTCGGCTTCCTCCGAAATCCCTCTGGCGTTGCCCGACCACCTCGGTTCCCACCGGGTGTCGCAGACCTTCCGCTCAACTTTAGCATTTCTGCACACTTAATTGAGCTCGTAAGATAACAAATATACCCTTAACTATTGAGCCTTTTGCCATAATCAAAATACCGGTTCGACTTTGGTGCCCACTGCACCAACAACCATAAGCCGGAAAGTCATTTATGGTCCAAAGAAGAGCAGCCTTCATTACAAACATCTGATTAGTATGAACGTCGTATATAGGAAAACCTTCATCCCATAGTTGTTTTAGCTCTGCAATCAATGGTTGCATATAAACATCTATTAACTTCTTCGGATTTTTTGGGCCAGGCACAACCAATGTTAAAAACATATACGGTGTTTTCATGCACATCCCAGGCGGAAGATTATACGGAGTTAATATAACTGGCCAACAAGAATAGTGTCTTCCTGATTTACCAAATGGAGCAAATCCGTCAGCACAGAGACCTAACCTAATATTTCGAGTCTCCTTCGCAAAATCAGGATATGTTCTATCAAAATTTTTTCCACGCTTCTGCATCTGATGGATGACACATTAGTCCCTCTTCTGTTCGATGATTTGCATGCCAAGTCATGTGTTCAGCAGTTGTCTTTGATGCATAAAGCCTTTGTAACCTAGGAGTTAAAGGCAAATAAAACAACTGACTATATGATTTACGTCGTTGCTGCCTCCTACTAGTGCTCTTGTACCTATCTTGATTACAGAATTTATAAACATCCACATCGCATCATCTCCCAATATGACATACAACCATCTCTCGCACATCAATTCTTTCCCTTTGGGAGACCTAATTCTTTCATCGCTTTTTTCATACTGCATACAATCATTGGCGATATTATCATGCAATGCCTCTTCAAAAGCTTGAACAAAATTATTAAAACACTCTTGGACACATTGTGCTCGCCTTGACATTCAACATTCTTGCGGTGAGCGATAGTTTAGTGTAGTCTCACAACCAACCCATAAAGGTGCATCTGCGACTCAACACCTCCTGAAATTTGAGATATGCTTCATTATTCATATTCTGACCGATATCATTCACGTGCACCTCTTCCAAGGGTGATGCGTTAGTAAACATTTGCTCATTGTTGGAGGACAACTTGAAGTTGCACCTTGTGATTGGGGAATCAAATTCGGCCCGCTACATCATATATCATCCTCTCGATATGGATTTAATTGATTATAATCACTTTGATCCCTAGAGACTTGTGTGTTGTGTCTATCATAAACTTCATCGATATAAATGGTTCACCATGACATGATTATAGTAATTTGCACGAATCCAAATCTACAAAGATGCTCAAACTTTGCTAGACGGTAAAAATCTACCATTGTGACACTTTCTGCACGGACACCTTATCTGGTTACCATCCATAAACTCAACATTACTAGCTGCGAAATTTAAAAACTCTTGCAACCCACTCATAAATTCATCAGTTAAACCCCGACGTTCAGGTAAATTCCTATTATACATCCAACTCCTTTCACGCTGCATTTTGTCTGTTTTCAATCAATTATATTAATATCAACTCCTAGAAATTACAATAATACGCATATACAGTTAGTTCACATATGAATTCACTATGTTTAACAATCTTTAAACATAACCGAAAAAGGATTACAGTTGTTTAGAAAGCTTACTGTTAATTTAGGTTTAAACATTTTGGGATGTTTAAACCTGAAATGTTAAACAACTTAAGTTGATTGTGACAATTAATATCACAAATGAACACATTGAAAGGTAATGTGTTGGGGTTTCGGTCTTAACGAGGACATCAGGACTTAAAATGGGGGTGATTGTGAAAAAACGAATTTAGTGTCAAATTGTGAATTGTGGGCTAATAATATATATAGAGAAGCTTTATAAGCCTAGATGAGAGAGTTATTATTAACATAGGTCTAGAAGTTTTGTTAATCGGCCAATTCTCTCATCTAAGCAGGCAGTGACAACAAACTAATCAAATTTATTGAAAATGAAATATACTCATTGCAATTTTGTCATTTAAGTCAAATTATTGTTGTAGATGTATAACAATCGTCGCAAATGAGACAGATCAAAATGTATCACCACAAGTTAATACTAATCTAATAAGCCTTAAACACTAGCTCCCCCACCACCACTGACTTTAAGATGCTTGTAATTTCTCAGGTAGATGTGCATGATTTGTTCATCTAAGTCTTATAAACTGCTTGTTTTATCCCATAACTTCCTATATGTGACTAAACAAAATCATAAAATATTCCAACTTAGTACTTAGCATTATTTGGTATGTGAACCCAAATGGCAAATTAGCAAACTTATAAGCTTGTAGTTTCTGATTAACTATATAATTCATGAATAAATAGGATATGACATAAAACTTCGTAGTTAATTATCGAATTAAATATAAGAAAAAAATAATGGCGGAAGCGCTCATGGTGATGGGGGCACCTGTGGCTACGGACCATGGCCGGCGAAATCGGCCTTCATTGTCGGGCTCCTTGGTCAGGGCCGGCGCGAGACTCTGGCCGGCCGGGTTGCTCATGGGCTGATGGGGCCTGTGGCCGGGCGAAGCCGTAGTCGCAGACGTCGGTCGGGCGGCAACAGCGTCGGCGTCGGTCGACCTGCTTCATGGCGCGCCCGGGTGGCGGGCCGTGCCGGTGATTCTGGCGCCACGGCCTCGGTGCGCCTGTGCGGGAAGCCGGGGCGTGGCCGGGCGTCTGACGGCGTGAGCGAAGGCGAGGATCTAAGGAAGGCAGGCGTGAAGGAAGGCACGCGAGGAGAAGAAGCTTCGAGAATTCGTGCGGCGCGGAGGGGAAAGCTAGGGCAGATAAATGAATTAACTTTTGCAACGAATCGGGATTCGTTGCAAATTTTAAAAAAAACATCGTTTAATTTTTTTTTTATTTTGCAAAAATTTGCAACGAATCGGATTCGTTGCAAATTTGCAACGAATCCGATTCGTTGCAAATTAAAAAAAAAACATCGTTTAATTGTTTTTTTATTTTGCAACGAATACTGGATTCGTTGCAAATTTGCAACGAATCCAGTATTCGTTGCAAAATAATAAAAAAATAAACTTACCGTTTTAAAAAATTCTAATTTTAATTTTAATTTTTTATTTTGCAACGAATCCAGGATTCGTTGCAAAAAATTCCAACGAATCCGTGGATTCGTTGCAAAAATTTGCAACCAATCCAGGATTCGTTGCAATTTTGCAACGAATTTTATTTTTTCGTTGCAAAATTTCCGACGAAAATTTATTTCGTTACAAATCTGCGACGAAACCTAGAATTCGTTGCTATAATTGTTGCAGATTTGCAACAAAAATAATTCGTTGCTAAATTTCGTCGCAATAAAACTGTTTTTTTGTAGTGGGATGTCAAGCGGAGGAAGTCTTTCGAAGACATGTAGGCTTGAGGGGGGGCTCATTATGGTCCTTCATTTGAGAGGGAGATTGTTGAAGTATGTAGAATACAATCAAAGTCTCACATTGACAAAAATATGGAAAAGATCATGTGCTTATAAGATCAAAAGATATCTCAATTGGTATGAGACATTTTGGGTGAAGTCCAAAAACAAAATCATGAAGGCTTAGATCCAAAGTGGACAATATCATACCATAATGATGATATATACGGAATCTTATAAGCACTTACACCTCCATATCCATACTTCCGAAGCAACTCGATGAACTTGTCCTCGAACCGCTCCCCGTTGGGCCATTTGACCTGAGAAAAGGCAAGTCGATGAGACAAGGTAACTGTAGTTCGACGATACTGAATTCAACGAAGACAAATATCATCACTCACATGCTGATTTATAAAGACTGGATTTTTGATCTCTGGGTATATCCCAACAACTCTGTTGGCATCGAGTGCAATGGCGATGTACTCCTCAAACGTGATGATTGAGAATTTGCCTAGTTAACATTGAAATGCTGGTTAGTCAGAAGGTAATTAGAAAGCATATGGAGCTCGGAATTAATCCGACTAGTGTACCATTGTATCGTCGTTGATCTCGGAACAGTGTGAAATCCACTGGAAATGAATCCGACAAAAAAAAAGCATTGAGAACAATGTGTTTTTCATGGAAGAAATGCAGGATACGTGCCTACAAGAAATCCAGTCACATAGAATCCTTGAACTTGGTAAGTTCTCCTGCGATCAGAAAACTCGGTGTGATTGGCAATATCAGTAGTATGGTAATCCAATATAATCTCTTATTATTTCTTCGAATATTTTATTTATATTCCATTGTTTAAATCCACGGAACATCTCTTGTTGGTGCAGTAGACACCTAAGTTGAATCTGAGTTTTGATTATAGCAAATGATACAAAGTTAAGCTCATGTCATTATCTCACGAGTTGAATCAAGTATGTAGAAATGTTAAGCTAAGCCGAAGGTCAGCGACACTCGGAGAGAACCGTAATGGACGGGCGACACCGGGAGGACTTCGGAGGGAGCCGAAGGAATCAGGTGGAGACCGAAAGCAAGGCTTCAAAGGTAAATGTTGAGGTAAGCTCGTGTGAGTGAGAGTAAGTAAGGTCGAGTCCTCCATACGGGGACATCCTTAGGCGACGATCCGACCAAGACTTCCCATGGAAGGTCTATGTTGAGATCGGATGACAAGTGACCGTCGAATTCACTTATATTTCGAGCTAACTCTTTATTACAGTCGAAAAGTCTGAAAATCAGTTCAACCGGCCAAGGATCAGTTCAACTGCTGAGCCATCAGTTCAACCGGCCAAGGATCAGTTCAACTGCTGAGCCATCAGTTCAACCGGCCAAGAAATCAGTTCAACCGATGGTCAAAAATCAGCCTCGAGGAGTCAAGCCTTATCATCATTTTTCAAGGAGTTTTGTGCCCAATTGCTATTGGTTGAAGACTCATTCGATGAGGGGCTTAAAAGCTATAAAAGGAGGGCTTCTCCTAGGATTTTTCATAATCTCTAAGTGCTAAAAGCCTCCGCAATGTTACGACTCTCCGATGACTCTACAACGACGAAGTGCTGCCAACAACCCTAGCTTAATTTATATTTCCTAGTTGTTGGTATAATCTTATTTTGTCGTTTCATTAATATTGCAATTCTTTTTGTTAATCGAGATTTTCTATCGTTGCATTTTACATTAATAGAAGAGAGGGTTTGTCTCTCTATCTTTTGCTTTCGAAGGTTTTTGTAATCGTCTAACTCTTACCTCCAACGAGGAGGAGTATTTCAGTGAATTGTCCTTCGTACACGGTCTAGGACCGTTAGGACCTTGGAATAGTAGCCGAAGGCTACGAACCAAGTAAAAATATTTGTCTCGTTTTATTTATTGCTTATCTTTTCACTGTAAATTAATTATCTACTCGAGTTTTAACGAATGAACAAAAAAATTTTTTTATCGCTATTCACCCCTCTAACGATCCGCTTCGATCCAACATCTCTAACTAATCTTCATTCTTCGGGGTTGTCTAATTTGTAGTTTACGAACTTCATTTTTATATTTTGAAATGGATGTGTTACCGTATGGAATTGATGTTGTTTATGCTATTTTAAATTTTATGAATATACATAAAATTATATTTTAAGTATTAAGGTCAAATTGGATCCTCATTTTAAAATGATAAATTTTATACCTACGTACGGCGGAAAAAATATTAACTTATAGCATTGGAACAGGAAAAAAGTCCAAGCCAAATCAAAGACCCTTCGTTCTCATTTCCATTCATTGATTAGGACTATTTCCACGGAGATAACGTGATGATTAAAGTACGACGGAATTTATAGATAAAATAATGATTGATTTTGAAAGAGATCTAAAATTTTTTCGTGAATTCAGATGATTTTTATGTATCTTGATCACTACATCAAAGTTCATAGGACTTTCATCTCTGATTTAACTTCCTCACAATGACGTCGTGAGATAGGTCGGTAGGAACTATTAAATTGATGAATTTCAATCTTTTATGAACTATGACTTCATCAGATTGGATTTATCGAAATTTTAATGTACTTTTTTTTTTGTTTACTCTTTGATTTTAATTATCAGCTTCAATTGAGTGCAACGATAGCATCAATTTTGCCCTGAGACACTGTGCAATGATAGAATTCGTATGATATTTTAAATATTTCTAATTCAATTTTCAATTCTAATACAATATAGAATTTTTTTTATTAAATGATAAATTTTAGAACGTTGAATTATTATTTCACTTATAAATGCTTTGAATACTTTCAACTTGATCTTAATTAAAAAAACATCAATTTTCTTGGAAAGGAAATGGTCGTATATATGTATATATGCGTGGCGTTCAAGTTTCAACCGTTCACGCACTGATTTCGTACGCAGTTAGCATCACTAATAAATGATTGGGGTCTACAATCGACGTCATGTTCACTAGGGACGAGGTAAAGGTGGTCACTGAAGCGCTTTATCCCAAGTGATAAACGTGGAAGTATATGTTGCGGAAGGTGTCGGATTCGAGTTCTCTTCAGCGACAATTCATCAGTAGATATTGTTGACTGAGATATTGGACCGGCCCAGCGTTGCTCTTATCAACATCGTGAAACTGTGCCTCTAAAAAATCCCTTCAGAGGTTTCTGATGAGAGGTCGCTTCGACGGTGGGGTCAATCACGTTAAAAAGTTTACCTGTCACAGTTTTGACTGAACCGCCTTATCCCAAATGGTAAGCGTGGAAGTACATGTTGTGGGAGGTGCCGAGTTCTAGTCATCCTCAGCGACAATTCACCAGTAGGTGCTGTTGACTGAGATACTGGGTCGGCCCAGCGTTGCTCTTATCAACATCGTGGAAATGTCTCCAAAAATCCCTTCGGGGGTTTCTGATGAGGGACCGCTTCGGCGGTGGAGCCAGTCATGTTAAAAAGTTTATCCGCCACAATTTTTTAGCCCCCGTGGAAAAGATTTAGTGGCTAACGCATGCAGACGTTGTATCATAGGATAACGGGTCAATCCCTCGCAAATGCGAGGGTGCCGTCCCTCCACGCGCTAGTTACTAGTCTCAAGGGCCAAAGCCCTACCGTGATTTACCTCCTTTACGATTGTCCAAGGGCGAATTGATAGAGACGACTAGATTGACAAATTTTAACCTTTGCATCATCAGAGGTAAAGGTGGTGTCTAAAATACAAGTAGTTTTAGAATTACCTAATGGAGCTGAGGAAGGAAGAAAATTGTACGCAATTCATTTGGTCTTCATTTTCAAAAAATCTTTATAATTTTGAATTTTCATAATTTTTTTAATAATGTTATTATAGATATTTAATTGTATAAATTATATTTGGGAGCTCTTCGACTATACCTGTAATTGTTTTTTTTTTTTTGCTATTTTTGATCTCCGACTATAGCAATTATTTTTCTCAACAAATTGAATGATTTGGATAATAAATAATATTTATAAGAATAATTTGAAAATTAAAGTCAACCTAATCATCATTAAAGTCATCCTAATTTAATGATTTATTTAAAAAGAAAAAAAACAACCTCACGAAAATAATGTTTTCAAAACCCATTAGTTCATAATTCAAAGTCAAAAAATTACTATTTTAAATTGAAATATTAAAGAATATCCAAATATTGACTTTTTGAATCTTTGAAAAAAGAAATAATAATGATGCTGATAGAAATATTCTCGATCAAGTTGTCGAATTAAGTTAATGGATAAGCTAAGCTGAGAGCCCAGAAAAGACCCGATCAAAAGCGACAAGTTAATTCAAATCAACCAGAAGACCATTATGTCTCGGTCATAAGCATAGCTCGACTATATCTTGTCTCGATCATAAGTGTAGCTCGACCATATCTTGTCTCGACTATAAGCATAGCTCGGTCATATCTTGTCTCAGGCATAATCATGTCTCAGCTTCATGACTCAGTTTCATGTCTCATCTTTATGACTTAGCTTTATATTTTAGTCTCATGACTTAACTTCATGTTTCAACCTATATCCCTTAGCTCCGTTTATTATCAGCTTAGTTAGATGTTTGTATCTATGACCAGAAGACTCCTTTCCATGGTCTCCGCTATTAAGTCATGTCTCTATCATAATGAGGTCATGCCTCTCAAGATCCCCTCCGAACAGTCACATCTCCGTCATAATGAGACATCATACACTACAAAAAAACTATTTTTTGGCGACGAACTTTGGCAACAAAAATTATTCGTTGCAAATTTGCAACAAATTTTGCGACGACTTTAATATTTCGTCGCAGATTTGTAACGAAATTTCCAGAAAAATAATTTGTTATAAAAATTATAAAATTTCCAACTAAAATTATTTTTCGTCTCCAATTAGCGATTTAAAAAATTTCGTCATGATTTATGAACGAATTAAAAATTCATAATTTATGATTTAATTTTTTTCGTTGTAAATTCTGCGAAAAAATAAATTGCTAGCAAACAATCGCAATTTAAATTTTTTTCGTCGCTAATTTAGCATTTAATACATAATTGCCATGATTTTTATTTTATTATAAAAAAAAAATATTAAAAATTATTCGAAGCCGGTTAAATGACTTAGAGAGTTCGAAATGAGATGAAACAAGTTCCTATGTGTTCGTCTAGTTTCCCTGATTATATATATTTTTAAAAATCAATTTTACCGAAAATATTGCAATACGTGATTTTTTGAACGTGAATTAAATTTCTCAGACAGACCGATATTCAAAAATGACCGGATTAAAATTTTTTTGACGATGTTTATATAATGAGGAGAACTAGACGAACATATTGACACTAATTTTATCTCATTCGGAGATCTGTAAGTTAGTTTACGAGTTTAAAGTATTTTATTTATTTTAAAATAAAAAATTATTTGCAACGAATATGTGGATTCGTTGCAAACTCTTAATTTTATAAAAAAAAATATTAAAAAAATTCAGTTAACGATATTTTATAAAAATATTAAAACTCTTAATTTTAATAAAAAAGTTTGCAACGAATATTGAATTCGTTGCAAAATAGCAATGAATCTGTGGATTCGTTGCAAAATAGCAACGAATCTGTGGATTCGTTGCATATTTGCATGCAAACTTTTAAATTTATAAAAAAAAAATATTAAAAAAATCAGTTAACGTTTTCAAATTTTTTAATTTTTTTTAAAAAAAAATTTGCAACGAATCTGTGAATTCGTTGCAAATTTGCAACGAATCCACATATTCGTTGCAAATATTTTGCAACGAATCCAAGATTCATTGCAAATTTGCAACGAATGACAGATTCGTTGCAAACTTTTAAATTTATAAATAAAAAATATTAAAAAAATCAGTTAACGTTTTCAATTTTTTTGATTTTTTTTTTATAAAATATTTGCAACGAATCACAGATTCGTTGTAAACTTTTAAATTTATAAAAAAAAATATTAAAAAAATCAGTTAACGTTTTCAATTTTTTTTAAAAAAAAAATTTGTAACGAATCTTTGGATTCGTTGCAAATTTGCAACGAATCCAAATATTCGTTGCAAAGTTTCCCTTTTTTTTTGCGCCTGATGCCCTAATTCCAACTCCTCGCGCCGACGGCGACCTCGCCCTTGCCCGAGCCGGCGTCAGGTGCGACATCATCGAGCGGTGTCCACAAGCACGCGGCTCCACCCACGAACCGCCGTCGGCCGCGAGCGCCAAAGATGCTTGTCGGCCACGATCCTCGTCGCCGCGTGCCCCGGCGACCACGAGCGGCGTCGTCCGCCGCCGGTCGCCGGTGAGCGGCGCCGAGCCGCCGTCGCCGCCGAGCCTGCAGCGCCCAGCGAGGCCGCCGCCAGACCCTCGTCTGCCGCGTGCCCCAATGTGAGCTCGCCCGTCCGCCGAGCCGCCTAGCCGTGAGCCGCCAGCCGCATGAGCCGTCCGGCGCGATCCACCCCGCCGCATTGTCAGAGTTTGTGCCGCATGATTACTGCATGCCGCCGGTATGCCACCGGTTTGCCGAGAGTTCGGCGATCGCCGTGAGCCTGGTGGGAAAGATTCAAGCGAGCCACAAACATAATTTTGAGATACCTAGTGCATTTATACCTGCATGCACTGTTTGAGATCGATCCACAAGCTGAGAAAAATTTTCACGACTTGCAGGTGATTTTCCTGTTTCATTTATTAACATTTAGTTGTTTAGAAAAGCTGCATACTTAACAATCTCTTAGATTACCAAATATGTATGGACGATTGATCTGCATTTTATTAAATCACCGTCTATTTCTGCATTATCAATTTCTGAAACATGACAGAATATGTTCTCTAAGTTTTCTAGGATGGCAATATCACTCTTAACGACCTACATAAAGTAAATAACCGCCAATATCGGATCCTTGTAACATAATTTGTTTCTTTCTTTTGACTGAGACTTTTGTTCACTATAAGGCCATTGATCTTCACAAGTGAAGGAGCAAGTGATTGAATTAAAGCATATTTGAGAAAATAGTTGCCGAGATTCTGGAGAGTGTCCATAGTGAGTACTTTTTCAGCTACTTGTGTCTATGGGTCCTGCTGCAATAATTTGGTCTGTATATTTGATTTTACTTATCTGACAAATATGGGTTTTTTGGGAACAGATTTCTCTGCTACATTCTTAGTTTTCCATCTCATGGTTGACCAACTAGATTCATAATGCTAGGTTATATCATCATTGCCTTATAAAAAAATGGGTTTAACATTTGTGCCAATAGGTTCAGACAATTTTCACAATGACTATCTCGACCTAACACAATCCTTTCCGATGCAACACAAAGGATTTTGAGGAACACCCTCTCAACACAAAGGATCCGTATAAATGCACCAGCTTGAAATTATGTTTGTTAGGATTCAATTAATGTTAAGTTTCGCAAATGCATCTGCCTAAGCTTATATTGAGACCTGTACAAATGTCATTAGTATTCTCTTAAACACCAAGATTGAGACTTATATTCATCAAGGCATCTTTGCTTCCGCAAATTATTATATGTATTTAATTGTGATTGGAAAGAAAATCAATGTTTTCATTTCCAGCTGAATGCATATCATAATTTGGGAAGCTGAATTCCAAATGCAGTATTTTAAGATGATAATTATTTTAATTTAGGGTATTAAGTAGATTTTGTATATTTTAATCTAAAAAAGAAAATACTTCTGGTACGAGTTTATATTGATTTATTAAGAATTTATTATTTTTGTAGTTTGTTTAGATTGAGATCTATATGGAGTAATTCTTCAATGTTTATCTTAAAGTAATAAAAGTCCTCTGTTTTTTATAGTGAATTCTTTTTCTCTATGCTAGTCTTTCTTCGTCTCTGTTTAAAGATTCTTATTTTTAGTCTAAGGAATTGGGAAAGGAGCCAGAATTTATAGATACTTTCGTTCACATTTTCCAAAAAAAAGACAAGACTTGGAGTGGAGATAGAGCTAGAGCAATTAAGATTTGAATTAATCTTTAAACTTACTTTATAACTTTAATTCTGTTAGTTATGTATATACTCTGATTAAAATTTTAATTTTGTATAGAAGAGATATGATCAGTTATCCTCATCACAGAGAATTTCAGGAGATGACGGTGATAATGAGGGATCTAAGCCATCTGTTAGTAATAATTTGGATTTATGGTTTGAGGCGAGTGGAGGAGCAAAAGGGGAAAGGATAATAGGTATGAGTTCTCTGAGCAGAATGCATAATGTTCCTCGTAAATCTATTTCTTCTACTCCACCAGTAGTAGCGGCACAGATACATAACTTAACTGAGGAGGTTAACAATTTGAAAGGCATAATACTTGAAAGAGATCAGCAAATTCTAGAAATACAATAACAAAACTCACAAAGGGATCAAGAAATGATAGAAATGTGACGACAACAAACTTTTCTTATGCGACAGTTTCAACAATTTAGTTCCGGTCCAAGTCATATTCCTCCTAGTAATGAGGATGATGGTGGTGACGATGATGATATTGTATGCATGTTTGTAATTAGTACTTTTATCATTTTTTTAGTTTATTGAGTTTGTTAATCCTTCATTTTTTTAATTTTTGATTAGTACTTTTTATTTTGCTTTAAACAGGAATGATGAAGTCAATCCTTATGCCGGTTGAAAATGCACATCTGAGTAAGTCTATGCATATTTATTTTCGTGTTAGTAGATAGTTTTTTTTTAATGTATGATACTTTTTGTTTGTTTCTTTTCTAATGCAGGTAGAAGAATGACGGTCGTTGCTTAGCAGATGATCTTTTCTTTTTTCTTTCGCATGTGTTGAGATATTTTGAGTGGACATTGTTATTTGGATATCAGAACTATGTTGATGTTTGGAATGTTGTAGGATATAACTTTGTTGTTTGGAATATTGTATTGTTCTTAACTTATTGTGTTAGTTTGTATTTATTTGAATATGAAATATTTTTGGATATTATTGAATGTTATTTTGTTGTATTGAATGTGTGCGTGTTTTGTTTGTATTGAATGTATTTATTTGGATATGAAATATTTTTGGATATCAGAACTTATTGTGTTTTGTTTTGTGTGTGTGAAATTTGTATATACGATAAAATATCGAAACAGATGGAATCTGTTGAATTTTTTTTTATTTAGCGACAAATTTAGCGACAAAAATACAAATTCGTTGCTAAATTCTGGGAATTCTGCGACGAATTTTATTTTCATCGCAAATTAGCGACGAATTTAGCAACGAAAATAACCTGCGACAAATTCTGCAATGAATTTTACGACGAAAAATTAATTCGTCGCAAAATATGGTTTTTTGCGACGAATTGTGCGACGATTTTTGCGACGAATTTGTATCAGTCGCAAATTTAGCAACGAAATCGTAATTTCATCGCAAATTTTCCGCGAGGAATTTATTTTTTCGTCGTAAAATTTTGCGACGAATTTTTTTTTGTCGCGAAAATTAGCAACGAAAACACTTAATTCGTCGCAAATATTTGCGACGAAATTTTGAATTCGTCATAACGTCTGTAACGAAATTAGCGACGAAATTTTGAATTCGTCGCTAAAAATCATCGCAAGAATTCCTTGCTATTTTTGTCGCTAATATTTGCGACGCTTTATCCGCAACAAAAATATTTTTGTCGCTAAATTCGTCGCTAATTTATTTTGCGACGATTTTTTTTTAAAATTCGTCGCTAAATTCGTCGCTAATGACTATATTTTTTGTAGTGATAATGAGGTCATGCCTCCTAAGATCCCCTCCGAACAGTCACATCTCCATCATAATGAGATCATGCCTCCCAAGATCCCCTCCGAACAGTCACATCTCCATCATAATGAGGTCATGCCTCCCAAGATCTCCTCCGAACAGTCACATCTCCATCATAATAAGACATCATAATGAGGTCATACCTCTCAAGATATCCTCTGCAAAGTCACGTCCTCATTAGGAGCCATGTCACCAGGTTTTTTTTTACTTCACTGTCTATATAAAGGTAACGAGAGAGGGCTCCGGTAAGATCCAATCTTCAGCTTTGCCTCTTGAGACAACTTTCTCCATATTCTCCATATTCTGACTTGGGCGTCGGAGGGGCTTGGCCGAGATTCCCCTCATCCCTCCTTTGTAAGTCTTCTTAGGTTCCAGTACCTACAATTCCGGTGGCCGGCAGCATTGCAGCTTGGTTGCATTGTGTCTCGGCAGCATTGTATCTCGACAGTATTGCAGCTCGACAACATTGCATCTTGGCAGCATTGCAGCTCGGCTGCATTGGGTCTCGGCAGTATTGCAGCTTGGCGGCATTGTATTTTGGCAACATTGCATCTCGATAGCATTGCAGCTCGGTAACATTGCATTTCGGCAGCATTGCAACTCGGCTGCATTGGGTCTCAATTGCATTGCATCTCGACAGCATTGTGTCTCGACAGAATCACCATCCCTGATCGATTCATCTGTCGTCTCGACGTTTCAGCCGCAACAAATAATAATAATAATAACAGAGGCAGATCCAGAATTTTATATTGGAGAGAGCGTTATACTAAAATATAATAACGTTAATTAAATAAATAAATAAATAAATAAATTTTTAATAATAATGACTTAAAATTGGGGGGCCAAGACCTCCCAAAAATGGCCTAGAGATCCGCCCCTGAATAATAACAATGTTTTTTTTTTTCAATTGATTGATTTGAATAATAAATAATAATAACAATGTAGAAGTTTATGTCAACCAAATAATTTTTAACGTAAACGTAACGACCTCGATAAATCCGCGTTTCTTAAAACCAAACAAAATCCTTTATTTCATAATCTACAGTTACAAAAAAAAAAAGAATATTCGATGGCATCGACTTCTTAAACATTTTTTTTTCAAAAGAAAAGAAAAATAAAACGCTCAAAACACGCTTTTATATAATGTTTATTAATCTTATATATTAAGGCGCCCCACGTAATTTTTATTAGAAGTGACTAGTAATTTTTTGGTTAAAATTGCCAAATTTATTATGCAATTGTGCTCAAATCATTATGTGACCACCAGGCGATTTTTGAAAAAAAAAAAAATCCTTTTCACATTTAAAAAAAAGAACAATCTTCTAATTTATCTGCTGGCATATATATGTCAATATGTGAGATATTACTAGCTTGATAAATGCCCAAGTAGACTCATCGCTGACGGATTTTTTTTTTTTTCTAATATAGTTCGTTGATTGATTTATTTATTTTTGTTGCAATATTTTGTTTATATACATTATTTTTTTAGGAAAAAAATTCAACCTTGCTTGTCATTTTATTTTCTTTCAGTTTACGCAGCTACGAAGTGGTGGTGAAGAAAAGTTCATAAAATTTCACGAACAACATTTATGCATCTTCTTCTGCTGGGATTTTTCCTTCCCCCCTCCTGCCTTTAATTTATATCTTTAATGCTGCATAAGGCTAGCTGTGTTTATTCTCAATGAAAGGGAGAGGAGAGGGGGAAAGGAAAAGAAAGAGAAGGAAGTTAAATCCCTTGAAGTTAGTTGTCGATTTGGATAAAAGGAAGAGGAAAAGAGAATCTTGGAATCTGCATTCTCCTCTAGATGTCTCCTGCATACACTCATCTTGGAATCTTGGAATCAATATTATGCTATATATTGGATTGTATCCCAAGATTAATGGCATGCGGTCCTGCAATATGCCCATTAGTAAATATTAATTAATTAGTAAGGATAAGTTTTTGGTACATGCAGCTAGCTGAAAACTGAAACAACAACGAGAACCAATAAATTGATATGATCCATGACCATGCATATTGCTCCTCGAATAAAGTTTTCAGGCTTCAAGAATAACGCTTAGCATGAGTGCACTTTGTGAATGCAATTAGAGCGTGGAATGTAAGGATGTCCAGATGGGGCAGGCCCCCGTGGTGCTCCTGGTCGATCGGCATGGCGAACAACTCGATAATCCACATAATCACCAGCAACAGTGGCAAAAGGATTGAAGAGTAGTAGAATGAGGAGGAGGCAGAGGGAGAGGCAGCGATATATTCTCTGCAGCTTAAAATTTCCCACTGTTTTCATCATCAATTGCGGAGTTACACCCAGCATATATGGAGACCCTATTTATAGCATCTTCACATATATATATCCATAGTACGTGAAAGCAACAGATTACCCAACTCCAATCGTCTCTCAACTATATTTCATGGTTCCACTTACAAATTGAATGATCGATGGGCCAAGAAATTAAACAACTTTATTTTCAGACAACTCACTGCGTCCTTTGTGTATGAGGAAACGGTTGGCTAGCTAGCTAGCGATCGAACGTACGTCACGGGTGCATGCATGCATGCATGGATGTGGGACACAGCTCCCTCCCAAATGATCTTTTCAGAACCGAAATTACTCCATCAGTAAAATTTTGAAGCAGTGGATTATACACTTGTCCTAATGTAATATTAATTTAGTTAAAGTGATGCTATGCTCTATGAAACTGCAGTTGAACCAGTGGATTATACACTTGAAACTGCAATTGAAGCAGTCGATTATACTCTTTAATTTGAAACTGCAATATATAATTTGTGTCTTCGAAAATATGAGAAATGAGACTTAAAAATTAATGCATGCATTTAATTAGCTCTATCAAATCACAGAGTGTATATATATGTAATCTCAGTTTTTAAAATTGTAGTAGTATTTAAACAAATATACTATATATATATAATCTCATGCACTTAAAATCTTAGTATATGACCTTCATTCGTAGTATAATTAGGGCCGGCGGCAATGGAAACTCTAGTGTCTAATTTTTAAACCCATTCAAACTGTGGTATATAGATATATTGTGGTGGATTCCCAAATTCTGCGTGTGTTTGTGTTTGTGTGTGATAATTGATGGTCCATATGAGCTAAGGAAAAAGACAATTGGCCGGGCAACAACTCACTCTGTGCTGTCCGTCGTATAAGTGATGGTCCAAACTGTTTTTTTACACTCATCTTAAAGAGGTCATTTTCACCAACTGGTTACGTTCGCCAAGTTTCACCATGCAAGCAGGGCGTACCTAATGTAAGGTCAAAGAGACGATCGTCTCGGATCCATTTTTAAAATAGGTTAAATGTCTCTTTAAAATAACTCAAAAAAATATAAATAATCTAAAAATAATTCATCAATATATTTTTTAAAATTCGTTTCGGACCCTTTAAATTTTAGGTACAACTCTAAATTGCAAGTACGCACATACTTTCATTTCCTTCTTCTCAAGGAAAGTTGGCATGAGATAATATTGAAATCCAACGATACACGACCCTATCTAATCCGCTCCAAAATGCAATAAAAAGACTGCAAGGAGTATAATACAATTCAAATATATACGGGCATTTAATTGCCCAATGGTTCATGTGTTTTGACCTTTTGTTGGAATATATCAATTTATGATTTATTTGGCTTAATTCATAGTCTAAAACTCTAAATATTGATTGATCCCGCATGCTTTGTTACGTTCATGTAGCAACCCTTTTTTTTAAAAAAAAATTAATTAGCAAAATTAATTTCCCTTTTTTGTCTTCCTTCTAATCAGTCAAGTTTTATTAAAACCATCATATTTATCTACCATTCAAATTTCCTATCCTTCTATCTCCTATTGTTTTTTTTGTCATGTTATAAAAAATGATTCATTTGACGACGACGAATTTTGAATAAAAATTTATTGTAAAATTTTTTTATAATGAAATTTGTAATGATTTTTTTTTCGTTGTAAATAATTCGCAGATAAATTTTGCAACGAAAAAAAATTCATCGCAAAATTTACAATGAATAAAATTTTCGTTGCAAAATTTATCGCCAAATTTGACGACGAAAATAATTATTCGTCGCCAAATTTGACGACGAAACATAATTCATCGTCAAATCTGCGACGAAAAAATAGTTCGTCGTCAAATCTGCTATAAAAAAAAAGTTCATCGTAAAAATTTGGCGACGAAAATAGTTATATTCGTCGCCAAATCTGCGACAAAAAATACACTACTAAAAATAGATCTTTTAACGATGGAAAATCCCGTCGTTAAAGAGTCAATTTCCGTCGTTAATGAGTTTTAACGACGGTAATAAATACCGTAGGAAGTTATCGCTAAAAGACTCCGTCGGAAAAAGATTAACGACGGTATTCACTACCATCGTTATTGATATTAATGACGGATTTATATACCGTCGTTAATGGCCACAACAACGGTCATATATACCGTCATTAATAACAACGACGATTATATGTACCGTCGTTAAATACCAATGACGATGAATATATGTAATGTCGTTAGTAATTTAATACCATTTAATTATTTAACGATGGTTTAGCATACCGTCGCCAATAGCAACAACGACGATCATTATATAAGCGTTATTTTGTCATTATTACCTATAAACAATTCACAATATATATTAATGAATGCTAATAAAATCAAAACACAAATATTAAAAATCAAAACACCATATATATTAAAATATCATCCAGTATTCATTATTCATTGTATATACATCATTAAACTTGCAAAATTAATATCCATTTACATCAAAAGAGAATATTTCTCTAAAGTCTTCGTATGCAAAATGTTGACATTATCAAAAGCTCCAAAAAATATATTTCACCCCAAATCTCTAGTACTATAATAAATAGACAAAAAAAAAAAAGAGTATCACAATGAGATTTTTAAAAGAATTTAGAAATCTTGATATACAAAATATTAAATTTACAATTTAATTTCAACAAACAAGAGATAATAAATATATGCCCCACTAAGAGAACAATTACTGCTACCCCTACTGACATTACTATTGGTGACCAAGCCAATTGAGGCTTGTGCTTAAATCTACAATGCGAGAACTTTCCAAATTAGGCACAAATAGTTTTTCTTTGGAAAAATTGATAATATGCATATTTTCTTTATTGGAATGGATACCTGCAATGCATTTCATGCTTACGGATTGGATCAACACCACTAATATACATCTCACCAGCACCAGGAGCATCAGCACCATACATCCTAATATGTACAGAAACATTATAAATGTAGCCTAACCATACATCAAAAGAAATATTAACACAGTAAAACTGATGAAATATGGCTAAGCAATAGCATATTGGAAAAACTGATTGTCAATTACATAAAAAGTTCAACACATATTAGGGGTGAGCTTGTGCTCTTGGATCCTTAATGGGCAACATCTCCGTACCTAATTTTGAATCAGATACTTGTTCCTCAAACAAAGTGTGAGAAATATCAGTTCTTTGACCTGTGCAAAAATTAATATTTATTTAGTTCAACGATAGATTTAATTAACTAATTCAATGAAAGAAAAATTAATTATTTTGAGCACAAACATAAAAAGTATGCACATAATAAAATACATGAGGCTACAAACAAATAAAAACACCTTGTTTGTAAATTGAATTGACATAGTGCATCAACTCTGGAGAGAGGAATTAGAAAATTTAGAATCTTTTTGTCTTTCATTAGTGAAGTCTTGAAAATCTTTATTTCTAGAAGAGATACAAAATTTATGGTAATGCCCTTCGTGACATTTCTGTCCCTACTATAAACTATAAAGAAGAAAACTTGACTTGCATTCTCCCTTGGTACGTAAATGGTAAAGGGTTGCAATAGATCTTGATAGCAACCATAATAATGTATAAATCAACCCTTGAGGATGGATCTTAACTTTATTTTTTACAAGTTGCAGCCACACATTGCACTAATAAATAGAAAGACTAATTACTTGAATTAAGTTAAATTATGATAAAAGGTGATAAATGAAGGTGTCAGTTCATAGTAAGGCTGTGATATGGAAAGTTAAATCTTAATGTTGTCATTAATGCAAAATATTTAAGAAACATAGCACATCAAATTCGTCTTAGATCATGACGAGACAAAGCCTAATTTCACTCCTGTTAATATGCCCCCCTCAGGCCTAACCATCATTATAAATGTAGTACATGCCCCTCACGCCTAACATCATTTTTAAAAAGCAACTTGAATTCCAAATTCTCATATCATGGTTATGCAGAAATCAAGGATGTGAAAGCAAGCACGAAATCTACAAAAACAGGAACAAGAATAAAAGATTGAAGTTTCTTACCAAACATGCCATCCATCACAATCCTTCTTTAGTTTTGTGAGATCGATCTATCAGAAATGCAAATTGATCCAAAATCCCAAGTCAAGAACAAAGAAAGCTGACAGGCTTGAAAAGATGCATCGCGATCAAACTAGGGTTTGAAGAGTCGCAGCTTCTCCTTCACGGTGGATGCTTGAGCAAGGCGAAGAGCGACGCAACACCGACAAGGTCGGAGCGAACGCATGGCGGCGATTAAAAAAAGAGAAGATGGAGCGGCGATAGAATATTGAGAGAAAAAGGAGCGTGACGGAAAGGGAAGACGGAGAAAAAAAAATTAAAGTCTAGTTTTCCTTAATATGGGTTTTGGGAAAAAAAATAAGGGAAAAAAATAACATTAACGACAGGAATAAAAATCTGTCGTCTTACAATAACGATGGAAGAAAATATCATCATTAAAAGTACAACATTAACGATCAAAACAAAAAAAAATCATAGTTGATGATAAAGTATCAACGACGGGACAAAATACCGTCGTTAATGCATATACATTAACGACGGACATTAAATTTGATCGCTATTGAACCACTAATAACGACTGTATTTTGATATCATCGTTAAATTTTGTCATTAAAAGTAGTTTTTCTAGTAGTGACAGTTCGTCACAAAAGTCTAATAAACATATTTTTATGAATAAAAATAAATTTGGTAACGAATATTTTTTTGTCGCCAAATCTACGACGAAAAAATAATTTGCTACAAAATATTCAAGGTCAGTCGACTAATGTATGATCGACGATTGGTCACTACCAAAAGGTCCCAGTAAGTCGCTAAAGATAGCAATGACTAACGATGAAAAGTCGACGCATTACTGCAAAGGTTCTGTAAGATGTTATAGTATAATAGTAGTCGATTGCTAATAGATAATCTACGACAAAAAAAATTTTCAACGCAATTTTATGACGAAAAAAAATTTCGTCATAAATTCGCATGTATCAGTCAACTGGTGGTGGAGAAGCTGGTCAGAATATCTTTTTTAGCTGACTACCCACTTGACTGATAGTATACCAGTCGATTGGACACATGCAACAGTCAACTGTTGCTTCATTTTTTGCAACGAAATTGATTTTTCGTTGTCAATTCTGTGACAAAAAATAATTTTTCGTCGCAAATTTGCAATGATTTTTTTTTCATTACTAATTTGGAAAAATTAAAAAAAATATCATGATAGATTATACTATTTTTCTTGTTTTACAACAAATACATATAACAATATAACACTATTATCTAATTTATTGTTTTTACAAATTTTACTTCAAACACGTCTAACAATATATAAATATAAAAATTCACACGTCTAATAATATATAAAAATTCACAGATAAATACATCTAATTATTCAAAATGATTCATCAATGACTTCTTAACAAATGGAAAATAATCTTCAGTTTCTTTCTATCTCTTGTATTTCATAGCTTGAGAAATGACTAATGGGACGATAAATAATTGTGCAAAAAATGAAATTCTACCTAAAAAAGTCCTTAGCTCTATAGTAAAGAGAGGAATTAAATTATAGTAGACTTTTAGTTTTATCAGTGCAAGACACGAGGATAGAAACTCTATTAGAGATTGATCCCTATTCTATTATACAATATTTGTACTATATTAATTATTCGATTTTATTCACGAGGCAATGGAATGACCATGCATTAATATTGAGAGTTGGCGGAATATTGATGATTAAGAACACTTGATCGAATGCAGACATGATTAAGTGTTAACAATGATGGTTACTCAAAAGGAAAAAAAAAAAGAGTTGTACATTTATTTTCTATTATTTATTTTATTTTTTAAACATTTTCTCGTTTAAAAATTATTTTATTTATTTATATATTTAAGACCAGTGGACTTGGGCACCCATCTAGAACCAGGATACACAACTTGTGCTAGGCCCAACACGTGACTGGCTGGACTGGGCCTGGTCCTCAGCCTGCCCGACGGCCGGTTGACACCATAGTCAACGTACGTGCATTGATGGCTACTCAATGGAGTTGACTACAGGAGACAGCTACGCTTGGCAACCGAAAGCAACATGGCGCCATCGATCTCGATCGATCCCAAGACTTGGCATCAGGTCGCCGCGGTCTCCGGTACGGCAAAATCATCGGCTTCGGCTTCGATCCGTTTTCTTTCTCTTATTTGTTGTTGATCTTTTCTTCTCCCTCTGAATCAGGAGCTGCGGCTATCGGTCTCGGGAGCTACGGATTTCACCTCTTCGACCCCAAAAATCCATCTTTCAAAGAGGTAAGCATCAAACCCTTAACGCATGGCGTGTTCTCTATGGAAAATGTTGATTTGTTATTAATTGTGCTCGTTGGACGCCGAAATCGAAGGTTTGGAGGACTGCCTCTTTATACCACTTGGTCCACACGGTCGCCTTGATTGGAGCTCCTTTCACCAAACGCCCCAACATCGTTAGTCTTCCTTCTCGCTCGTGAGTTTAATCGCTGAACAGGCGTCGATTATGTTTGACCTTTATCTCTTATTTTGAGCAGTTCGGAGGGCTTCTCATGGCCGGCATATTGGTGTTCTCAGGATCGTGAGTGAATTTTCTCTTCCTTTTAATTTTTTGCTTGCTACAATATTCAGTAGGATAATTATAAATCCTTTTGTTTGGTTCATCATACTAATATTTTTTTTCATGTAAAAATAAGTTCCTATTTAAAAACTTTTTTTTTTTTTTTTTGTAATTTTGTTGGTATTAGTTTTTTTTTTCGGGTCAGATTTTTACAAAGAGTTGATATAAGTTATAATCAATTTAGGGTTCTAGCGGAAGCAGTTGGAGAGGAAGAGTAAATCTCTGAATCCGTAACATTATATGCTATCACCCATAATTCTGTGTAATGTTTTATTGTCTATTGACGAATGAGGAAAATGGAGTATAAGGGTAAAACTTTAAATCTAAAAATCTTTACCTTTTTGAATTTTGATTTTTGAATGTATGCCTTCGCATGCCAGTCTTGTTGGCCAGTTCCATCCATTTCTGTAAGTAAAACTCAGATGCTACTTTTCTTTGTTATCCAGTTTTGCAATTGCCAAACAAATTGTTTTCCTTCTCCATACTTGATGATTGATTTAGATAGGGTTTCCCAATAATTGCAGCACTAGGTCACTTTGCTTAAATAACTTCAAATCGCGAACAATCATTAAGCTTGCTTCAGTTTCATGTTATTTTACATGTTCTTTGTCATTCTGTTTCATTGACTAGTTCATACCCTCATACTGAATTGTTTGCATTGCAATTGATATCCACAGTAGCTACTTGAATAATTTTTTTTAACGCTAGTTTTTTTCTAGTCCCTAAACCTACAGTGTCTTGGGCAATTTTTTTGTTGGTGCTTCTATGTTTTTTGAGGGAAAACTGTTTTTTTTTCCCGGTGGTCAAGCACATCAAAATGAAATTGCATCAGCATCTCAATGCTAGTGCCTGTGGTTTCTTTAGGTGCTACATGGCAGCCTACGTTGAAGATAAGCATTACTCTTTGCCTGCACCATTTGGCGGGCTTGCATTTATAGCTGCTTGGCTAAGTTTACTCTTCTGATTCCTATCTGTATGCAGTGTTATATATATTGTATGCAATATATTTGTGGTTCTTTGTTCTGTTACACTTTAAGATCAACATTCTGTTGTTACCACCAGTTAATTCAGGTGGACAGAAACAAGGTCATCAACAAATAAGCATCAAGCTGTTGTGTTCAAACGTCCATTTTGTGACTTAAATACTTGGATGTTTTGAACGAACTGTCAAAGGTGTTTTTGTCAGTCTTTATGTGCATTTTGTGTTTTAAACAATTAAGTAATATTGTTCTCAGATATTATCAATGAAAACGAGTTGTGACTTATATGCACTATACTTGACATGGTTTTTGCCCAACAGATATGTGGTTGTTATATAGTCTTGCTGGAATCGGCTATACAGTGATATTGGAAAGGAAGGTGGAAGAACAATAGATTGACAGAAGCTTCTTGAATACAATTGTTAAATAATTAGACCATCAGCCCAGTTAAAGCTAGTAAACTAAGCTTCGTTCAGTTAACATATGAACTTGAGATTTTAAAAATCTGGAACAGAAACAATTAACATTTTTCATGCGCTAATATTCAAATACAATAAACCCTTGCAGAAACAACCTCTTGCAAAGCAAGATAAGGATGCATACAATAGATTTTTCCTCAAGATGGGAGCTTTGTGCACTGCCCTTTAATATTCAAGTACAATAGTAAATGCCAAAATCTGCTAAATGTTATTATTAAAGCATAGAGACGGCAAATAATGAGAAGCTATGAATGTTTGCCTTCTCATTTGTCTCAAGGGTGTGATTCGTACTGGCAAGCACCATGACCTGGAAGAACCAATGAGGTAAGTATGCTGTATGCATTTAGCAGTTATCATTTTGCGATAGCTAAAAGCTCTAAAATAGTCAAGATTGCTTTTTCTGAACTTGCTTTTAGAATTGTTACTGTCTTACTGAATGCTTAAGCAGTTCATTTCATGTGTGATGCATGCTTACGCAGCTTGTAATTTTGGAGTTTGGATCATGCATCATCATTATGTTTTTGAGAATCTGTCAAATTAAGATACAAATTCTGTGAATCCTAAGTTCATCTAAGAAAATATGATCATACTTGGGTTTAAGTCGGAAACCATAGCAGCAGCACTGAAGTAGCAAGAGCCTCCTTGTTTTTTGTATTTCTGCCAGTAGCTATTGAAAGCAAAAGATGCATGGTCCTGGATGGTGTTGGGAAGATAGCAAGGTTTGTTTGGTTGGATCATCTTGCAATCTGCACCTCCAGGGCCACATGCCCAATCAAGGGCTGCTTGTAGAACATCATCTGGTGTTTGTTCATCTGCTATGCACCATTGCTTCGGCAGATCATCCCCATCTATATATTATGCCACATTTCCAAGAAATTTAGTAGTACTTGAATGAAGGTAAGTTGCATTACAAAGCAAACTTAATATATTATCCGAGAAAATTGGTAAAACTGGCAACTAGGCTTATTACCTGATCTTGGTATTAACAGCGCAAGGATTAGAACTGAGAAGTGTATCCATGTTAAGGCAGTGTTCATCTTGATCTTGCTTTACTCCTTAACCTAAGCTGTTTCCTGCTATTTATCTTCACTTAAAGTTGTCCGTGTTAAAATATAGTTTCCTTGGCATCTTTCTTAAAGAAGAATATAACCAGATTCTTTGCTTCATGCTTCAGTTGTGGAGCTCTTTTTTTTTTTTCTTTGTTTCATGTTGTTCCTTGAGCATAAAGTGTGGATCTATGAATAAATGGCAGCTCAGTCACTGGACCTATGGTGATCAGTAGCCCAAAGTGTAGACAACAGCTGTTATAACTTTATTTTGATCCCGAAGGCTTATGATCATACCATAGTATTCACAAGCTTTCATCCTACTTCAGCCATGTGAGAGCTCTTTGTTCATCTTAATTGTGCCATTGATATCTATTAACTTAACATAAAATAAATTAAAAAAGATATAGTACATCCAAAAATGGCCATAAGACGAATTGAAATTTTAATTAATATGAAAGTTTGTAGTGAGGCTAACATAATAAAATGATGATGATGAGTGTAAATTCTTCATTTGTAACACAATTGGAACTAGTATATTTTACTCATGCGAAGTTTATCTACTTCTAAAAATTAAAATTGTTATTATTAAGGTCTGGGATTGAATAACCTCTTTCTTAAATTGATCTCAATCTTACCCTCCCCTCCATGTAAGCATACATAATTGTCACATAGTTTTGTCCATTTGGATTGCTCCAGCTCCCTCACTCGCTGTCAATTGCGGCGGGAATAAACTGGTTTGTGGAAGAATTAGTTTCGAGGAAGCTTTGATATTTACTTAGTTCACTACTGGGTTGTGATGAATGCTGCTTGCTGCCTCTACCAATTTGAGTTATAACGATATCGGGACTACAAATTACTCGTACACACCAGAGAATTAGATGTAGCTAACCGCAGGAACATCAACATGTTCATTGATATACTTCGTGGAACAGTGGAAACTACACTGTTGTACTCTATTTTGTAGAGATTGTCAGGGATGAGAATTCATCTCCTTGGACAGTGCTAGAAAGGCTATATTTGATATTTAGTTCATGCATTGGTTACACTTTGAAATTGCAAATTTTCTCCTGTAAATATCGCGTTGAGGATCGAAAATTTTAACATCATGAAAGAAGCAAAAGAATCCAAAACTCCCATTACCAAGACCTTCAAAGCGCAGTTACCAATGGCGTATTGGACATTCATCGATCTCTTCTGTGCTGGAAAGGGGGACTGCTGCATTCCGGTCGAAGGAACGTACGGGCCATTGTTATCTGCTCTAAGAGCTTCTCCAGGTTCTCTCTCTTCAACTGACATTTTTTTTTTATTTTTCTTATTTTGTTCCTAGTAAATATTGAAGAATGATATGTTCTGTTTCCTCTAGTTCATCCCCCATTAGAGCCTCAGCTTGGTCACAGTACAAGAAGAAGAGCTGGAGTAATAGTGGGATTCGCAGCGCTTGGCACAGCGACGGCAATAATGCTAATAACAATTGCAATTCTGTGGTTGGTGAGAATTGAAATCGCTGGTAAAATTGCTCAAACTACTACCAATAAAATGCTCTCTGCCATTCATTTCTGTTGAAAATTTGCAATGCCTAACACTTGACAATAGCTTACCAATGGCTAAGCAGCAACAACATTAAGGGTAAGATACAGTCTTCCCTTCAACCAATGGAAAAAAAAAGTCATTCGGAGAAAAGCCAACACCCTAAAAATCAACCACTAAATTGTGAACATTCTTCTCAGCCTTGGGCATGTTCACCAAATGAATAGCCAGGAATCCAGATAGTGAGTCATACGCAAACTCAACATCAGCATAGCCAAGCAGACATCTCCTAGGCTTCAATGAAGAATACGCACCAAATCTACCGCAGCCTTTCACTTCCATGCACACCATTGCAACAGGCTCAGGTCCGTTTGCTGAAGTAGCATCCCCAACATTCAAGACATGATACGTGAGATCTACCACTGCTGCTCCAGCATTGTACATGTCCACCAAACCCACTGGAGCAAATCTGAGACCAGGTGCCAAATCCTACATCATTAACCCAAAATATCAGGTGTTAGCAGGCAAAACTTCATGACAATTTCTGAAAAACTAAGCAATTCTGCAAATTGACCTTGATGGGAGTGACCGTAAAGATCTCATGCTCCAAAACCTTCAAGGACACCGGGATGGTAGCTTTGTGCGGGAGGACAACAATCTGCCCGTCAGTTTGCCGGAATGTGACACAGTCACCACTCCAATCACGATCAGAGGCCGCCTCTGAGATGAGATGCACGTCAGTAGCAGTCACAGCACAAGTCAGAGCCTCCAAAGAGGTACTGTGGCAAATATTCTTCTTCTCTGTGGAGCTCCATGCTGCGCCTTGGCAGTTGAAGACTCCGATAACGCCAGTGTATCTGTTCATGTTCCATATCTTCAACAAACTGATCAGAAGGTTAGTCAGCATTAGCACTGTTAAACCATCAATGCACTATTAAACTTTGAGGATCGTATACGGTGCTCACCTAGAGCCATCACGAGTGGGATCGGAGAAGAGGCAATCTCGAGTGGGTCTACCGGGTAGTCGAGCACGAAGAATTGACCCATCAGGCAAGACCAGTTTCTTCAGCAAATCGAAGTTGTGCTTTCCAGGAACATCACTGCGAGTTCAAAAGATTGAACATCTAAATTACTCGTTTTGTAGCACGGTCTAAACAAGGTTGACGGTGGCCTGTACAGACACCTCTCAGAATAGTAGAGACAAAAATGATGAGGATGATCATGAAAACATGGTCGAGCTCACCTGACGTAAACTGGTCCTCCACTGATAGCACGAGCAGAGCCATGATACTCTGCCGCCGGATGCCGAGAGGGAAACATATCCCAGTCAGGGAGCATGATCTCACCGAGGAAGACGCTATTGTAGGCGACCGACGCGATCTGGATGGTGTGCGACGCCGACTCCGTCGGATAGAAATCGTCCGACGCCCTTCCCACCGCCGTCTGCTTCGAGCTACAATTTGTTCCCGAGAAAAAAAAGAATCTATCAGTCCATGGATGAGTAGCCAAGCAATGAAGTAAACACACAGCACGACTGACCAATACAGAGAATCAGTGTTGTGGCTCATGCAAGCGATGCATCCATTGTCAGGGAAATTCTTGGCGATGGAAGCGTCTAGGGCCCGATGGTACTGTCTTGTCAGCTCCACCCTGCCTCCGAGCTCGCCGCCGAGGGTCTCCAAGATGCACTGCAGGGCGACCTTGACCCCGTCGATTCCTGCGGCCGCTAAGTAGCTGTGTAACTCGTTGTAGAACTTGTAGACGCTCTTGGGATCTACGAGTCCTAGTCCCTGCATCGTGAGGTTGTACGTCTTCATCCATGGCTCATTCTCCATCACCCCGGGAGACACTTTTGGGTACTTCATCTTCGAATTGAAGTCCGTTCCTGGCCGGACTCCGCCCCAGTAGCCGGTGATGGCATGCCACACGTAGACGTATTTGAGGCCGTAGTCCTCTTTCGCCGTTCGTACGATAGCCTTGATCCCAGCGCCGGGGTCGTACTTGCTTTGAAACTTGCCATTTTCTTTAATTCCGGTGAGCCGGAGCAGAGGCGTCGGTTTGCCAAAACGGAAGCCATCGTCATCGGAACCAACGGACTGCCATCCGTCGTCGATAATGACAAACCTCGGCGGAGTACCGCCGTCGGAGAGACTCCGGAGCCCGGCCTGGACACCCTCCTGCGTCACGTCCTGGTAGAACGCGCCCCACGTGCACCACCCGAAGAAGTCCACGATGCCGGGGAGCTTCTTCTCCGTCCGGTGTCGGAAGGTCAGGAGACGGGATTTGACGGCTTCGACGGCGCCGGTGATGGCGGCGAAGGGATCGGAGGCCGCGGCTCCAACGAAGAGGGCGTCAAAGAAGGAGGTCGATTTGGTGTCCTCGTCGCCGCTCTCCAAGCAGAGCTCGAGCTCGTCTCGGTCGTTGCCCTGGAGACAAGCTCGGAAGGGGCCTTCGACGAGAGGGAGGAAGACGACGTAAACCGCCTCGTCATCGCCGACGCATTCAGTTTTGGATTCCAAAAGTAAGAATTGGGTCTCGTAGGGGATGTCCCTCCCCTGATTCCCCATCCGCTGCGCCATCCACCACAGCTTGAACCGAAAGCACGCCATGAACCTCACATCCCTATCAAGAACATCCAATCCAAAATGAATCGAATCCGACACCACCAACAAGACAAGATCTTCAAGGGTCAAATCGGACCTCAGAGTACCGAGGGAGACGACATGACGGTTGCTCGGCAACGAAAACTTCGCGCCGAGGAAGATACCGTCGACGGGGCCGGAGGTGACGGCGGATGCGGCAACCACGTTGTCGGGGACGCCGGAGAGGACTCTGTGGCCTTTGATCACCAACTTCGATTCGGAAACCAGGACGGCCGACGAGATCGTCATCTCCTTTAGTTCCGAAAGGAGTGAGCTTTGCTCGGATGCTGTCTAAGAACAAACAGATGTCATCAAGAACAAGTTTTAAAAGAAGCAGATACAAAACTCGAGATCAAAAGGCGAGCACATGAGTACTTTGGCGCGAGAAATCGACCTGCTGCAAATCGGCGAGGAAAGTATGAGATGGGATGGGAAGAGAAGGAAGGAGGCTTTTTTTTTTATATAGGGAGAGGAGGGAGGGAGTAAACGGAAGGAGGGCACTTTGTTCGAGAGATTTTATCCCAGTGCAACTCTTTATACGAGGGAGATCAAAGAATCTAACAAGATATTTCGTATCTCTTGAAAATTGATCTTAAAATTAAATTTGTACCTGACAAACACTCATGCATTCTTTGTTTCTTACTGGGAACAGTTGCGGTGGTTAAATTAATTACACCCGTATCTGTTAATAAACAAGGGCTGCGGCCCACTTAGGTGGGCTGAGCCCGACCCCTTTTAGGCCTGACATGGAATTTTGCTCGTGGAAAAATAAAACTGTATGGAGCAACTTTTGTAGGTGAACTAATTTCCGTTATGTCCCTTTGATCCTCTCTGAACCAAGTCTATTTTGATATCTCAAACAATAGTTTCATGGGAAAAAGGGCACTTTTATTTTTATAACGATATAGGCCTCGATTTAGACAAAATGTTCATTAATTATTCACATACACAGAGAGGGCTCATGGTCCCTCGAAAAACGGACGAGATGGGTAATCATTTTGAACAACTAATTAGCGAACATTCTGTATCTTTTATTCGATAGCAATCGCGTCAATCATTGAAGGTGAGTAGGTGACTCGCTGAAGATTAATTCTCAAGTACTATTTCCCTGCAGTTTTCTCTTCCATAAAACTTATCTGTCGAAAGAGAGCCAAGTAGACCGTGGCACGTAGCATAAAATGTTGTAGCAAGAGTTTTAATTCACGAGCAATTGACTGATATTGACTTTGAGGGCCTTTTAATATAATTCTCAAATGAGTGCATTTTTGTACCTTTCTTTGAGTTCGAGTACATATTCTAAATTCACAGTGTTCAAAGGCTTCGCGTAATTAAAAATGACCCTCAAACATTAGGAATTCATGCACATAGAAGCTAGCAGATATTAATTCAGCAAACACATTTTAGAATCCAAAACAGTGGAAAACACAAGGGAGATCTTGCCACTTGCCACTTGCCACTTGCCACTATGGATATAAGACGTTTTCTCTATTTTTTTTTCTCTTGGACCACTAAAAAACAGACAAACTAAGCTGCTCGACGAATCAGTATTGTTCATGCGGTAAAAAATCGAATAAAACAGATGCAATTTGCTGGCCATTCAAGAATTACAAGGATCATGCATTAAGCTACAGCTGCTACCGTCACAAAGCAATCATAGAGGTCACAATACGACCATAACTGGTTTTATTCGCATTTGCAACCAAAATAATAGACACTCTTGACTTTTAAGTGGTTGATAGTGGCTTCTACGATCCCCCTAAACATTCCAAATAGCTTGTTAAATTTAAATTGGAATGACTCACTTTTCATAAATTGCACGCATCGTTATCGTATTTTTAATTCTCTGCAACCCCCCTAAACATGGTTTCAGTAAGCTTCCGCTTGTCTCTCACATGCAATCGCAAAATAAGTAAATTTGGAACAAGAGGATGCAGCGAAGGTAACCTTTTATGATTTTTTAAACTTTGTCCTTATCTTAGGGGGGTGGGGGGGAGCTAACTAAAACTATGAACTTGATCGACTTGAGAAATACACCAGATGAGAAAACACAAATAGATCAACATTATGAATCCCATCAGAGATTCATGTAAGCAGATCGCCTTCACTCATTAAGTAGTAGAAAAAGAAAAAAAAAAGAAAAACTAGCAGAAAATGTATAACACATTAACACTATGTTGATAGAATAGCATAACAATGTCGATGACGCATGAGAAAATGGAAGCCGACAATCGATTACAATCGCATAAACATTGGAAAAAGAAGACAAGATTGTAAGAAACTCTACCTGATACAAGTTGGCAATGTAATGCCATGGCATAGAAATGCAAGCACAACGTATATAATAATCAAGATGAGTAGAATAAGGGCAAACCTGCAAGATACAACTTGTCAAAGTCAGAGAATGTTCTTATTTGAAGCAGAAAAGCTAAAACTTAGATAAAGTATAAGCAAAGAACATCTTATAATAAAACACTAAAGTATCTTCGAGATAATGTTCTGGCAATTGCCATATCATGATGAATGCTGAAAACAGGTATAAATGAAATCAACAAATAGTTGGCAATTAATTATCAATAGAGATAGCTTAGGAACATAACTGCTATACAACGAGAACAGCATTAATAATTTTTTTTGTGAATACAAAAACATAACAGATTCGTAAGTAGTAATAGTTAAACAAGAAGGATGAGATTCACAGGAAGATTGCAATCTAGCACAAGACAACATATAACGGAGTGCAACAGTACACTAATAAACAACTTTTACATATTTAAGGACTGGTCAAAAGATACATATTCAAGCATATATTTATCTAGGATGTGGAGATTAATCTAAACAACATGCTGCAAGACCTGCTTACTCAAGTACATGATCACATTTTGATTGCCATTCATGACCATGCTACTGACAGTAAGCTGCAAATATTTTGACACTCGGGAGCCCAAGGAGTGGTAAGATTTTAGCCATCTAAAATTTCATTACTTAACAACTTGCATCCTCATAGAAAGAGCTAATTCGTGTGTTTCTGATCTGCTTGACATGATTATCAAATAACTGAGTTAATATGAGTAAATGCTATGTGCTAAAAGAGGTCAGAAATAAAATTCCATACTCAAGTTTTCTAGAATATGAAATAATGAGAATAAGAATTTCAACCCAAGTGAGTCGTGGAAGAATGTCTTGTATAGATCTCTCCACTTTACGCACCAACTGACAAGAAACAGATTGGTCAATGGTCATCATGGGCAACAATCCACATGAAGTATAACTGGATTTCAGATGTTCAATTAGGTGAACTTACCTACCAAGGGCCGAAATCACTAGGTTGCTACTTGAAGATCAGAAAACTAAAACCATGGATTCTTTTAGTAATACACTTATTCCAAACTCGTATTTAATGCTTTGGTTTTGGAATACATATTGTGAAAGTATCTTACATTTTTTTTTAAGAATAGAATATAGCATACAGAGTTCAATGCATGAAAAAAAGGAACTAACAAGAAATTGAAAAGTGCATATCACATACATTAGCCTAATATTTCGCCACCAGACAGTATTTCTAAATTGACGTGCTTGTTTCCTAAAGCCAAATGTATTCCCTTGCATGTTTGCCGTCTTGTCAACCAGGAATTCCAATCGCTCACCTCTTTCCAATACTTTATCGATATTCTCTATCATAACATTGCGCACCTATGACACATCAAGAATCATTAGATTATTCAAATAGGTAAGAAGGCAGACTGCATAATAGATACTAACAATTCATGTTAAAAATTATTATATCCTGTCAAAACCAAAGAATTTACTCTAAAAAGTCCTGATTAGTGATTATTTAGATGAGATTCAGCATTTATGAACCATGGGACACTTGGTTTTCATTTCGTTGTAGGTGTAAGCAGCCCGCCATTAAGGATAGAGAAAAAAGAAATAATAGAAAAAGAGCTCTAGCATAAAGATTGATGTTATCACATACAACTCACGGTGAAAGCAAGATATTTATTGTGTATTTTTGATATGAAGTATAAATGTTATGTACTGTAAAGGGGTGAGTGAATCTTCTCAACATAACTATATACTGTGAAATCTATAATTGATGAGGGTTTTCTACCAATTCAACACTATTGAATCAGTCAAATATATGTACAGATAAAAATCAGAAACACACCTGCATGAATTGAAATAATATATATGATGCTCAGTTGAATGATAATGTGTTTTTTGATAAACGCAAACAAATAAAAATAAAAATAAAAATTATGAAGCAAATTACTTTACTGGCCAAGAGAGTGTCTTTTCTTAATTTCTTCCCATGCATACACATGAAAGGAAGTCAAAAATGTCTTTGAAAAGTACTAATTTAAAATATAATCTACCTGATTCATTTCACCTTTGATTCGATTCATCCTATCTGCATTAGGATCACCAGAATAGTAATCAATCTGTTGACTCAATACCCTGGAGAACTCATCATTCATTCCGTAAGCAGCTGCTGTATGACAAGCACGACCATATGCCTTCACAAACCTTCCATGAATATCCTCAAGAAAAGCAAAAGGAATTCTTCCTACATGGATCATTCATTACATTCACATGGTATTTGTCTTGAAAAAATGTCTTCAATGATGCAATGGTCAAATAATAAAGAAGTAACCAAAGGAAAAGAATAGCAATTTGGTGGGCATTTCTACAGAATCCGCCAATCTTTCTAGTTTAATCGAAAGGAAAATAGAACAAGAATTATGAAATTCATGTAAGTTCATGAGCAATATGACTCGATAATCTCCTTGACAGAACAACAATTTGATACGTCTTGAAAACCTGATGACTACTAGCTGTGTTATAATTAAAATAAACATACAGCTCTAATATTTACATTTCCTAGGAAAGATCAATGAGTGATAAACTGAACTCTAAAGCAATCCATTAATTACTTAAGGTTGATAATTTTGTATCAAGGAGAGCATTAGCTAGAACGAAGTAACAGGCATTACCTTTAGTGTTAGGCAAATTTACCATGAAAAAGAGAGAGATATTTACTTAAGGTTGGTAATTTGGTATCAAGGAGAGCACTAGCTAGAATGAGGTAACAGGCATTGCCTGTAGTGTTAGGCAAATTTACCATGAAAAGAGAAAGACAGACAATTCATGGTTTAGTTTCTTGCTCAGAGATATGCTACATTGTGATTGATGAACAACCTGTTTGCTCAGGTTGGCAAATGCTCATCTCAGGCTCAACAAGATTAGGATTGTATTTGACGCTATGTCCCTTTGAATGCTCTTAGGTCCAAACCACCACTTGAACCTTTGGCATTAGTAAATTTTGGGCATATCATCAAGATCTGTGTGCTAGGCATCCCCGTTCAAGGATGTTTTCGTGTGAGACATCCCTACCAAGCTTTGCCAAGTACCAAGTCTATACATATGGGAATTCTCTTGCTAACTTGAATGTGTAGAATGATGCATCCACCAACTGCTCAATGTTTGATGCTCCCACATTAGTTTCATTAAAAGTTGAGCATTTGAAGACTGTGACTAGGTACACAAAGATAAAGAAAAAAGAGAAAGACCATAAGAAGTTACAAGGATATTTGCTGCATGAATATAAGTAGCTAAGATATCAGAGCATTAAACAATGGGATGTAACGCATGCCTACAAGTTCAAAGTAGTAAGTGACCGTTTATGAATTCAAACAGTATTTGCTCATCACCTTCTACAATGTCACACAAGTTGCACTTGCATGCATCACAAGCAAGCTGTGACATTTCTCAATTTCATACTAATAGAGTCATGGTTTCCCACCCAATCACATAGAAGGCAATCCTACCTTCTGTAACTATTGGGTTTCTATCATATTGGTATTGAATTGACATCTAATAACGATCAAGCATGCTGATGGAACTTAAATTTTACCTTCATCTTGATTACTGGAGCAAGAAATTAGTATAATTAACTGAAACACACATCAATTTACAACTTGCAATATCACTAATATAATATAACGGAGGTGGTTAAGTGCTGGTCCATCTGCTACAAATTTAAAAATGTGGAATTACATAAATGTGATTCCTTGAGGAAGAACTAAAGCATTATACAATTTTTTTTTTTAAAAAAAAACAACATTGGAGAAAGTAGTAATTCACTCATTGAATTTCCATTGCAAACTGTGGACAAATCTACACAACACCATTACGGCATACAAAGCAACAGAAAAAAGTAAAAAGTGACAGCTAAAGCCAAACGCTTCACAGTGAAAACACCAAAATGCTACTGTCGGGCAAGCATACTGATAAATAAGCAAAATTCAGCACCTTCCTTGTGATGTATGAGTTCAATTCTTAATTATGAATTTACAACCTCCATGGCAATGTGGAATGGTCTGGCGAATAATGTCAAAACCACATTTTGTACTACATACAATGACAGGTGACCTCTTTTAGCCAGTTTATCTGGTTATATGGCACGAGCAATAATTTTAGTAAAGGGGAACTTGTTTCTTTTCTCTCCCAATCGGCCCATTTGGACGGTGAAAATATGTTTAGACATTTCTTTCGGCGACACACGAATCCAATTTGACAAGGACGAGATTTTATATACGTTACTGATATCGAAGAGATCAGAATAGTTTGACCCTTTTACTTTCAAGAAAGCACAATAAACACGCCAAAGAATCAATAAGCAAGCATCCACAGCGGGGGCACCGATGTAAGAGACGAATGGCAGGGTAGGAAACGAGAGGACTCACTGCCAGCGGCATCATCGGCGACGCAGAGGACGGTGAGGCCGTCAGTGCGCTTGGCGTGGAAGATGTAGCGGTCCTGTGAGTAGGAAACGTGAGTGTCCTGTGAACCAGGTATCTGTTCCAGGATCTGCCGCGCCACCGCACTCGCGTTCATCGGCGACGACGCGCTGAACTCCGCCAGCACCACCGATCCTCGCGCCACCAGAGAGTAGAGGATCGCCATCCGAGAAGACACCCCCACGCACTTTCCCCTCCGATCTCTTTCTCGACGACGAGGGGCCGGGATTGGCGAAGAACTAAAAGAAAGAGAGAGAAGTAGGAGGATCCAATAACGGAGGAGCAGATGAAATCATCATGCTCAGCTACTTTGTTGAGTTGGCAGGACGACGAGGTACGATGTACTGGCGGTGAAATATTCTCATCTTAAGCGGTACCGCCTAAAATTAAACTTTGCAGAGAATTAAAAATTGTTAGAATTATAAAAAAAAAATGCATTGAATATTTATAATTCAAAATATAATATTTAAGCTGTTGAAAAAATATAATATTTAACGTCAGTATTTGGGGATGGGGGGATTAGAAATTTTTTAAAAAAGTTTTTTATTTTTTCCATTTTTCAAAATTTCCTATATCATTCGAGTTCATTAAGGCATTTTTTGAAAAAAAAAAAAAATAAGGCCTTTTTTTTTGTTACCATCATCCGCGTATTCATTAAGACATTTAATCAGGCCCTCAGGTCAATGGCTTGCGTTTGAAGAGCCGGAGGTCAGTTTGATCCTCGCAGGAATTATGAGGAATTTCACTGCTTTCCACTGTTATGGTTGAGGGGTTCCGCACTGGTGCGACTGATCGGCTGAAACCTCACTTACGACTGCACGCTGCCTTCCCCGATTTACTCATGCCGAGAAGGAGATAAGGTTCGTGGCTGACACGGCGCGGATACCACTTGTAAATCAAAAAAAAAAAAAAATTAAGACATTTAATCAAAAGTCAATCTTTGAAAATTATAAATCTGTTTTTTTATGCTAATTCTGAATTTAGTAATATACTTTTTATGATTTATCTCCTTTTTATTTATTTTAGAACCGATCGATTTTTTTTTACCAATTAAGGCATTTAATCAATGAACATAAAAATGCGACACTTTTTCCTTATTTTTTATATGCAATGTAAATTTCACATTATTAATGTTGCTTTTTAAGTATGTGAGAAAAAATTCACTTTAATTTTCAACCCGTGGAAATTGTCAACGACGCGAGTAGTGAGTGTGCATGGAAGCCATCTCATTTCTTCTTCTCTCTCATTACACGTTATTGTTCATTGATTTCTCCACCTCGCTCGATCCCCCTCTTCCTCGCATCTCTTCTTTATCCAAAATTCCAGTTTTCTCATCGGCAAAAACTTGCCAAAGTTGATTGGTGCATTTGAATCGTAAGCAAATCAAAGGAAACAAAGATGACAGGAGGAGCGGAAGAGTTATTCATCGGATCGATCGATCAGGGCACCACCAGCACTCGTTTCATCATCTACGATCACGACGCCAAGGCCGTCGCATCTCACCAGGTCGAGTTCACCCAGTTCTACCCCAAAGCCGGGTATGTGATTTATAATTTTCATGTTTTTTTTTTTTTAGTTGTTGTTGTTTGATTCGATCATGGAAGTGCGAGGGATGGATCATGGATGGTTGCAGATGGGTGGAGCACGATCCGATGGAGATCCTGCAGAGCGTGCGGGTGTGTATGGCGAAGGCGCTCGACAAGGCCACGGCCGCCGGCTACAACGTCGACGCCGGCCTCCGAGCCATTGGCCTCACCAACCAGCGGGAGACCACGGTGGTGTGGAGCCGATCCACCGGCCTTCCGCTCTACAATGCAATCGTGTGGATGGACGCCCGCACCAGCGCCATCTGCCACCGCCTCATCACGCAGCTCCCCGGCGGTCGCAACCACTTCGTCCCCTCCTGCGGCCTACCCATCAGCACCTACTTCAGCGCCCTCAAACTCGTCTGGCTCATCGAGAACGTGGACGTCGTCGGGGACACCATCCGCTCCGGCGAAGCTATGTTTGGTACCATCGACACTTGGATGATCTGGAATCTCACCGGCGGCTGTGGCGCCGTCGATCGCGATGAGAAGCCCGTGCTTGGGCTCCACGTCACCGATTGCTCCAACGCCTCCCGGACCATGCTGATGAACCTCCGAACCCTAGAATGGGACAGCGCCACCCTCGAAACCCTGGGCATTTCCCCCAACATCCTCCCTAAAATTATCAGCAACTCGGAGACCGTCGGCATGATCGCCAACGGGTGGCCGCTCTCCGGGATCCCCATCGCCGGCTGCCTCGGCGACCAGCACGCTGCGATTCTGGGCCAGCACTGCAGGAAGGGCGAGGCCAAGAGCACGTACGGCACTGGAGCCTTTATCCTGCTCAACACCGGTGAGGAAATCGTCAAATCTTCTCACGGCCTGCTAACCACCATCTCCTACAAGCTTGGCAAGGAGGCTCCCACCAACTACGCCCTGGAGGGCTCCATCGCCATCGCCGGCGCGGCCGTACAGTGGCTGAGGGACGGACTGGGGCTCATCCAGACGGCAGCGGAGATCGAGGAGATGGCGGAGATGGTGGAGAATTCGGGAGGCGTGTACTTCGTACCGGCGTTCCACGGGCTGTTCGCGCCGTGGTGGCGCGACGACGCGCGTGGGGTGTGCGTGGGGATGACGGGGTTCTCCAACAAATATCACATAGCACGGGCGGTGCTCGAAAGCATGTGTTTTCAGGTGAACGATGTGCTCTATTCGATGCAAAAAGATGCATGGGACGGCGGCCAGGAAAAGACCAAGGAGGGCGAATTCTTGCTTCGCGTTGACGGCGGCGCCACGGTTAACAATCTGCTGATGCAAATTCAGGTTCAATATTTTACCTAGTCTTCAAGATTTTGGCATCTTTCCTCTCTGTTGCTCTGTATACGTGCCTTAAAAAAAAACCGTTTTTTTCTCGATGAATAGTTAATCACTTCACGAAGAGCATTTTTTTTTTTGTTTTCTGAAAATCTGTTGATTTTTGACATTTACTTTGAGTTGATATTTATAACATTGCTAAGTTTTGAATCTAAAACGATTCCTTTTCTAATATCGGTTGTCTTGTTACACTTACTGCATCTCATGATCTTGTGGTTTGCTTGTTCATTGTGTGCTTCTGATAACGATTCCAACACTGTAAGGTTCTGCTAGATTGTTTATGTAAGTCACTGCGATATCTCTCACCATTTTGCTTTAGTTGATCTTAATTTGGACGATTCCATTTTAATAGACATTAGAAGTTTGAAACTCGAGTATTCACATTTTGTATGGAAAGATGCATTGCCATGCCATTGTGTCACTTAATTTCATGGTGGTTCATAAAGATCATGACGACGATGTTATTTTAAACTCCATACCTCATCTCTTTCGAGTCACAGTGCTTTCAGTCGATGTGCTAACAAGCCTTAATAAAAAATTTGAAAATTAACTGTCATTTTCATCGTCTCTGTTCATCCGTACACAATTGTATATGGTTTGATTAAAATAGGTGAATATTATTGGTAAATTGTAGTTCCTGAGTTAAAGAACTAAACAAACTTTACCCTGTCATGTTATTTTACAACTATCGACTATACCGACATGTTTTCACAGACCTCAACAAATTTTCTCATTTCATTAACCGGATATCTTCTGTATGGTAGGCTGATCTATTGGGCAGCCCAGTCGGCCGACCTGCAGATATCGAAACTTCGGCGCTGGGAGCAGCTTATGCTGCTGGATTAGCTATTGGTGTCTGGACTGAAGAATGGATATTTGCCTCTGGACATGAAGAAAGACTGACAATATTTCGTCCCGAAATATCTGAAGAATTGAGAAAGAGAAGGACTGAATCTTGGCACAAGGCCGTGTCTAGAACTTTTGATTTGGCTGACTTGTGAACACAGAGCTCACTTAGCTACTTCTGTAAATGATAAATTTACTAGATCTTAGTTCTGAATAACTTTTGATTTAGTCTTTGTTTCCTCATTGAGCATTTGAGCTGGGATATAAAGGAGTTGGCTTGGTGGTCCAAGCTTTTTAATTCATCTGTTTACTATCTTCCATTTTCTTTTAATTAGGTGGCTTTGTTTTTTGAATTAGATTGGAATTAATAAAATTGAATGAATAAAAGGGAATATGGTTCTTTATATTTGTTTCCTTGGTTGCCATGCTGAAATGCTATAGATAGGAAATAGGTGATTTTAATTATATTTGACCCATTTTGTTCATTTAATTATTTTTGTTTTGTCTTGTTTCTTCTAATTTACTGTGTTTATTCAACATAATTAGCTCAGTGGAGCCAACTAATATACTGAGTTCGATTAGTCCCCTCAGCTCCATTAGTCCAACTATTTGCTCGATTGATCCACTTGATCCATCCAATTATATTGGTTATCCAGTTTGTTCAGCTCCATTAATTCCATTATACTCGCTTTTTTTTTTAATCTTAATTTTAATTCAGTAACTGGTAAGATAACTTTCGGTGGTGATTTTCTCTTCTCGGAGATTTTTTTTTTTAATTTTTGGAACTCAGCTCATAAACAAATTTAATTTTATGTCTACTTTTATAATTCCTCTAGTTAATTTTGATAAATTGAGAAATAAAAAATCCTCTTCCTGAGCATCGTGTGTTTTTTAATTTTTATTTTTTTCAAAGGTTGGGTTTACGCCCACGGATTTGCGAAGCGTTTCGAATTAATTAAACTTTCACCATGAAGAAAGGATCAGAAGATAGTTTCTTTAATAATTTTTCAGGAAAAACCTACTGACAAATTAAATACATGGGAAATGGATGTGCTCGATCGTTGCACTTGTATTTTGTTTTTATATATCATCATAAATGCGTAGCGATGGAGAGCATATATATTTCTGATTATATATGTGTGAATGTAAGTGTAGTAAATAAGTCGATTCGTATGATTGCATTATATATCGGTGCAGGCGTAGTCATGGACTGTGTCAATCTCTGCAACAGCGTAACCTTGGTGGGTTATCACATTCATGGTACCACACTGCCATGCAGCCATGTTTGCTACCTTCAAAAGCAATGAGCTAGCCGCCCTGACATGATCAGGTTCCTGATAGTAATACACAATATATGCCACATTTAATTGGTGCAGGACGCAAGCCATCGTCGTCGTCCCAATTAATATCCAACGCAAAACCACACACACTTGAGACAAATCTCTCCCCATCTCTGTCTCTCACACCCCACTGTTCCTCCCTTGGCCTCACTCGACTTCATCTAATCCACTTCGCACATATGGGACCTCGTCCAAGAAAACTGCAGCATTTCCAGCAATGTTGTCCTTCGACAGTTCTACCTCTCTACCGCTACCGACTGATAACCCACTACTGGATTCCTAAGCTAGTAAGCTGTTGCTATTATTTTACTACTGCATGCTGATGCTGCTTATTCAGTTGTGGATTGGAGGCTTTCTCTTTGCAGGAGAGTAGTCCATTCCTGCAATATCTAGGATGTCAGGGTCTTTCCGCATCGTCGTCGAAGTCGGAGGTTTAGTTTCCGGTGGCGGCGGCAACAACGAGCTGTAGACTAACGCTCCACTCTCCTTCTTCTTGCTGATCATGTCGTGGCTCCTCGAACTATCATCCTGGCATCGACATATATCCAATATAACAGTATGAGCGATCGCTGAGAGAGAGCTAGCAAAGCAATACTCTAAACAGCATCAAGCTATACATTTATATACTCACATGGAGATCATGGTAGTGTTTGGAATTCAGTGACTGTTCTTCCATCAATAACCTGATTCCTGAATAAGAAAAAAGAGAATCAAAACTGTATCTGAAATATTTTCAAATGATACTTAATTTTCAAAGTAAGATATTATCTAAAGCTAGCTGTACCTTTAGACATGTTCGGTGAGAGTAACAAGAGGAATAGAAGAAGCATGGCTGATCTAAAATGCTTCATGGAGCTAGGAAGATGTTTGATGAGAGGTATAGTAGTGCAAAGAAAGTTGGAAGTGGCTAAAGTTGAGAGTAGATGAAGCTCTCAGACAGACGAGGTACTATATAAGCCAAAGCCATGGGAACCGATCATTTTTAAAGTCCAAATTAAGGACAAGATCTTCCATAAGAAAAATAAATGGAATGATTGACAATTTTTTTTCCTTATCATTTAGTTGGAATAACTGTCAGTTATTTAGGAAGGATGTTCCCCAAAATTTGGATCTTGTTCATGTATATATTTGTTTGATATTCAAAATGGCCAATAGGAAGTCAGAGAGGGAGGTAAAAGACATTTGATAGCTCTAGGTCAACTGAATACGTAAAGAATTTTTGTATTCAACTTAAACAGCAACTCATTAAATGCACAATCTCTGGTCGCTGATCAATTAACTAGTTAATTAGAAGGATTAGTTGAAAAAAAATTAGGAAGGCGCCACGTGTTGGGAGACGGTGCACGTCGCTTGCCTGTGCTTTGGGGGGCACGAAGACATCAAGGTGGCGACGTTGTTGGGGGCTCGATTGAGGCAGCTCTCCTCACAATATATCAATGTTTTTATGTTAATAAATAATCCATTAATTTAGTCGGTTAATTTTGTTGAGGTAGGAGCTAGATCAGGAGATCATTCATCAATCATCAAATTCTGTCACAATATCAGAGCTAGCCCTCAGTGGTCTTTGCCCAATTCTCATAAAAATTGACACAGGTAGCTTCTCTTTTTCCTGTTTTGCTTTTTCTTTGTTTCTCGCTCATCATCGAGGTGCCCATTTTTAATTGCCTCCTAATTCCATAATTTCAGACATCATGTTGTTGGTTACTGAATCATTTTCATCTTGCCACCAGCGCTGCAATCTTATAGGGACTTCCTTAATTTCTTGACTGCTCTAGTTTATTCTAACCATCATCAGTTTTCCGAGAACTGAAACACGAAGATTATCGGTCACAAATGACCTACAATCGATAAATACTGTCAACTCAAAATTTGTCCATATAAAAAAAAATATCATTCCACCATGCGTGCAGTGCATCTATTCTAATTCAGTTAAATACATAAAGAAAAAAAAACACAAACAAAAAATAACTATATTACAGAAGCAAATGACGACTTTAGCCGATGCAAGTGCTATGTGATGAGTAAGAAATCCGAAAATCAGCCAAAGCTATTACCTTGCTCATATTTTGGCCATCGAGACAAGTCCTCTTGCTCTCCAGGACTGAAAGGACAGCGGTGAAGTGACTTGCCTGTACGAGCTGACCGACATGGCATGCTTTCGACTTTCGAGGATAAAACAAATGGGCTCTGCTTCTTGACCCTCCACAAGTAGTACTTGAAGCTGAGTCAAAGAGCCTGATCCCTTTGGGGACCCGGCCATCTTTCTCCCTCTCTCTCTCACTTCCACCGCACGGCCAAACGCTGCAGGAGCCGGCCATGGCTCCATGCCAATGCCCATATGTCATGAATGGCACACTGCGAGTTTCAAAAAGTTTTCAGGTGCTACATAGCTCAAGTTCCGAGGACTAATTGATGGAGCTTCTAACTCTGTACGTGCATGGACTTGGAAGATGGAAATGTTAAAAATATGATTTCCACTGTCAGCATTTATTAACGAAATATATTCAGAATATAATTTATACATCTTTAAAATATCCATTCGTAAAGGATTCAATTTTTGATATATTAATTTAATTTACTTTCTTGAATGTTTTGATTTATTATTTAAGCTTCAGGTTTCTACAAATTATTGAAGATCTGCAAGGAGGAAGAGTTCAATTCGCAAATAGAACTTACAATTGCTGAACAGGTCAGCAGTAACGCTGCAATGGCTGGCACATTTGAGTTTATTTGGTCAATTAAAGGGAAGGATGGGAAACAGAGTATGGGCAGAAGCTAAAGCTGTTTCAGGAAATTTTGAAACCGAGAACAGTAATATTCATATTAAATATATAAATAATCCAAAAAACAATTCGCATTAAATTTGTAAGATATCCTCTTCTTCTTTTTTTTTTAAAGAATATCATATAATAGCCTTTGCCCACTTTAGTATTCTGGTTACACTAATCAACAACTATTTCTTTTTGGTCAAAATCGTCGACCTCGACTGTGCACTATCCGCGCCAGTCGAGGCCTCGAAGAAGTTTGCTTGAAGGTGTTTGATTGCTGAAGGTCGAGCGAGGACATGTAGCGGGAGTCGATCGTCGATCGAATACGACTAGTGGGTTGAGAAAGACAATTGTGAGAGATGTCTGAAGCCGACGCAGTAGTCGTTACTGACGAAGACATCGAACTAATCGATCTGTGTGGACGAGGAAGACGACGACGCTGGTGCAATAATCTGGTCGAAGACGTCCGCTAATTAAAGAGGATGCTCGACCACTAGAACCACACTGGAAAATATGTCTGTCTGCATCGCTTTCTGATCATCGATCGTTTTAAATTCTCAGTTTATCCAACCACTTTAGCACATTATTTTAATGCAAAAGAGAACAGAATTTAGTTTTTTAAATATATTTTTTTATTCTTTTAATGATTTTAAAACGTTTTTTCATTTTTAAAAATTTATAGTTGAAAATATAAAAATAAAGTTAAGTCCATCGAAAGTGGGCATGCACGAAGGAAGCTCGATGTAAAATTGTAAAAACATGACTATAAAATGCCATTATGCCAACAAAACAATAAGTTCTCATTTTTTTTAAAATAATAATAATAATAATAATATCTCATTCAGATTTTTAATCCGATAGATAGTTGAAGAATAAATTTGTTTTTTAAGAATCTAACTACACAAGTAAAATTAAACCTTTTAAATAACCAAACTAAAATCGCTTACTATATTTGGTGACAAAAAAATACTTTTCAAAGGGTAATTAAACTTAATGCTCATTGTAATATATTTGGTCAACAAATTTGTATCTGACCCTTTAGAAAACAAAAGACAACTACAAAACAAGTATATATGGCAATCGGAGATAAAAACTAATTAAATATGATTACAAAACAAGTGTATCTTTATCGTTATTATAGTGAATACATTCATTACAGAGTTAAATGATAAGCCAATGAAGATAGCGATGCCAACATCTGATTCGAGCAAAAGCCTAGTGAGGAAAATAATATTAATGATCAAAAGCAAGCTGGTTACACATGTAATAGATTATAACTACGTACGTATACTAACAAGAAAATATTCAAAGTCTTCGAGTAATAATATCAAGTTATCTAGATTTTAACAAGAACTAGACAATGCATATATGCTATATGGATGACTAAGAATATTATCATTTTTAGAAGAAAAGCATGAATATAGTGTTGGAGAATCGTGACCCGACTAAAAGGGAGTTGAATAGCTCAATTGACGTGCTTGACGGAAATTGATCGTTCTTGTGTGCTCGTCTACAATGATCGTTAATATGCTCAGCGGAATAATAATCAAAACGAAGTAAAGATACAACACACACAAGACACGATCGATATACGGGTTCGAAATCTTAGGATTCCTACTCCATGGGATGAGCTCAACGAGCTCGAGTGATGCACACACCACTACTTAAACTCTTTCTTGACAACACGTCGGAGGTGGAGAAACCTCGTACAAGCAATTACGGAGGTAGAGAAATCTCGTACAAACAATTACAAAGGTAATACAAAAAAGTACAAGCAAATACAAAGACAAAATGAAATATGTAAAAAAAAATTTACAACAAATGACTCTAAACTTTGCTTGTTATTTGCTTTAGTTTGCTGAAGAAAGTCTGGAATGCAACAGCAATTTCTCTCCAAAATCTCCCCAAATATCGCTATAGAATTCCTCTCCAAGCTCCTCCTTTTATGCTTGTCTCGGGTTGATTCCGCGCCTAGCAGTCGACTACCATAAGGCTCCAGTCGACTGCTTCTGCAGTCGTTGTCTCACAATGACTCGATCCACGCTGGACAAGTTCCAACGGATACTCCATCAGTCGACTGTCAAATCTTAGCAGTCGACTGATGCAAGGTCGATCGAGCCACGATCGTTCGCCGCTCGTGGTCGTTCCACCTATAACACGGTTGATTGATGGTGGGGCGGTCATTTATCACCTCGGGCAATCATTGTTGGGTCCTAAAACTCTAGTTGACAAAGCATTCGATCGTCGGGTAAAACCTCAAACAACATATTTAATTTGAGCATTTGGCACTTGACCTCAATCACTTGGTCAAGTTCACTTCATCTATAATCGATGAGGTTTAACCCAAGACGCTCTTAGCCTAGACCTAAGCCTTCTAGTGACCTCTACTAGCCTAGCATCTATCAGATCCCTCCAAGTCATCCATGACTTGTTCATCCATACGCGGATCCCTCCAAGTATCCATGACTTATTCATCTATACGCTAGACTCCAGGTGTTTCCATCGGCTATTGTCATGTTTTCGGTGTCTACACCGCTAAGGTACATATAGACTTACGCTTCCAAGAATACCGCTTGACCTTACACTGCCAAATCACCCCTTGGACTTTCCAAATGTCAAGTACCAATAACTTAGACTTTCATCACCAAAGCTACACACTTGAACTTACATGGCAAAAGCTACACACTTGGTCTTCTCTTGCCAATTCTTTGTTGGACTTCCAATGTCAAGTCTCATGCTTGAACTTTCACCACCAAGGCTATATGCTTGGACTTCCGTTGTAACACACCCGTAAAATTCCTAGCAATTTTACAAGAATTTTTGCATGATTATAATGGACTTTATGTGGGCTCCTTAAAAAAAAATAAAAGAAATAGAGCCAAAAAGGATGCATGACCCAAGGTTTGAACCCTAAACCTCCTGGTAGATAACTAAACCTTAGGATGCATCCAATAACCAGAAGCCCAGCAGGGTTGTGCTATTAGAAGGATATGGGAAATGATAGATAAGGGTAAGGGAGTCTAAGGGACATCTTCAAGTGAATAAATAGGAGAATAAGGAGACAAGAGGAACAAAAAATGTCATTCTCCTCTTCTTCCTCACCAAAACCCTAACTCCCTCTCCTTCCCTTTTTCCGAAAACCAACCAAGCAAGAAGAGGGCTTTAGTCTTGGCACAACCTAGGGTATATTCTACTACTAAACAAAGCGAAGGATGTAAGTATCCCCTTGCCTTCGGTTGATGGTTGTTAAGAAAATCCTTTATGAAACTTTCGGCCAAGACCTTCTTCATGCTTCCCATGATTGTCCCTGCTATGTTTTGTATGAATATATGCATAGTACGGGCCTAATACTCTAGTAGGTTCGGAATTAGCTACCTTGGGTCTATTAGGGATGCGCGCTATGATGATGATGTATGTGGTACAATGTCGGACCCAATATGTTGAGATTATGTTTAAGTACCTATAAATATATGTTTTCAAAGAGCATCTTGCATATACCCTTATTTCATGTCTAGGTTATTATGATGGTTACATCAAGGTTATGCTTATATGTTCTTGTATGTTTATATGCATATTATGCCTATATGTTCTTGTATGTTTATATACATGTTATGCTTATATGTTCTTGTATGTTTATATGCATGTTATGCTTATATGTTCTTGTATGGTTATATGCATGTTATGCTTATATGTTCTTGTATGTTTATATGAATGCTATGCTTATATGTTCTTGTATGTTTATATGCATGTTATGCTTATATGTTCTTGTATCTTTATCTGCATGCTATGCTTATATGTTCTTTATGTTTATATGCATGTCATGCTTATATGTTCTTAAATGATCATGTCACTACTCTATGTCTAATTCTCGATGTATGCCTTTTGTGAGTATGAAAGGATCTTACTAAGCGTATGTGCTTATAGTTTTATGTTCCCTTGTACTGCAAATAAGGGTAAAGAATGACTAAACTAAAGGGAGCAGCAGGAGGGACAAAGTGTGTGTGGTAGTGGCATGGTGGAGAAGATCTGTTTATGTTTTCCATACTTGTGCATGTTTTCCTTTAAATTTTGCATGTTAGTTGTTAAGAGTCAAACTCTACTTGATGATGAATGATCGCTACTTGGTGTCCTTTAAGTTGAATGTCATGAACTTGAACTAAGTACTTATGAGATGATGATGCATGCTTATGTTTAAAAGAAAGAAAGAAAAAAGAAGTTTAAAGTCTTCCGCTGTAAGAAGTATAGGTAGTCTTTCGCTGTAAGTGTATGTATGTATGATCACGTCGCGCCGCCCTTCCAACCCCTGAAAAGGGCGCACTACACCAAAAAATCAAATAGACAACGGTGAAAAACCGTTGTCTATTAGCCAAAAAATCTGTTGTTAATCGACCCGTTGTGAAAAGGGGGTCGGTCAAAGACAACGGTGAAAAACCGTTGTAGATTTAAGGAAAGACAACGGTGAAAAACCGTTGTCTATTAGAAAAAAAAACTGTGGTAAATCGACCCGTTGTGAATAGTGGTTTGGTCAAAGACAACGGTGAAAAACCGTTGTCTTTTCAAAGATAAGACAACGGTTTTTAACCGTTGTCTTTGACCAAACCACTATTCACAGCGGGTTGATTTACCAGTTTTTTCTAATAGACAATTTTTCACCGTTATCTTTCCTTAAATCTACAAGATTTTCACCGTTATCGTTAATAATTTACCACGGTTTTTTGCTCATAGACAATGGTTTTTCAGCGTTGTCATTTCTCGACACATATATACACATAATAAACCGTTGTAGATGTTGCATTTTTAATATAAATCATACAACATCAATAAGAATTATAGAAAACACATATATACACTCCACTTGTAGCAATGTAAAATACAAGGTCACATTACATTTTAAATGATCACTTTTACCGATATATATGAAAAGTATCTTTGGCAAAACAACTACACATCATATGCACAAAAGTATTTGCATAGCAAAACACTTATAGAATGTAACCAAAAGATGTATGTACACTTAAATCTCTCCTAATCATCGGATATGTGATCTTGTATGCAATCAGCCCACTCGAACGTGTACTTCATCAATTTCCTTTTGCACTATCATAGAATTTGAAGTGCATGTGAAAAAATGAAAATGTAATTAACGCTATGGTATCAATAAGAAAATTTGAAAAAATATCTAATATTACTATTGATCGTAGGGAAGACTTGTCAAAGGATGCGCGCTTTCAATTATCTCTCTCATATATCGTAAAACAAAATACCCACATTGAGCTCCATCCGGTTGAAGGAACTGTGATGGAAAAAACCTCATCTGTCTTTGTTACTCCATCATCAAGCAATGCGTAAGAAACATACGAGAAGATCAAAATGAGATCGTTCCTTAAAGCAAGAGCTAGATCGGTTAAAGAGAGGATTGTGGTGTTACTCGCATAAAGATCTGGAGAAGATGATATCTTTATCTTGAAAGCAGAAAGCTTTGCTATATATTCAAACTTTTTTTTGTTTTTAATTATCTTTTCTGTTCATTGCCAATTTGATTAGTACAAATGTTTAACATGAAAAGCTAGAAGATGGTCATGTCAAGCTACAATCAAGACTGGAACAGGAAGAAGAAGCTAAAGCTGCATTACTAGGAAGAACAGAAAACATGGGCTTCTAAATTGGTTCAAATCACGGGTATAGATCAATCTGTATATGCTTCTTGCTAGTATATTTTTTGCTTGTCGATAAAGTTGTTTTTTACTAGTGACTTTTTGCAACTTTCTTTGTAGTATTGTTGTAACATTTAGTATGAAAGAAGATTTTGGGTCTGACTTTTGATTCTTTTACTCTGTCAATAAGAAATAGGAATATTGTTCTTAGAAAAAAAGGGAAAACACTCAATATGCAACATTGAAAAAAAAGTTCAGTAGAATGCCATAAATCATACTAATGGAAGATGAATTCCATATCATGATAGTACATGCATTGCCTTATCAGTTATGCATGCTTTAAGATACGAATAAATTTTTGACTTGAAATTGCTAACTTTATATCCATAGGATGATAGGAGCAAAAATCTTTTGAGACATTCCTCACAACTATCTGCAATCTACTTCATCATCATTGGAAAATTTATGCCTGTTGGATTGCATTTTTTGAGTATATTAAGGATGCATGTGACAACCCTATAGTCAAAACATTACGCACAACTTTCGTCATTGATGTGGTTACATTTGTTTGACACATGTTATCTTTGAGCTCCAACAATTAAGAGCGATAGTGAGAAAATTGCAAATTAGAAGGGTACTACCGATGCATCGCAGGAGCAATTGAGCACTGCTGTCATTTTGCTCGAGGAATCGGATCGCGACCAATTGAGCACAATGTCAATTTGCTCGAACACAATGTTGATTGGCAAAACACTCCGAGAATAGATTGGAGCAAGTAGGCCGATCGAGCACAATGTCAATTTAGCCACAGTCAAGAAGCAGATCAAGGCAAAACAAAATGTCGGGGAGGAGGTCAGATTAGGTTATGCTTAACAAAAAATAAGGAATTTGTAGATCTAACTCAAACTAATTTGATACCCACCTCAGCCAATTCCAGAATAGATCGGAGTTATCTGAAGATTATCAAAATGTCACTAAATAATTCACAAATAACTTGATTATATAAATGTCACTAAATAACAAATAACTTGATTATATAAATGTCACTAAATAACAAATAACTTGATTATATAAATGTCACTAAATAATTCAAATTATATAAGCTTCCCACGATGTAAAACATACCTTGATTATTTCCCACAAAGGGTGTTTCTTCCTGTGCTTGCCAACTTATACTTGTTAGGCACTTGTATAGCTAAATTTAAATAGATTGTAGCATTTACCGAAGAATCTTGTGTTTGCATCAAGTGTCTGGGCCAAGCTACATGTGATCCGATAGCATCACCAATGCTTTGACACACAGGGGTTGGAATTGGCAAAGGGGCGGTTTCATCCAATGCTTCATCAACCATTACGAAATAATGGTTCGTATGCTTACTTGGATCACCATTAAGATGCTCATCATCTCCCCCAATACTAACAATTGTACCAAAAGCTACATGGATGCCAGATTCCACACTCAATGCAACTAATTGACCCTAAGACAAAACATAATGCTTGTATAAAAAATAAATGTATTTAAATTGGACAATTTCAATGATATCATTAAAGATTAAAGATACCTGTAAAGGCCTGACCTCGTTAATAAACTCCACATCACATGCATGCCTTTCATCTCATTTGATAGACCATGATAATAGTTAAACTCATTTTCCTGCAAGGTAGGAGGAAACTTCACACTACAACTTCCCTTCTCATCATTCTCAATCTCGCATTTGCCATTTCTAAACTATGTATCAAACCAACAAGAATGGTCAAGTTATTTAAGAATACAAACAAACACATCCCACTCATTGCTCTTTGTAAAATCAATACCAACTATCAGATTCGAAGATTCAAGACCAGCATTTGAAAGAGCTTCAGTAACCTGCATTATAAAGGTGGAATAACTTAGAGTATTGCAAAGAAAATCTATTTAATAGACAAAAGAAAATTTGCAAAGTTAATTTAGGTTTTAAGTTTTTATACAAGTATCTTGATCGGATAAGGTGTAGCATGTCAACCCTTTCCAAATGTTTGCTTAGCATTGGCTTCTTATATCAGCAGTGTTTTGAGAAGCATACTCGATTTAGCTTGACTAAAGTCAACAAACACATCAAGTCATATTTGTCCCAAGTATTTGAAGTCACTATGGATATTTTATTCCTCCAATGAGCTCTATGTAAGACTATATCACTACTAATATTCAAATCAATTAAATTATATTAATTACATTCCCTAAATTTCTTTGATTACCTTGTACCTATTAAAGCTTATACTCTAATCAATTAAGCTCCTCTAGATATAGAACATATAGTCGATTTTAAAAATGTCCAACTTTACATGACAAAAGGTATCACTAAATTAACACTACTGATTAAAATCATGGTAAGAATTTGATCAAATACAATCGCCAAATTTTGATTAATGGTTATGACTATGAGTGTCTTGAATATTTCAACAAATATACTCTGTAATCCCAAATGTAAGAAAAGGCTCTGCGAAAACCTTCCAAATAATTGACAAAAATTCTTTTAAAGTATTTCTCAAGATAAGTAGCCTTAGATTTAAGTTTTAAATCCTCAATGGTAAAATTATAAGAGAAAAAGTGTTATGAAGTGCTAATAACTTGTTAGCAACTTTTACTTCACTAGAGTTTCAAATGAAACAAATTGCTAAAATGATAGATCATGTAAGTCTATTACTAAAGGGAACTTCGGAAAATTCAACATGTAGGTGAAATTCAAACAAAACTTTCAAGTCTAGACATATTGCACACATTAAGGAATTACTATGGTGGCATGAAGACATCCTACTGCATCAAATTCTACAAAGAGACAAAAGTTAATATAATAAAATTTAAATGCAACGATTAAATGCAAAGATTTTTGATAAAAGAATTTTCTTCTCAATTTGAATAGAAATCAAAGATCTGCATAAGAGAAACACCATGACCATTGTCTCATGCAAAGCAGGCTTCTCGAGGCACTCACTCGCTTTCGCTGTTGCATATGGCTTACCCACTTCTCCAATTCATTAATATTAATTAACATGGATACCAATTCATTAATATTAATTAACATGGATACCAATTCATTCCTTTGATTGCAGACTAATGCATCCATAGAAAAAACTGAACAACTACTACTCATGGCGTGCAATATGTATATACACAACTTACCTTTCGAAGTGACCATAAAGCAGCGTCTCATGGGTCCGACTTCACCGAATAATGCTTCCAGCTATGAAGGAAGAAAAGATGAACCAAATAAATAACTGAGCAAACAATCAAACCAAACGACACAAAAAAAAAGTGTTAAAATTACCTCAGAGGACTTGAACGAATAGGGGAGATTGGAAACGAAGATGGTGGAAGGGCAGTGCCCGCCATCGATCTTCTTCTCATTGGAGTCATTGCTCCGTTTCCTTTTCCCCATCTATATCGTAACACCAAAAAAAGATAACTTTTCCCCTCTTCTTCAGGAGGGTTGAATTGAGAAGTAGAAGATCTATTACGTGCGGACTTCGAGCAAGTGTCAGCGGTGCGACGATTAGAAGAGGCGGTAACACACGAGTTGGAAGAGGGCACCGAAGGCGTCGATGAGAAGGCGATCCGTCGGCCTTCGTCGAGAGGAGGCGCGCGATCGGGGATCCTATCACATCTGTGCGCGAGGTAAAGTGACGCCGGGCCGAGTCTTGTCGAGAGGAACCGCTTGATCTGGATAGAGAAGGGAGAGGCGCGACCAGATTTTACAAACCCCAAATGACCTAGAGCGAACGACGGAGATTTTTGGGAAATAGGCAGCGGAGGTTTTTGGAAAGTAGGAAGAGAAGTTTAGGGAAGCATTATTTAACCTAACAAATTTTTAAATATATAAAAACTTTTAAAAAAATTATTGTTGTAATATATTGTTTAAAAAATATATATAAATTTTTAAATATATTGTTGTAAACATATATATTTATATTTAAAAAAAAAACTTATTTCCAATAATTTAAAAAAAAAATAGTATTAATAATTAAAAAAATAATTTGACCGTTGTATTATAATAATAAAAAATAGTATTAATAGTATTAAAAAAAATCACCGTTGTATTATTTCCAATAATTTTTAAAAAATAGTAAAAATAATTTAAAAAATAGTATTATAAACTTTTAAAATTTCATTGACAACGGTTTAAAACCGTTGTAATATTATCACAACAACAATAAAAAAATTCTCATTGACAACAGTTGATTGCACCGTTGTCCCAACTGTTGTTAAGATAAAAAAAAACCTTAAAGACAACAGTTCTGAAAAACCATTGTAAAATGTGTTGTTGATTTAAAAAAAATATGCTCAACGACAACGGATACTGTAAAACCGTTGTCTTTTGTGTTATGTGGGCGCTCAAAGACAACGGTTTTGTCAAAAACCGTTGTCTTTTAACAAAAAGACAACGGTTTCTCCTAAAACCGTTGTCTTTGTGGTGTTGTCTTTTGTCATTTTTGTTGTAGTGGCGGGCGTGATAGGTTGGTATCAGAGCAGATCTGTCTTTCCACTACACACACATCAAGCTTCAAATCCTGCCGCTCCAAGTAAGAAATTCTATGTCTACTCTATTTCTTTCATTATGATAAGAAATACTTTTAGTTTAAATATGCATGAATATATGTATGATAATCTTATGCTAGCCTTTAGTTTAAATATGCATGAATATATGTATGATAATCTTATGTTAGCCTCATTATAATATATGAAGATAAATATGGCTGGAAAACGTAGTAATAGAGTCGATGAGACAGTAATATATGGAAGACGTAGGAATAGAGTCGATGAGACAGTATTTTACTCTCTATGGGGAGCTCCAGTACTGTTGGTAAAGAAGAAAGATGAGTCTATGCGAATGTGCATAGACTACCGAGCGCTAAATAATATGACGATCAAGAATAGGTACCCTTTTACCACGGATTGATGACCTGTTCGACCAGTTAAAGGGTGCCACCGTCTTCTCTCAGATTGATCTGAGGTCTGGCTATCATCAAGTGAAAGTGAAACTAGATGATATACCGAAGACAACTTTCCGAACAAGATACGAACGTTATGATTTCGTAGTTATGCCTTTCGGAGTGACGAATGCACCTGCTATGATCTGATGAATCAGATTCTTCAGGAAAAGCAGTTGTATGCAAAGTTCTCCAAATGCGAGTTTTGGCTCGATCAAGTAACATTTTTGGGTCACGTTATATCCAAGCACGGAGTGATGGTAGACCCAATAAAGATTGAAGCTGTGAGTAACTGGAACAGGCCAAAGAATGTCAGCGATATCAGAAGCTTTCTTGGGCTAGCAAGCTACTATAGGAAGTTTGTAGAGAATTTCTCGAGAATTGTAGCCCCTATGACAATTCTCACCAGAAAGAACAAAAAGTATGAATGGATGGACGCTTGTGATAAGAGTTTCACAGAATTGAAAAGGAGACTGACCAGTGCTCCAATCCTTACTCTTCCGGACAGTAACGAAGGCTTCGACATGTACAGCGACGCTTCCAAATTGGGACTCGGAGCTGTACTCATGCAGAATGGTAAGGTCATTGCCTATGCCTCTAGGCAACTCAAGGAACATGAAAAGAATTATCCCACTCACGATCTAGAGCTAGCGGTCGTAGTCTTTGCTCTCAAAATATGGAGGCATTATCTATATGGAGCTCAGTGTAGGATTTATACAGACCACCAGAGTCTGAAATATTTCTTCACACAGAATGACCTAAACATGAGACAATGCAGATGACTCGAGCTCGTCAAGGATTATGACTGCGAGATCTTCTACCATTCAGGAAAAGCGAATAAGGTGGCCGATGCACTCAAATAGAAGTCCTGTACACTTTGATGTCTCTATCGATTATCTCGCCCTTAGAAAAGGAAATTATGCGCTGGTGGTCAAAATCATTTCCTGATGGCTCCATACGATAGCACCGACACTGTTCGACGATATATTAGAAAAGTAAGCCAACAGGCATTCAAAGGATCAAGCAAGAGATCCCGGAAGGAAAGGATGATGGATTTCGTATCTCTGACGTGGAGTACTTACTCTACCTCAGGATTCGCTTGTGCATTCAGATTACGGAAGAAGATATTTGAGGAAGCTCACGGAACCCCTTATGCGGATGCATCCGGAACCACCAAGATGTACCAAGATCACGAAAAGGAAATTACGTGGTTCGATGAAAAGAGATGTGGCTCGATTTGATACGACCGCCAGAGGGTAAGCGAGAACACCGAGACACGGAGGAACACGCGATCCAAATTCCAGAATGAAAATGGGAAGATATTTCTATGGATTTCATCTCAGGACTGCCCAAGACGACGAACGGATATGACGCTATATGGGTAATCGTGGATAGATTGACAAAGTCTGCCCACTTCCTAGCAATCAAGACGACTTATTCGACTGAACAACTGGCTCAATTATATGCTAAGGAAATTATCAGATTGCATGGGATTCCTAAGACCATCATTTCTGACAGAGATGGTCGCTTTATTTCCCATTTCTGGGAATGTGTTCAGAAAGCCCTTGGCATGAAGCTATTATTCAGTACTGCCTTTCATCCTGAGACTGATGGACAGACCGAAAGGGTGAATCAAGTACTCGAGGATATGTTACGAGCTTGCGCCTTGGATTTCAAAGGGAGCTGGTGTCGATACTTATACTTGGCAGAATTCGCCTACAATAATAGCTACCAAGCTACTATTGGAAAATGACGCCCTACGAGGCTCTATACGGGAGGAAATGTATATCTCCTATATGCTGGTACGAGGGTGGTGAAAAGAAGGGGATGGGACTTCAAACAGATTTCATTGACGACATCACCCGAGCTATACAGAACATCCGCCGAAGAATTGAAACTGCTCAGAGCCGGCAAAAGAGCTATGCAGATATGCGGCGTAGACCGTTGGAATTCGACGTCGGGGATCTGGTATTCCTCAAGGTAGCCCCTATGAAGGGAGTGATGAGATTCGGAAGGAAGGGTAAGCTGAGTCCGCGCTATGTGGGACCGTATCCGATACTGAAGAGAGTTGGCAAGGTAGCTTACGAGCTAGAGCTGCCTCAAGAGATGTCGGCTATTCACAACGTGTTCCACGTTTCGATGCTCAAGAAGTGCATTTCCAATACAGACCAAGTGATCGAGCCACAAACAGTGCAAGTTCAAGAGAACATGAGTTATGAAAGTCGGCCTATCCAGATACTAGACCGAGAAGTCAAAAGACTAAGGAATAAAGAGGTGCCCTTAGTGAAGGTCCTGTGGCAAAATCAACGGTACGAAGAAGCCACCTGGGAACGCGAGGAGGACATGAAACAAAAATACCCAGAGTTATTCTAAGTTTCGAGGACGAAACTTTTAAAAGGTATGAAGGATTGTAACGCCCGTAAAATTTCTAGCAATTTTACAAGAATTTTTGCATGATTATAATGGGCTTTATGTGGGCTCCTTCAAAAAAATAAAAGAAATAGAGCCAAAAATGATGCATGACCCAGGGTTTGAACCCTAAACCTCCTAGTAGATAACTAAACCTTAGGATGCATCCAATAAACATAAGCCCAACAGAGTTGTGCTATTAGAAGGATATGGGAAATGATAGATAAGGGTAAGGGAGACTAAGAGACACCTTTAAGTGAATAAATAAAAGAATGAGGAGACAAGAGAAACAAAAATTGTCATTCTCCCCTTCTCCTCTTCTTCCTCACCGAAACCCTAACTCCCTCTCCTTCCCTTTTTCCGAAAACCAACCCAGCAAGAAGAGGGCTTTAGTCTTGGCACAACCTAGGGTATATTCTACTACTAAACAAAGCGAAGGATGTAAGTATCCCCTCACCTGTAGTACAAGTTGCTTCGGTTGATGGTTGTTAAGAAAATCCTTTATGAAACTTTCAGCCAAGACCTTCTTCATGCTTCCCATGATTGTCCATTTTATGTTTTGTATGAATATGATGATAACATGTTTCTAGATAGGCTTGGTTTAAGTGTTTAATCTTCAAGCTTCTTGAAACTCTCGGCCAATACCTTCTTCATGTTTCCCATGATTGTTCATGCTATGTTTTGTATGAATATGATGATAACATGTTTCTAAATAGGCTTGGTTTAAGTGTTTGATCTTCAAGCTTCTTGAAACTCTCGGCCAAGACCCATTTAGGCTCCTAATGGACTTCCATGCTATGATATATATGTATTCATGTTATGTTTGAATGTAGATGAAGATAATATGTAGATAGCTAAGCTAGATTTAAGTGTTGGACCCTTAAGCCTCTTGAAACTCTCGGCCAAGACCCATTTAGGCTCTTAATGGTCTTCTATGCTATGATCTATATGTAGTCATGTTATGTTTTGAATGTAGATGAAGATAATATGTTGATTGTTGATAGCTAAGTTAGATTTAAGTGTTGGATCTTTAAGCCTCTTGAAACTCTCGGCCAAGACCTATTTAGGCCCCTAAGGGCCTTCCATGCCATGATCTATATGTGATGGAGATTAACATGTGGTTAGTTAGATCTTGTACAAATTGTTTAGGGTTTAAAATTTTGTTAGAACCCCATGAAGTTTAGATCACACCATGTTATGCTTGTTCATGATGTTTATGTCATGCTCTATATGTGTGTGATGTTAGTATGATGTTAAATAGACCTTGCACAAGTTGTTTAACATGTAAACTCCTAAGAATCCTCCCTTAGGGTTTCGGCCAGCCCATGTACATGCCCTCTACTAAATCCTCCATGTCATGCTACATGTAGAAAAAAATACAAATATAATGTTAGTTAGATCTTATGATAGCATGATTGGTTTATGTCACTACATTATGTCCATGTTAATTGTATGAATGTATGATATGTCATAAAGAAAGAACATGATATGTTATGAAAAGAAATATGATATGCTATGAAGAAGGAACATGATATACTATGAAGAAGGTGTTAGGGCAATCTCTTGCCGTAATATGGTTTTGATGGTGTGGCAAAGGGTTTAAGTTAGTTTGATATGTTGATTTGATATGTGCGTTGAAGTCGTGCAGGACTTAGTAATTCGCACATGGAGCCGTGGCGAGTTTCACATCTCATGACTCGTGTCTTGAGTCGGTGAAGGATAGCTTTGCGGAAGCCGTGCGCTTGGAGCATCCGAGGGACCGCCGGACGAGAAGCTTGGAGTGAAGCCGGAGGAAGTAGACTTCGAGGCAAGAGATGCGAAGGAGCATTGCAGAGTCGCGGCGCGCGATGAGGGGCGTGGCGAAACGCGAAGAACTTGGCGAGGACTCAAAAATGAGTGGCGATTGTAACCGGGAAGGGTAGCTCTTAGGTGAAACTTGGCCCATTTGGCCAAGTGTCGGATGGAGTTTTCCGACACACGATCGCTATGTCATGGCGGCGTGATCGCTCGAGTCGAGTGAGTTCGATGTATACGATTGTGGATTGGCGCTGATCGATCGTTCCGATCGCAGATCATTGCCGACCGCCGGCGAAAGCGATCGATCAATAGGGTTTTAGCCCGAACCGTCGTAGCCGATCGCGACTACGGAAGCAATGATCGTGATGGACCCCATCGATCGCCAAGAGTTCCGTTGGACTACAAGCGGTCGGATCCGGCGTGTTCGAGGCCATAGTGATGGCGATCATCGCCAAGGGCGTGATCGATGGCGGCCAACGGGAAGAAATCAGCCTCTCTATAAAAAGAGAGGGTGTGAGCCTTTGAGAGGCTAATGCTTATGCTCCAAGTGATCTTCCTAGTGCCCCACAAGCTCTAAACTCTTCTTACTTGTTTTTACTTCATTCTATTTGTAAGAAGAGTAATCTTGATTGTAAAGGTTACCTCCACCTAGCTTGGTGCAAAGGAGAGACCAATAGTGATTGGATTTGGAGGAGTGATTCACCTCGGACGAATCGGGATCGTGGATTAGCGGCGTAGCCGTGAACCACGTTACATTCTTTGTTAGCGTTTGTTTTCTCGTATTTCTATTTGCTTGTCTTTATTAGTCTTTCGCTGCTAATTAATTTTGTAGGCGAGCAAATACCGGCATCCAAGCGAAAAGGGCTATTCACCCCCTCTAGCCGGCCAGACCGATCCTACAAGTGGTATCGAGAGCGAGAAAGCTTGTCGAGGACTAACCGCCACAATAAGCAACTTTCAAAATGGCGGCTCCAACATCCATCCTCGAAATTTGAAGGAGAATTCGCAGTGGAAGAAGCGAATGGAGGTATTTTTCAAGCAGTTTTGACATTATGATTACAATGGAATCCAGTTTCGTTTTGCCTAGGGATGAAGAGGGGAAGCCAATAGAGAAATCTAGGTGGACCAAAAGGCAAAGGGAAGAGCACCTTGCGAACTCAAAGGCAAAACATCATCTTTTCAATGTGCTCCCCCAACAAGAGATCAACCGGATCGGAGAATGTGATAGCGCCAAAGAGATGTGGGAGAAGCTTATAGAACTCCATGAAGGCACATCCGAGGCCAAGCTAGCAAGGAGAGACCTCCTCCGCTCCCAACTATCCAATATAAAACTAGAAAAGGGAGAAAAGGTAACCTCACTACACTCTAGGTTTAAAGAAATTTTAATTGGGCTAACAAGTGTAGGTGAGAAGCTATCAAACCGGGACATGCTCATGAAGGCTATAGATGCCTTTCCCCGGTCCTCAAAGTGGAGCTCCATGGTGGATTCGTTCTACATCTCCAAGAACTTGGAAGTAAGTACCTTGGAGGAATTTTTCTCAACAATGGAGCTTCACGAAACTAGGCTTGAAGGAATACAAGAGGAGCCTAGAATTCAACCCTCAAGAGGAGTAGCCTTGATGGCAAACAAAGGGAAGAAGAAGATGGAAATCCCCTCCTCCTCCGATGACGAAGCGTCTTCCTCCTCCTCCATGGATAGCACCGAAGAAGCCTATATGGTAAGGAGGGTAAGACGTGCATTTAAGAATTTTAGATTTGATAAATCTAATGATAGGAATAGAAGACCAAGGGGGAAGGTCATATGCTACAATTGCCAAGGAGAAGGGCACATAAGGGACAATTGTCCTCTCTTAAACAAGAGCAAGGAAGAGAAGAAAAAGAAAGAAGAAAAGAAGAAGAAAAAGGGGAGCAAGAAAAAGAAGGAAGAGGAGAAGAAGACAAAGGAAAAGGGAAAGGCTAAAGCTCTCAAGGCAAGGACTTGGGATGATTCATCCTCATCCTCCTCATCATCATCGGATGAGGAGAATGCCTTTGTCATCAATTTGGCCTTGATGGCCTTTGATGACTTGGATTGCTCTTCCTCCGAAAATGAAGGATCAAGCTCAAGAGGAGAGAGCTCAAGTGAAGGGGGAGCTTCTACATCCTCCTCATCCGAAGAAGAAGAAAAAGATATGGAAACTATGGTAACGAAAGCTTCTCCTAAGAAAATAGTTTCCATAATTTCTAGTTTAACTAAGGACTTATTTGGAATGAAAAAGAAAAATAAAAGCATGCTTAATCAAATTAAGGCTTTGGAATATAAGCTAGAAAATGCATGTTTAAATAATAATGATACCTCTTCTTGCCATGATGATGCATGCTCACATGATTATATGCCTTTGGATGTTAATGATGCATGCATAGAGGAAAATAGGGCATTAAGGGAAAAGGTAGATTATTTAATCAAAGCCCTAGAGAAATTCACAATTGGCTCCAACACATTGAACATGATCTTAGGGAGCCAAAGAGCTAGTTTCAACAAAAAGGGCCTAGGCTACAAGGAAAAGAAAAATGAAAAGGCCTACAAATGTCTTATAGCTAGGGGACAAGATAAGAAGAAGGTAATTGCTAGGAAATGGATCCCCAAGGAGTATTTAGTGAACCCAATAGGAAAGAATTTATTTTGGGTTCCAAAATCCATCCTTAAGGGTTAGAAAACCCCTAGGGTAGTCAACCATATGAACTTGACCTATATCATATTTTGGTTGACTTAGGATGACGGGACAACATTTTTTTTAGATAGTGTTGGGTGATGATAACGTGCCCATAAATAGGTAATAATGCTTAAATCATGATGATTAATGTAATTGCTATGTATGTTTGAAATCATGATTTATGTTTTTAATATTTGGCACGTAATCATGAGAAATAGGGTTGAATCATGCTTTAGGTGATACTTTGCTTATTATCATCATATAATACCTAATGCATGATTATTATTCAATGAATACATGTATTTCATGATCATAATGTAAAATTAATTCATATATGTCTTTGTGATCATGTAGAGTGTTAGGATGATACTTAACCATGATAGAATTGCATGAATACAAGGGTTAAGTATATACAAATACCCCCCTAGGATGCATCTCACACTCACTATAGGCTAACTTGATTGCAAACTTAGCATAGGTGAGATGTTAGGATGATACAAATGTCCACTAATGCCTATGACATTTAGATGGTCATTTAAAGTATCAACATAGCAATAATAGACCAATCATGGGGAAAGCTTATGTTTAATTCATAGACATATTTCCCAAAGATCATGGTTGGATATTTCATATGTTTTCAAAACAATTCCTTAATCAAAAATCTATGTATTCATGTTTTGGAATAATTCAAAGCAAGACTAGGTGTTAAAATGGATACTAACATGCTCAAAAACTAGTGGTTTTTCAAGTGTTTGGATTTTTGGCAAATCTCGGAAAATATAATGATTTTTCATGAAAAACTATTTTTCCTTGATAGATATACTTAAAAGAAATATGCTTCTCAAATTTCATGATTTTTTGAATTTTCTGGAATTTTTAATGCATTTCTGAAATTCGCCCAGAAAATCAGAATTTCGGAATCAATTGTGCTACGATCATTGCCATCTTGAGCAATGATGCTCACTGAAAATCAGCCTGCAATTTTCTGATTTCACATTTTAATCATGTTTTTGGTATTTTCCCTCCATTATACTTGATGCCATGAGTTTATAACTTCGTGTTAATCTTTTTTGATGGTGTCAAAGGGGGAGAAATAATTATGTTTAAGTTAATTGCTTTAGAGGGAGAAATATATGATAGGGGGAGAAAATTTGCATAGAGAGTTTCATGGATTAAGGGGGAGTTGCATGTTGCTATATCATGTTTATCTTTACATGCTTTCTTACCTTAGAATTTATATCAAATGTTTTTACCTAACTTAAGCGGATTGCCACACATCAGGGGAGATTGTTAGGGCAATCTCTTCGTAATATGGTTTTGATGGTGTGGCAAAGGGTTTAAGTTAGTTTGATATGTTGATTTGATATGTGCGTTGAAGTCGTGCAGGACTTAGTAATTCGCACATGGAGCCGTGGCGAGTTTCACATCTCATGACTCGTGTCTTGAGTCGGTGAAGGATAGCTTTGCGGAAGCCGTGCGCTTGGAGCATCCGAGGGACCGCCAACGAGAAGCTTGGAGTGAAGCCGGAGGAAGTAGACTTCGAGGCAAGAGACGCTGGCGAGCATCGCAGAGCCGCCGATGCGCCGAGGACGTGGCCGAGAACGAAGAGAACTTCGGCGCGAGGGCTCCGAAATGAGAGTGAGCGATTGTAACCGGGAAGGGTATCTCTTAGGTGAAACTTGGCCATTTGGCCAAGTGTCGGATGGGTTTTCGACACCGCCGATCGCGCCATGTCATGGCGATCGCTTCCGAAGTCGAGTGAGTTCGACCGGTATACGATCGATTGGATTGGCCAGCCGATCGCGCATCGTGGCCGATCGCCAAGACCATCACGATCGTTGAGCGAATGATCGATGAGGTCCATCACCGATCGCTAAGAATTCCGTTGGACTACACGCGGATCCGACGTGTTCGGAGGCCGATTGAGGAGCAATGATCGCTAAGGCGGCAATGATCGATGGCGCTAACGGAAGAAATCAGCCCTCTCTATAAAAAGAGAGGGTGTAAGCCTTTGAGAGGCTAATGCTTATGCTCCAAGTGATCTTCCTAGTGCCCCACAAGCTCTAAACTCTTCTTACTTGTTTTTACTTCATTCTATTTGTAAGAAGAGTGATCTTGATTGTAAAGGTTACCTCCACCTAGCTTGGTGCAAAGGAGAGACCAATAGTGATTGGATTTGGAGGAGTGATTCACCTCGGACGAATCGGGATCGTGGATTAGCGACGTAGCCGTGAACCACGTTACATTCTTTGTTAGCGTTTGTTTTCTCGTATTTCTATTTGCTTGTCTTTATTAGTCTTCCGCTTGCGCTAATTAGTTTTGTAGACGAGTAAATACCGGCATCCAAACGAAAAGGGCTATTCACCCCCCCCTCTAGCCGGCGCACCGATCCCCTACAAGTGGTATCAGAGCCGAGGAAAGCTTGTCGAGGACTAACCGCCACAACAAGCAACTTTCAAAATGGCCGGCTTCAACATCCATCTTCCGAAATTTGAAGGAGAATTCGCTTGGTGGAAGAAGCGAATGGAGGTATTTTTCGAAACGGATTTTGACATTATGATTACAATGGAATCCGGTTTCGTTTTGCCTAGGGATGAAGAGGGGAAGCCAATAGAGAAATCTAGGTGGACCAAAAGGCAAAGGGAAGAGCACCTTGCGAACTCAAAGGCAAAACATCATCTTTTCAATGTGCTCCCCCAACAAGAGATCAATCGGATCGGAGAATGTGCTAGCACCAAAGAGATGTGGGAGAAGCTTATAGAACTCCATGAAGGCACATCCGAGGCCAAGCTAGCAAGGAGAGACCTCCTCCGCTCCCAACTATCCAATATAAAACTAAAAAAGGGAGAAAAGGTAACCTCACTACACTCTAGGTTTAAAGAAATTTTAATTGGGCTAACAAGTGTAGGTGAGAAGTTATCAAACCGGGACATGCTCATGAAGGCTATAGATGCCTTTCCCCGGTCCTCAAAGTGGAGCTCCATGGTGGATTCGTTCTACATCTCCAAGAACTTGGAAGTAAGTACCTTGGAGGAATTTTTCTCAACAATAGAGCTTCACGAAACTAGGCTTGAAGGAATACAAGAGGAGCCTAGAATTCAACCCTCAAGAGGAGTAGCCTTGATGGCAAACAAAGGGAAGAAGAAGATGGAAATCCCCTCCTCCTCCGATGACGAAGCATCTTCCTCCTCCTCCATGGATAGCACCGAAGAAGCCTATATGGTAAGGAGGGTAAGACGTGCATTTAAGAATTTTAGATTTGATAAATCTAATGATAAGAATAGAAGACCAAGGGGGAAGGTCATATGCTACAATTGCCAAGGAGAAGGGCACATAAGGGACAATTGTCCTCTCTTAAACAAGAGCAAGGAAGAGAAGAAAAAGAAAGAAGAAAAGAAGAAGAAAAAGGGGAGCAAAAAAAAGAAGGAAGAGGAGAAGAAGACAAAGGAAAAGGGAAAGGCTAAAGCTCTCAAGGCAAGGACTTGGGATGATCCATCCTCATCCTCCTCATTATCATCGGATGAGGAGAATGCCTTTGTCACCAATTTGGCCTTGATGGCCTTTGATGACTTGGATTGCTCTTCCTCCGAAAATGAAGGATCAAGCTCAAGAGGAGAGAGCTCAAGTGAAGGGGGAGCTTCTACATCCTCCTCATCCGAAGAAGAAGAAGAAGATATGGAAACTATGGTAACGAAAGCTTCTCCTAAGAAAATAATTTCCATAATTTCTAGTTTAACTAAGGACTTATTTGGAATGAAAAAAAAAATAAAAGCATGTTTAATCAAATTAAGGCTTTGGAATATAAGCTAGAAAATGCATGTTTAAATAATAATGATACCTCTTCTTGCCATGATGATGCATGCTCACATGATTATATGCCTTTGGATGTTAATGATGCATGCATAGAGGAAAATAGGGCATTAAGGGAAAAGGTAGATTATTTAACCAAAGCCCTAGAGAAATTCACAATTGGCTCCAACACATTGAACATGATCTTAGGGAGCCAAAGAGCTAGTTTCAACAAAAAGGGCCTAGGCTACAAGGAAAAGAAAAATGAAAAGGCCTACAAATGTCTTATAGCTAGGGGACAAGATAAGAAGAAGGTAATTGCTAGGAAATGGATCCCCAAGGAGTATTTAGTGAACCCAATAGGAAAGAATTTATTTTGGGTTCCAAAATCCATCCTTAAGGGTTAGAAAACCCCTAGGGTAGTCAACCATATGAACTTGACCTATATCATATTTTGGTTGACTTAGGATGACGGGACAACATTTTTTTTAGATAGTGTTGGGTGATGATAACGTGCCCATAAATAGGTAATAATGCTTAAATCATGATGATTAATGTAATTGTTATGTATGTTTGAAATCATGATTTATGTTTTTAATATTTGGCACGTAATCATGAGAAATATGGTTGAATCATGCTTTAGGTGATACTTTGCTTATTATCATCATATAATACCTAATGCATGATTATTATTCAATGAATACATGTATTTCATTATCATAATGTAAAATTAATTCATATATGTCTTTGTGATCATGTAGAGTGTTAGGATGATACTTAACCATGATAGAATTGCATGAATACAAGGGTTAAGTATATACAAATACCCCCCCTAGGATGCATCTCACACTCACTATAGACTAACTTGATTGCAAACTTAGCATAGGTGAGATGTTAGGATGATACAAATGTCCACTAATGCCTATGGCATTTAGATGGTCATTTAAAGTATCAACATAGCAATAATAGACCAATCATGGGGAAAGCTTATGTTTAATTCATAGACATATTGCCCAAAGATCATGGTTGGATATTTCATATATTTTCAAAACAATTCCTTAATCAAAAATCTATGTATTCATGTTTTGGAATAATTCAAAGCAAGACTAGGTGTTAAAATGGATACTAACATGGACAAAAACTAGTGGTTTTTCAAGTGTTTGGATTTTTAGCAAATCTCGGAAAATATAATGATTTTTCTTGAAAAACTATTTTTCCTTGATAGATATACTTAATAGAAATATTCTCCTCAAATTTCATGATTTTTCGAATTTTCTGGAATTTTTAATGCATTTATGAAATTCGCCGAAAATCGTAATTTGAATCAATTGTGCGATCATTGCCATACGATAGCATCATGATCGCCACTGAAAATCAGCCTGCAATTTTCTGATTTCAGATTTTAATCATGTTTTTGGTATTTTCCCTCCATTATACTTGATGCCATGAGTTTATAACTTCGTGTTAATCTTTTTTGATGGTGTCAAAGGGGGAGAAATAATTATGTTTAAGTTAATTGCTTTAGGGGGAGAAATATATGATAGGGGGAGAAAATTTGCATAGAGAGTTTCATGGATTAAGGGGGAGTTGCATGTTGCTATATCATGTTTATCTTTACATGCTTTCTTACCTTAGAATTTATATCAAATGTTTTTACCTAACTTAAACGGATTGCCACACATCAAAAAGGGGGAGATTGTTAGGGCAATCTCTTGCCGTAATATGGTTTTGATGGTGTGGCAAAGGGTTTAAGTTAGTTTGATATGTTGATTTGATATGTGCGTTGAAGTCGTGCAGGACTTAGTAATTCGCACATGGAGCCGTGGCGAGTTTCACATCTCATGACTCGTGCCTTGAGTCGGTGAAGGATAGCTTTGCGGAAGCCGTGCGCTTGGAGCATCCGAGGGACCGCCAGACGAGAAGCTTGGAGTGAAGCCGGAGGAAGTAGACTTCGAGGCAAGAGACGCGAAGGAGCATTGCAGAGCCGTGCGCCTGATGCTGCCGAGGGACGTGACCGAGAACGAAGAGAACTTCAAAGGCGAGGGACTCCGAGAAATGAGAGTGAGCGATTGTAACCCGGGGAAGGGTAGCTCTTAGGTGAAACTTGGCCATTTGTCCAAGTGTCGGATGGGTTTTCGACACCGATCATTGCCATGCGGCATGATCGCTTCCGAGTCGAGTGAGTTCGACCGGTATCATCGCCGGATTGTGGCGCCGATCGCCATACGTGGGCGCCGATCAAGACCATCGATCGCAAGGCGCAATGATCGATCAATAGGGTTTTCGCCACCGTTCGGCCGTAGACGATCGACTACGGATGAGAGCTGATCGAGGTCCATCGATCGCCAAGAGTTCCGTTGGACTACAACGGTCGGGATCCGACGTGTTCAGAGGCCGTTGTAGTGACGGCAGTCGACTGCCAAGGGCGGCAGTCGACTGATGGCGGCCAACGGGAAGAAATCAGCCCTCTCTATAAAAAGAGAGGGTGTAAGCCTTTGAGAGGCTAATGCTTATGCTCCAAGTGATCTTCCTAGTGCCCCACAAGCTCTAAACTCTTCTTACTTGTTTTTACTTCATTCTATTTGTAAGAAGAGTGATCTTGATTGTAAAGGTTACCTCCACCTAACTTGGTGCAAAGGAGAGACCAATAGTGATTGGATTTGGAGGAGTGATTCACCTCGGACGAATCGGGATCGTGGATTAGCGGCGTAGCCGTGAACCACGTTACATTCTTTGTTAGCGTTTGTTTTCTCGTATTTCTATTTGCTTGTCTTTATTAGTCTTCCGCTTGCGCTAATTAGTTTTGTAGACGAGCAAATACCGGCATCCAAACGAAAAGGGCTATTCACCCCCCTCTAGCCGGCGCACCGATCCCCTACAAGTGGTATCAGAGCCGAGGAAAGCTTGTCGAGGACTAACCGCCACAACAAGCAACTTTCAAAATGGCCGGCTCCAACATCCATCCTCCGAAATTTGAAGGAGAATTCGCTTGGTGGAAGAAGCGAATGGAGGTATTTTTCGAAACGGATTTTGACATTATGATTACAGTGGAATCCGGTTTCGTTTTGCCTAGGGATGAAGAGGGGAAGTCAATAGAGAAATCTAGGTTGACCAAAAGGCAAAGGGAAGAGCACCTTGCGAACTCAAAGGCAAAACATCATCTTTTCAATGTGCTCCCCCAACAAGAGATCAACCGGATCGGAGAATGTGCTAGCGCCAAAGAGATGTGGGAGAAGCTTATAGAACTCCATGAAGGCACATCCGAGGCCAAGCTAGCAAGGAGAGACCTCCTCCGCTCCCAACTATCCAATATAAAACTAGAAAAGGGAGAAAAGGTAACCTCACTACACTCTAGGTTTAAAGAAATTTTAATTGGGCTAACAAGTGTAGGTGAGAAGCTATCAAACCGGGACATGCTCATGAAGGCTATAGATGCCTTTCCCCGGTCCTCAAAGTGGAGCTCCATGGTGGATTCGTTCTACATCTCCAAGAACTTGGAAGTAAGTACCTTGGAGGAATTTTTCTCAACAATGGAGCTTCACGAAACTAGGCTTGAAGGAATACAAGAGGAGCCTAGAATTCAACCCTCAAGAGGAGTAGCCTTGATGGCAAACAAAGGGAAGAAGAAGAAGGAAATCCCCTCCTCCTCCGATGACGAAGCATCTTCCTCCTCCTCCATGGATAGCACCGAAGAAGCCTATATGGTAAGGAGGGTAAGACGTGCATTTAAGAATTTTAGATTTGATAAATCTAATGATAGGAATAGAAGACCAAGGGGGAAGGTCATATGCTACAATTGCCAAGGAGAAGGGCACATAAGGGACAATTGTCCTCTCTTAAACAAGAGCAAGGAAAAGAAGAAAAAGAAAGAAGAAAAGAAGAAGAAAAAGGGGAGCAAGAAAAAGAAGGAAGAGGAGAAGAAGACAAAGGAAAAGGGAAAGGCTAAAGCTCTCAAGGCAAGGACTTGGGATGATCCATCCTCATCCTCCTCATCATCATCGGATGAGGAGAATGCTTTTGTCACTAATTTGGCCTTGATGGCCTTGATGACTTGGATTGCTCTTCCTCCGAAAATGAAGGATCAAGCTCAAGAGGAGAGAGCTCAAGTGAAGGGGGAGCTTCTACATCCTCCTCATCCGAAGAAGAAGAAGAAGATATGGAAACTATGGTAACGAAAGCTTCTCCTAAGAAAATAGTTTCCATAATTTCTAGTTTAACTAAGGACTTATTTGGAATGAAAAAGAAAAATAAAAGCATTCTTAATCAAATTAAGGCTTTGGAATATAAGCTAGAAAATGCATGTTTAAATAATAATGATACCTCTTCTTGCCATGATGATGCATGCTCACATGATTATATGCCTTTGGATGTTAATGATGCATGCATAGAGGAAAATAGGGCATTAAGGAAAAAGGTAGATTATTTAACCAAAGCCCTAGAGAAATTCACAATTGGCTCCAACACATTGAACATGATCTTAGGGAGCCAAAGAGCTAGTTTCAACAAAAAGGGCCTAGGCTACAAGGAAAAGAAAAATGAAAAGGCCTACAAATGTCTTATAGCTAGGGGACAAGATAAGAAGAAGGTAATTGCTAGGAAATGGATCCCCAAGGAGTATTTAGTGAACCCAATAGGAAAGAATTTATTTTGGGTTCCAAAATCTATCCTTAAGGGTTAAAAAACCCTTAGGGTAGTCAACCATATGAACTTGACCTATATCATATTTTGATTGACTTAGAATGACGGGACAACATTTTTTTTAGATAGTGTTGGGTGATGATAACGTGCCCATAAATAGGTAATAATGCTTAAATCATGATGATTAATGTAATTGCTATGTATGTTTGAAATCATGATTTATGTTTTTAATATTTGGCACGTAATCATGAGAAATAGGGTTGAATCATGCTTTAGGTGATACTTTGCTTATTATCATCATATAATACCTAATGCATGATTATTATTCAATGAATACATGTATTTCATTATCATAATGTAAAATTAATTCATATATGTCTTTGTGATCATGTAGAGTGTTAGGATGATACTTAACCATGATAGAATTGCATGAATACAAGGGTTAAGTATATACAAATACCCCCCTAGGATGCATCTCACACTCACTATAGGCTAACTTGATTGCAAACTTAGCATAGGTGAGATGTTAGGATGATACAAATGTCCACTAATGCCTATGACATTTAGATGGTCATTTAAAGTATCAACATAGCAATAATAGACCAATCATGGGGAAAGCTTATGTTTAATTCATAGACATATTGCCCAAAGATCATGGTTGGATATTTCATATGTTTTCAAAACAATTACTTAATCAAAAATCTATGTATTCATGTTTTGGAATAATTCAAAGCAAGACTAGGTGTTAAAATGGATACTAACATGCTCAAAAACTAATGGTTTTTCAAGTGTTTGGATTTTTGGCAAATCTCGGAAAATATAATGATTTTTCATGAAAAACTATTTTTCCTTGATAGATATACTTAATAGAAATATGCTCCTCAAATTTCATGATTTTTCAAATTTTCTGGAATTTTTAATGCATTTCAAAATTCTAAAAAAATCGAATTTGGAATCAATTGTGCGATCATTGCCATCCGATAGCGATCATTGCTCACACAAAATCAGCCTGCAATTTTCTGATTTTAGATTTTAATCATGTTTTTGGTATTTTTCCTCCATTATACTTGATGCCATGAGTTTATAACTTCGTGTTAATCTTTTTTGATGGTGTCAAAGGGGGAGAAATAATTATGTTTAAGTTAATTGCTTTAGGGGGAGAAATATATGATAGGGGGAGAAAATTTGCATAGAGAGTTTCATGGATTAAGGGGGAGTTGCATGTTGCTATATCATGTTTATCTTTACATGCTTTCTTACCTTAGAATTTATATCAAATGTTTTTACCTAACTTAAACGGATTGCCACACATCAAAAAGGGGGAGATTGTTAGGGCAATCTCTTGCCGTAATATGGTTTTGATGGTGTGGCAAAGGGTTTAAGTTAGTTTGATATGTTGATTTGATATGTGCGTTGAAGTCGTGCAGGACTTAGTAATTCGCACATGGAGCCGTGGCGAGTTTCACATCTCATGACTCGTGTCTTGAGTCGGTGAAGGATAGCTTTGCGGAAGCCGTGCGCTTGGAGCATCCGAGGGACCGCCGGACGAGAAGCTTGGAGTGAAGCCGGAGGAAGTAGACTTCGAGGCAAGAGACGCGAAGGAGCATTGCAGAGCCGTGCGCCTGATGCTGCCGAGGGACGTGGCCGAGAACGAAGAGAACTTCGAAGGCGAGGGACTCCGAGAAATGAGAGTGAGTGATTGTAACCCGGGGAAGGGTAGCTCTTAGGTGAAACTTGGCCATTTGGCCAAGTGTCGGATGGGTTTTCCCGACACCAGTCGACTGCCATGTCATGGCCGATCGCTTCCGAGTCGAGTGAGTTCGACCGTATACGATCGATCGGATTGGCCAGCAATGACGCCATACGTAAGGCGCCGATCGAAGCGATCACCGATGCGGCGGCGATCGATCAATAGGGTTTTTGCCAGAATCGTCGTAGATCCGGCGATTACGAGGCAGCGAATGATCGATGAGGTCCATCAGTCGACTGCCAAGAGTTCCGTTGGACCACAACGGTCGGGATCCGACGTGTTCGGAGGCCGCTAGTAGCGGCAGCCGATCGCCAAGCGCGCTCGATGATGGCGGCCAACGGGAAGAAATCAGCCCTCTCTATAAAAAGAGAGGGTGTAAGCCTTTGAGAGGCTAATGTTTATGCTCCAAGTGATCTTCCTAGTGCCCCACAAGCTCTAAACTGTTAGTGCTTATAAGCTCCACATATCTCCACAATGGCATGATATTGTCCACTTTGGGTCTAAGCCCTCATGGTTTTATTTTTGGGCTTTACCCAAAAGGCCTCATACCAATGGAGATATCTTTTTTCTTATAAGCACATGATCTTTTCCATGTCTTACCAATGTGGGACTTTGATTGTATTCCCCATACTCCCAACAATCCCCCCCTCAAACGAAGGACCACATTGGGCCCCCCCTCAAGCCTATCCCTCCTCGAAGGATTTTCTCTGCTTGATGTCCGATCTTCAACCCACCAGGACTTCCTGCCAGTTGTTCGGTCCCCCCGACCCAACTAGACTTTCTTCCTGATGTCTGGTTCTCTTGATCCGGACGTGGGAGCTCAACTTCCTTCGTTCGAGGTTCATGGCTTGACATGGACCATGGCTCTGATACCAATTGTTAGTGCTTATAAGCTCCACATATCTCCACAATGGCATGATATTGTCCACTTTGGGTCTAAGCCCTCATGGTTTTATTTTTGGGCTTTACCCAAAAGGCCTCATACCAATGGAGATATCTTTTTTCTTATAAGCACATGATCTTTTCCATGTCTTACCAATGTGGGACTTTGATTGTATTCCCCATACTCCCAACATAAACTCTTCTTACTTGTTTTTACTTCATTCTATTTGTAAGAAGAGTGATCTTGATTGTAAAGGTTACCTCCACCTAGCTTGGTGCAAAGAAGAGACCAATAGTGATTGGATTTAGAGGAGTGATTCACCTCGGACGAATCGGGATCGTGGATTAGCGGCGTAGCCGTGAACCACGTTACATTCTTTGTTAGCGTTTATTTTCTCGTATTTCTATTTGCTTGTCTTTATTAGTCTTCCGCTTGCGCTAATTAGTTTTGTAGACGAGCAAATACCGGCATCCAAACGAAAAGGGCTATTCACCCCCTTCTAGCCGGCGCACCGATCCCCTACAGAAGGAACATGATATGCTATGAAGAAGGAATATGATATGCCACGATAAGGAACATGATATGTTTATGAAAAGAAATATGATATGTTATGATAAGGAACACGATATGTTATGAAAAGAAATATGATATGCTATGAAGAAGGAACATGATATGCTATTAAGAAGGAACATGATATGTTTATGAAAAGAAATATGATATGTTATAATAAGGAACATGATATGTTATGAAAAGAAATATGATATGTTATGATAAAGAACATGATATGCTATTTTACTTTTTGCATGGCTTGTACCGGACCCTAACAAGGTCCAAGGGATGGGCTCCTACGTGCTCCTGGGTCGACAGTCGTAGTACGGACTCAGTACGGGATGGACTCCTAGTTGCCCTAGGCCGACGGTCATAAGTACGGGCTTACGATGGGCTTCTATGTTATGTTGCCCCTAGGCTGACGGATATAGTACGGGCATAGTACTCTAGTAGGTTCGGGATTAGCTACCTCGGGTCTATTAGGGATGCGCGCTATGATGATGATGTATGTGGTACAATGTCGGACCCGATATGTTGAGATTATGTTTAAGTATCTATAAATATATGTTTTCAAAGAGCATCTTGCATATACCCGTATTTCATGTCTAGGTGATTATGATGGTTACATCAAGGTTATGCTTATATGTTCTTGTATGTTTATATGCATGTTATGCTTATATGTTCTTGTATGTTTATATGCATGCTATGCTTATATGTTCTTGTATGGTTATATGCATGCTATGCTTATATGTTCTTGTATGTTTATATGCATGTTATGCTTATATGTTCTTGTATGTTTATATGAATACTATGCTTATATGTTCTTGTATGTTTATATGCATGTCATGCTTATATGTTCTTAAATGATCATGTCACTACTCTATGTCTAATTCTCGATGTATGACTTTTGTGAGTAGGAAAGGATCTTACTAAGCCTATGTGCTTATAGTTTTATGTTCCCTTGTACTGCAGATAAGGGTAAAGAATGGCTAAACTAAAGGGAGCAGCAGGAGGGGCAAAGTGTGTGTGGTAGTGGCATGGTGGAGGAGATCTGTTTATGTTTCCCATTCTTATGCATGTTTTCATTTAAGTTTTGCATGTTAGTTGTTAAGAGTCGAACTCTACTTGATGAATATAATGGTCGCTACTTGGTGTCCTTTAAGTTGAATGTCATGAACTTGAACTAAGTACTTATGAGATGATGATGCATGCTTATGTTTAAAAGAAAAAAAAAGTTTAAAGTCTTCCGCTGTAAGAAGTATAGGTAGTCTTCCGCTGTAAGTGTATGTATGTATGATCGCGTCGCGCCGCCCTTCCAACCCCTGGAAAGGGCGGGCGTGACATTCATGACCAAGACTACTCACTTGGACTTCTTTTGCCAACTCCATATTGGACTTTCAATGTCAAGCCTTATGTTTGGACTTTCACTGCCAAAGCTACACACTTGGACTTACGTGACCAAGACTATACACACTTGGTATTCCCTTGACAATCACATGTTATATGTTTTGTCTAACATTAAAATATTGCTCGAGTCAAACTTGAGTCTGATCAATTGTAACCTGGACCGATTGCACCAACATATAAAGGGTATTTATAAAAAAAATTAGATACAATTGTTTAAAGTCTTAAACATCTGAATAAAGATGTTAAATGGGCCGACTCATGGCAGGGCGGATCAACCCGTCGTAAACTCAATATTTAACGGAGAGGAACGGGCCGACCCGTCATCTTGGTGGGTTGAAAAATTTTCAACCCAACCCAACCCAAGGCGAGTTGCAAGTTAGGCGAGTCAACCCACGAGCCACACAAATTTAAAAAATATATCTAAAATTACTGAGGTGTTGAGGGTTTGAGGTAATGATCTGTCAGACAGATAGAATACCATGATTAAAAAAATAAGTATTTGAAATAACTAAAATAGATTCAATTATTGACTTACAAAGTTGAGTACCGATGTTTTTGATTCCTTTATAATGTTTCAAAATATCCAAATCTTGATAATATGTAAATGTAAATTTTTGCTCCTTCAAATAGATATTCAATTGAGATTTTTTTAGCCTGAATAATTATTTAATTTTGATATGTCATTATTTTCTATATTTATTAGAATAGTAGTGACAAGATAATAAAAGACAATTAGAGTATAAAAAATATTTTTTTGTTATTTACTCTTAACTTCTTTTATACTTTGTTGAGGTGTAAAACTTATCTTGTTAATATTAAAATATTGAAAAAAAATTTATACAATTTTATTTTCATATGTTTCATCGTTTGACATTTTTCAAACCGCGGGGCAATCCGTGTCACAGCGGGTCAACCCGTCTAGACCTGCAACCCGCGCGAGTCGATTCGTTTAGGTCTGCCAAAATAGCAAGTTGATAATATTTCAATCCAACCCGCTTAAATTATTTGGTGGGACGGGTCAACCCGACGGGTCAATCCGACGGGTCCAACCCAACTTGACAGCTCTACATCTGAATATTGGCTTGATAATTTATAGGATGTTCAAGATAAACATTGTACATTTTTTTAAGCTGATATAAACGCATTTACCTAAAAAAAAATAATTATATGGAAGCGTCTAATTACACGAACGCGCATTTATTTTGATTGAGAAATAATGAGAGCATAAGTATTTTGATTTAATCATGATAAATAATTTTATTAAGTAATAATAGTTGTCTTTAAAAATTAATTAAAAATTTTAAATATACTAAACGTCTCTATTTACACGGAGCAAAGTATATACACACACTATAATAAGGAAGGGTATTTTAGAAAACTTAACAATAATAACTTAAATAAATATCATGAAAAATAATCATGCATGATTCCTTGCAAAATAATCATTAAAAAAATAAGCCCTCCTTTCAGAGAGAAATTACTTTGCAAATTATTGTAATTATCAATGTTTCTATGAAGGTCCTATCACTTGTTAAAAAAATTTAAGAGATTTTCTTTTTAATTAATAGCCGCCTATATATATATAATTCATTAGCCTTCCAAAAACATATTTTTATTTTCAGCCGATTATATTGCATGTTTACGTATTTTAATCTTGAAAAAAAAACATTTAATTATCACCAAACAAACGATCTAAAACTGACAATAAAAGCACTTGAAAATTTGAAACGAAGTCGAATTCATCAATTCCCATCAGGCCATCAGCCATGTCTCCTCTTCTTCGACGACTTCTTCTTCCTCTTCTTCTTTGGCTCCTCTGTTTATCTTATGACTGCGATGCACAAGTTCCAGTCTTTGCATGCGACATCGGTGCCAACTCATCCTTGGCGGCTTTACCATTCTGCAACGCCGCTCTGGATCCTCTCTCGCGCGCCAAGGACCTGGTAAGCCGCCTCACTCTGGAGGAAAAAATCACTTTCTTGGGCCACAAAACCGTCGACATACCGCACCTCGGCATCCCCGCCTACAACTGGTGGAGCGAGGCGCTGCACGGCGTGTCCTTTATCGGCGGAGGCTCGCACTTCTCGGCCTTAGTCCCTGGAGCCACCAGCTTCCCCCAAGTCCTCCTCACCGCCGCCTCCTTCAACATCTCTCTGTTCGAATTAATTGGCGAAGTGGTATCGACAGAGGCGAGAGCCATGCACAATGTGGGGCACGCGGGGCTCACCTTCTGGAGTCCCAACATCAACATCTTCAGAGACCCACGGTGGGGAAGAGGGCAGGAGACGCCCGGCGAGGATCCCATCCTCACCAGCAAGTACGCCGTGGCCTTCGTCGCCGGCTTGCAGCGCAACCGACAAGACCCCCAGAAGCTCAAGGTCGCGGCTTGCTGCAAGCACTACACAGCTTATGACGTAGACAACTGGAAAGGGGTCTCGCGCTTCACCTTCGATGCTAGAGTACGTACTTCATAATTCTATCCCTTTAATAGTTGTGCGAGACAAATATGATATGGATGCTAACGATGAATCAGGTGACGGAGCAAGATATGGCGGACACGTACCAGCCTCCATTCAAGTACTGTGTGACCAAAGGTGCGGCTGCCTGTGCAATGTGTTCCTACAACAAAGTCAACGGCAAACCCACCTGCGCTGACCCGGACCTTCTCGCCGGAGTCATCCGAGAACAATGGAACCTTAATGGGTAAGCGAATCAATTAATCACGTCTCGTTCTCATTTCTTAATTTCGAAAAAGTCAAATCTTTAATTAATAATATAATTTAATATGATCTCTTCTACTCGATTGCAGTTATATTGTTACCGATTGCGACTCGGTGGGTGTTCTCTACAACGCTCAACGTTATACAAAAACTCCAGAGGATGCAGTTTCTATCTCCCTTAAATCAGGAGTTGATCTTAACTGTGGATCTTTCGTGGTCAATCACACTCAAAATGCGCTCGTACAAGGTAAGTTGCGGGAGACTGATGTGGACAAGGCCATCACCAACAGTTTCACGGTGCTGATGAGGGTCGGGTTCTTCGACGGCGATCCCCGGAAGGTGGGTCCATACGGCGGCCTCGGACCCCAAGACGTCTGTACGGAGCATAACAAGCAGTTGGCTCTGGAAGCCGCTCGCCAAGGCATCGTCCTCCTCAAGAACCAGGACAACGTACTGCCCCTGAAGCCTGGATCCATATCCATGGCCGTGATTGGCCCAAATGCTAACGCCACCGTAACCATGCTCGGCAATTACAATGGCATTCCATGCCATTTTGTGAGCCCTCTGGATGGGCTATCGGCCACTGTCAAGACCATTTACGCACAAGGCTGCGCTGATGTGACTTGCAACGCCACGAGCCTTCACTTGGAACAGGCAAAGGCGGCCGCGTCCCAGGCAGACGTTACCGTCCTCGTCGTCGGCACCGACCACACTGTAGAAAACGAGGGATTGGACCGTGAAACCCTACTGTTTCCAGGACTACAAGGGCAACTCATAGACGAGGTAACAAGCGCATCGAAGGGCCCCGTGATCCTCGTAATCATGTCCGGAGGTCCCTTTGATATCAGCGCACAGGAGGCCAATAGCAAGATCAAAGGTATTCTCTGGATAGGCATCCCTGGCCAGTCTGGAGGACATGCCCTATCAGATGTAATCTTCGGTCGATACAACCCTAGTGAGTATAGATATACGATCATCACTCGTCAGACAATTTTTTTTTTTTTTTCAAATCTAGTATATATATATTGTGTTCTTTCAGATGCTGACATAATCAAATTCTCAGGTGGTAAGTCGCCATTTACATGGTACTATGAGAGTTTCGCGCAGAACGTTCCCATGACTGACATGCGTATGAGACCAGATCCAGCAACAGGATACCCTGGTCGAACTTTCCGTTTCTACACTGGAAAGCCACTTCACAAGTTCGGTTATGGGCTCAGCTACACTAACTTTGCCCACCTCCAAGTTCGAGCCCCTAAAACAGTGTCCCTCGCCCTCGGAGAAGAGCACCCATGCTATTCGGGAGATTGCAAGTCGATCAGTCTTGCCTCCGCTACTGATCAGTATTGCACGGAGTCGAGGTTCGATGTGCACTTGCAAGTGCACAACTCCGGCGGCATGGCCGGAAGCCACACGGTGCTGCTCTTCAACAAACCGCCGCGCATGCACAATGCGCCCAAGCAGCAGCTGGTGGCGTTTGAGAAGATCTTCTTGGAGCCGGATCAAAGGAGCGACGTCGTGTTCAGTTTGGATGTGTGTCAGGACTTGAGTGTGGCGGACGAGCAGGGGAACTTGAGAGTGCCCTTGGGATCGCATGTCCTCAGCGTAGGTGACTTGGAGCATACATTTACGTTGACCGTATAAGCAAACGAGTAAACCTCAATTACCTGTATTTCTCATTGAATTTCATGGATGCTTCAAAATAATGTTAACGAATAAAAATCCTCTTTATTTGGGTTTCATATAGCAACACTTCTATCTCTGCAAGTACAGAGAAACCTAGAAATTCAACAGTTATAATTTATGGATTTAATTAAAAGTTAGTAAGATAGATTCTTAATTATACATCATATTTCTATACGCAAAATGGCATCTCTAGCGGCAAATTTAGGATTGTGCCGTATTGCTATGAAATGAAGGCTTCTTATCTCAGGGAAATCCAACGTACGCCTGATGACCTCCCGCTGGAAACTTAATTACATGAATTGTTTTTTTTTCCCCTGAATTTAAAAAAAAAATTATATGAAAAATGCATCATTTTCTTTGCATCGCAAAGCAATTACTAATTGAAAGTGATTCTTTTGTGCCTAATCAGTTAAACGAAGTCGTATTTCTGCTATTGCCTCGTTAAGATAATAGGTTATGAAAACACTTGGAATATGTTGGGACAAAAAGATTAATTATTATAATTAAATATGGTTACGTATATATGTCTTTAATTATAATAATTATATTCATTTTTGTTAAAATACATGTATCTATTTAATTAAAGATCGATGATTAATTACATGTATCTTTATTATAATAATAATTGTATTCATTTTGTTATACTACATGTCTCCATTATATGTGTCTTAATCTTTATCATATTAATTATAATAAATGTATTCATGTTATTATAATGCACGATTCCATTTAGTCAAAGACTACATGTATCTTTATCTTTATAATATGAATTATATTAATTTTTGTTTTGATATCCATTTAATTAAAGAATATTGCATGTATCATTGTTAAAATAATTGTAATTCATTTTGTTATACTTCATGTCTCTGTTGCATGTATCTTTATCTTTTTTATATTATAATAAATGTATTCATTTTGTTATAATACATGCCTCCATTTAATTAAAAACGTGTAGTAGTTATCTTCATTTTGATTTGATCGAAAAATTAATAAAAAAATAAATACTCTCTTAAAAGGTCACTAAGATAAATATTCACACTGTACGAACACTAAAAGGAAGGGCGATTTAAATAAATTTACGATAAAAAAAACTTAAATAAATGTTATGGAAAATTACAACCAAAAGGGGTTTTTATAAATATAATTCATTAGCCTTCCAGAAACAATTATTTTCTATTTTCAGCCGATTGCGTGCTTACCCATTTAATCTTGGAAATTCCTTTAGATAAAACCAAATTAATGACAAAAAAAAAAACTTGACTATAAAAGCACTGGCCAACCTGAAACGAAGTCAAATTCATCGGTTCCCATTTCCATTCACCATGACTCCTCTTCTTCTACTTCTCCTTTCGCTCCTCTTGTTTTCTCATGACTGCGATGCGCAATCTCCAGTCTTTGCCTGCGATGTGGTTGCCGACTCATCCTTGGCGGCTTTTCCATTCTGCAACGTCACCCTGGATCCTCTCTCTCGCGCCCAGGACCTGGTGAGCCGCCTCACACTGCAGGAAAAGATCAATTTCTTGGGCCACCAAGCCGGTGAAGTGCCGCACCTCGGAATCCCAGCCTACAACTGGTGGAGCGAGGCGCTGCACGGGGTGTCCTTTGTCGGCGGTGGCTCGCGCTTCTCGGCCTTAGTCCCTGGCGCCACCAGCTTCCCCCAAGTCCTCAACACCGCCGCCTCCTTCAACGTCTCTCTTTTCCAATTAATTGGCGAAGCGGTATCGACAGAGGCGAGAGCCATGCACAATGTGGGGCACGCCGGGCTCACCTTCTGGAGTCCAAACATCAACATCTTCAGAGACCCACGGTGGGGAAGAGGGCAGGAGACGCCCGGCGAGGATCCCATCCTCACCAGCAAGTACGCCGTGGCCTTCGTCGCCGGCTTGCAGCGCAACCGACAAGACCCCCAGAAGCTCAAGGTCGCAGCTTGCTGCAAGCACTACACAGCTTATGACGTAGACAACTGGAATGGGACCTTGCGCTACACCTTCGATTCTATAGTACGTACTTCATTCCATGCTAATTTTATCCCTTAAATAGTTGTGCGAGACAAATATGATATGGATGCGAATGATGAATCAGGTGACGGATCAAGATATGGCGGACACGTACCAGCCACCATTCAAGGACTGTGTGACCCAAGGTGAGGCTGCCTGTGCAATGTGTTCCTACAACAAAGTCAACGGCAAACCCACCTGCGCTGACCCGGACCTTCTCGCCGGAGTCATCCGTGGACAATGGAACCTCAATGGGTATGCGAATTAATTAATCACCTCTTCACTTCGAAAAAGTCAAAATCTTTAATTAATAATTTACTATGTTCTCTTCAACTCTATATATGGCAGTTATATTGTTTCCGATTGCGACTCGGTGGATGTTCTCTACAACTCTCAACATTATACTGCAACTCCAGAGGACGCAGTTGCTATCTCCCTTAAGTCTGGTCTCGATCTTAACTGTGGATCTTTCGTGGCCAAACACGCTCAAAATGCTATCGTAGAAGGTAAGTTGTGGGAGACCGATGTCGACAAGGCCATCACCAACGGTTTCACGGTACTGATGAGGCTCGGGTTCTTTGACGGCGATCCCCGGAACGCGGGTCCATATGCCGGCCTCGGAGCCAACGACGTCTGCACGCCAGAGAACAAGCAGTTGGCTCTGGAAGCCGCTCGCCAAGGCATCGTCCTCCTCAAGAACCAGGATAACGTACTGCCCCTGAAGCCAGGGTCCCTCTCCATGGCCGTGATTGGCCCAAATGCTAACGCCACCGTAGCCATGCTCGGCAATTACTATGGCATTCCATGCTATTACGTGAGCCCTCTGGATGGGCTATCTGGCAATGCCAAGACCATTTACGTGCCAGGGTGCGCTGATGTGATCTGCAAAGACACGAGCCTTGACTTGGAGACGGCAAAGGCTGCCGCCTCCCAGACCGACGTTACGGTCCTCGTTGTTGGCACCGACCTTAGCGTAGAAAACGAGGGATTGGACCGTGAAACCTTGCTGTTTCCAGGATTACAAGGGCAACTCATAGACGGGGTGACAGCCGCATCGAAGGGCCCTGTGATCCTCGTCATGATGTCCGGAGGTCCTTTTGATATCAGCGCACAGTTGGCCAATCCCAAGATCAAAGGCATTCTCTGGATAGGCATCCCTGGTCAATCTGGAGGAGAAGCCCTAGCAGATGTAATCTACGGTCGATACAACCCTAGTGAGTATATATCTACACAATCATTGAGATTAAAATTTTGTTTTCCAAATCTAGCTTCAGATTCTGGCATATCATTCTTCACGTGCCAGTCTAACTCTTACTCTTGACACGTTCTCAGGTGGTAAGTCGCCATTCACATGGTACTATGAGAGTTTCGTGCAGAACGTCCCCATGACGGACATGCGCATGAGACCAGATCCAGCAACAGGATACCCTGGTCGAACTTTCCGTTTCTACACCGGAGAGGGGCCACTTTACAAGTTCGGTTATGGTCTCAGCTACACTAACTTTACCCACCTCCAAGTTCGAGCCCCTCAAACACTATCCCTCTCCCTCGGAGAAGAGCACCCATGCTATTCGGGAAATTGCAAGTCCATCAGTCTTGCCTCCGTTACTCAGAGTTGCACGCAGTCGAGGTTGGACGTGCGCTTGCAAGTCCACAACTCCGGCGGCATGGCCGGGAGCCACACGGTGCTGCTCTTCAACAAGCCGCCGCGCGTGCACAATGCGCCCAAGGAGCATTTGGTGGCGTTCGAGAAGATCTTCTTGGAGCCTGGTCAAAGGAGCAGTGTGGAGTTCAATTTGGATGTTTGTAAGGACTTGAGCGTGGCGGATGAGAAGGGGAACTGGATGCTGCCCTTGGGGTCGCATGTCCTGAGCGTGGGTGACTTGAAGCATACGTTTACGTTGACCGTGTGATCAAACGAGTCGACCTTACTTACCTGTATTACTCATTAACTTTGATGGTTGCTTCAAAATAACGTTGCAGTACCATGTTAACGATAAAAATCCTTTTTTTTTTTTTGGGTTTGCATACACTTGAGCATTCATTAATCAGTGATACATAGTGTTCTCTACTTTTATTAGAGATATTATCTGAAAAAAAAATTAATTATTTTGCAAACATTATTATAATTAGAGATATTATGTTTCTAGGGTCATGGGCAACTTAATTTTCAAAGTTGAACTATTTTACAATAGTTTTTGTATTAAAATTATATCACCTTTAAAATAAATTTGACCAAAACGATTGAAGATGGTGCAATTTTGATAAGCTACTCTAAGATGGAATATAAAAAAGGTATTTTGCATATCAAATTATAAGTCACAAGCTATCTTAATAATTTTTAAACGGTCTAACAAAAGCCAAATGTTCATGAGCTCGCGGCCATAAATGATCTTAGTCTAAGCTGTCTTGAGTTGCTAATTAAAGTCGTTCTTTCTCCAAAGTGAGAATTTTTTTGGTTCAGTTTAAATTAAAAAAAATCAATACAAATAGAACTGTATTTTAGAAATTAAATATATTTTATAAATATAAAAGTTAGGTGTGAGTTTTAAATATTTTTTTAAAATTGAGTGACTGATAAGATAAATTGATTAAGTTGAAGATTTGACGCCGCTAGAGGGGGAGTGAATAGCGCGTGACCGTAGAAAGATGGAATTCGTTCGCGATCATCTCTACAAAACTCGTTATGCGCAGCGGAATAGAAATAATAAAAGCAATAACGAAAAGATACAATCACGAACACAAACACAACACGAGATATAACGTGGTTCGGAACCGCACGGTTCCTACTCCACGGATCGGGCTCAAACGAGCCCTAGCGATGCCAATGCAATCACTAATCAATAAACTCCTTCTCGACAACAAGTCGGAGGCGGAGAAACCTCGTATAACAGTTTACAACAATAAACTAAGTACAACAAGCAATTACAATGAAATACAATACAATACAAGTAAAGAGATCATTTTACAAATGTCTTTAGATCGCTTGCTTTTGGTTGCTTTGGACTAGCCTTGAAGGACTGGAAGAGCACCAACTATTCCCCTTCAAATCACCCAAGAGAACACTTGCTTCAATCCTCCCACAATGCCTCCTTTAACTCAAGGCTGGCCGAATTTCCGCCATCACCGACCGCCATAAGTCACCAATGACCGATCGATGCTATATTGTCGCGGAGACAACGGCCAATCCACGCCGAAAGTTCCAACGGACTCTGGCGGCCGATCGCTACATCAGAGCCGATCGGGCCGCTTACGAGCGCTCGCGTTTCGACATCGATCGGCAATGATCCGATTTGGCGCCGATCGCTATCGATACTAGTCGATCGCCCAATGAGTACCGATCGATCGCCGAGCATTTCCAAACTTTAAACCGGCAATGAACTCGTCGACTCACCGCAATGAATCCTACCATAATGTCAGTCGACTGCCAACCTCAAAAATGAGGTTTAAACCCAAGTATGGTGCCCCCATACTTGCTAGACCACCCTTAGCCTAGACCTAAGCCTTCTAGCCACCTCCATCAGCCTCACGCCTCTCGGATCCCTCCAAGTCATCCATCGCACTAGCCTCCAGGTGCTTCCCTCGGCTATGTCATGCTAACGATGTCTACACCGCCAAGGCACATTGGACTTACGCCGCCAATACTCCGCTTGGACTTTACGCTGCCAATATCAATCCCCTTGGACTTCTCAAATGCCAAGACTCAAGCTTGGACTTTCCCTTGCCAACCCATGTTGGACTTTCCATGCCAAGTACTCAAGACTTGGACTTTCCCTTGCCAACCCATGTTGGACTTTCCATGTCAAGTACTCAAGACTTGGACTTTCTCAAATGCCAAGTGTCTCACTTGGACTTTCCCTTGTCAAGACCCATGCTTGGACTTTCCCATAGTCACATGGTCAACCCTAGTCAACCATCAAGACCTCCCTCGAGTCAAACTCGAGTCTGGTCAATTATAACCTGGGTCGATTGCTCCAACAATCTCCCCAACATATTAAACCGACATTAATGTCAAACATCAATGCCAAAACACTTTATCAAATCCCTTTGTCAAACATCAAAACATCACTCGAGTCAAATTCGAGTCTGGTCAATCGTGACCTGGGCCGATTGCACCAATAATCTCCCGCTTTTTGATGTTTGACAAAACAAACCTTGAGTTAGGCCCCTAACTCAAATTCCCTTACCAATTTTCCAAATTGGTAATTTAATCTTCTCCCCCTTTTTGACATACATCAAAAAGGTTATCTCTCCAAGGAGGTCAATGTCTCATGTCCCAATGAGATCTTACAATCTCCCCCTTGATCCAAAAATACCTAGGATGCCTACTATCTTCCTAGTGATAAGTCACATATCACTCAAGAGAGGCAATCCTATACTCTCTCCCAATTTCCAAATTGGGTCTCTCAAAATCCCATCAATTTTTCCAATTGATGATACTCTCCCAATAACTTCTCCCCCTTCAAGAAGAAAAACACATCCATCATCCCAAGATGGGTATCTCCCCCTAAAGGCTTGCTCCCCCTTGACCATTGCACCAACAGTGTCCTTGGGAAGCCCCTAAGCCGATAGGAACTCTAAACCATCAAAATTAAGGTTCTAAGTTCAACATAGAACTTTTACTCACCCTAAATTTGATACTTTGACCTAACACAACTCCTAATACATATACAATAGATTTTCACCCTTTATAATGCTTCCTAAAGCATATCCTAGAGTTAGGAGTGATTAGGAACCTTTTACATAGCTGAATACGGGCTAAACAAACCTTATTAACCCGAATCGACACGGTAGTCGACTCCGACGAGTAATCGCCGATCACATTATCATCGATCGCCACGAGGCGGTCGATAACTGAAAATCTCGAGTTTCAGCTATCAGAAATAAATTTTGGAAATTCATAAATAATTATACGTAATTCGAATAACCATGAAATTTGATACGTATAATACTTATGACCAATACAATGGGTGAAAAATGTTTGAAAAATATTTTACTCATAAAGTAGCGAAATCGATACAAAATCCAAAAGTGACTAAAAACTTTAAAGTTTAAGCTCACTTTGTACCAATCTCATCAATGGTAATTGCTATCAAAAGATAGACTTCACCAAGGTTTTTCAAAATGATTTTAAAATGTTTCAAAACCTTATTTTGGATCATATTCCTTGGGCTCTATGTACATGACTTGTACACAAACTTTCCTAATGATCCACACTTGAAACAAGATGAGTTTTAGTTCATCTAGATGCAAAAACTATGCACCTTGAACTTAACTCATATCCTAGCATCTCACATGTATCTAGGGTGTATAAATACACATACATGTCAATTGGATGTGAGATGTGGGTTTTGTTCTTCCTAATACTAAGGTTTCATGCATTTTTCTAGGCAACCCTACTTGATTCCCTTATAAATGGGACTTCAAGTCATGTCATAGTCCTTAATTCAATTTTAACCAAATTGTCTTAAATGCATGAATGATTATGGCATTAGAAATGATATAAATAAGCATATGCTCATAATCATGATGTCATGGCATAAGATGAAATCTAAAAATACATGACATTTGAAACTTTTAATCCTAAACATGAACATGACATATAGAATGATTAAAATAAACATGATGTCATGGCATGTTATATGGCAAACAAAGCATGACATATAAAATGTATAGGTATAGTAATACCTAAATTTTAATATTAATTGTCATTTGTTGGGATTAATCATATTTTGTCATATTAATCTAATCTCCCTAGTGTGCCAAAAACCCAAAATGACATACTAACCTCTAAACCTAAATTGTGTCAATCTAATTGATTTTTCTCAATTTCAAAAATGCATTGGCACATCCTAAAATCTTTTAGGATATTGATTCAAATCTATTTCCAAGGTAACCATAACCTTGAAAATATCCTAAAGTGCCACCTTTACCATGGTTGAGTTAACTACCCATCCAATCAAGGTTGGCACACCCTAAACCCATCTAGCATGAATCAATCACGCTCTTAGGAACCCAAAACCGATTTGAGCTTCTAGGGTTAATTAGGTATTTCTTAGGGATAACCTCCCTAGATACCTTCCTAATGACCCTCCTAGGCTTGTTAGCCTTGGTCATTTGGGTCTTACCTAGGTTGACTCTAGGGGTAACTCCCCTTGCAACCTTCTTAGTGGCCACCCTAGGTTTCCTAGAAACCCTAGCCACTAGGCATAACCTTTGGTCAACCTTATGAATGACTTCCCTATTGACCTTTGTCTTCTTAGATCTAGTTTGTGTTCCATAATCAAATGGAACACTATGGTAAGCCACCTTAGGCTTAGGTTTGTGACCCTTGGATGAATCTAATTTCCTAGATCTTGATTTTTTACCATTTGACTCTAGGCTTTGACTTCTAGACCCTTGAAATAGATTTTGCACTTTTGCAAGGGTCTTTTTCATCTTTTCAAGCCTTGACCTCAAGACTTAATTTTCCTTTTCTAGTTGCCCAATTTTAGAATTTTGATTTAATCCTTGGGCATTGGGCTTCCTAGGCATATGCCTAGTCCATTTTGGATTAACACCTAGGTGCTCTTGCACCTTTCTAATGGTCTTCCTAGGTAAAATTTTTTTAGAATTATTTGACCTAGGTTTGTCTTTAGATAGGTTGTTTTTAGGGACATTAGTCCCAAATTTCTCTCTATTATCTAAATAGACACTTTTGGCTCCTAAGCAAAAATATTTATCTCTAGCATGCTTTTCATGGTGAATTGCAAGAGAATTAAAATTTCTAGCCTGCTTTTGACTTTTAAATTTGGAAGGTGCATTATTAAAATATACCTTAGGGTTAGCTATAGAAGCTCCCCCTACTTGTGATGCTCCTCCTTGCCCCTTCTTCTTCCCCCTAGGGCATTGACTCCGATAATGCCCCTTTGAATTGCACTTGAAGCATATGATGTGCTCCTTGCCTTTAGGTGTTGGGGAGCCGACATCCTTAACTTTTGGTGCCGGTGGAGCTTTCCTAATCTTCTTTGGGCACTTGCTCTTATAGTGCTCAAATTCCCTACACTCAAAACACATAATATTATTTTTATTTGAAGTTAGAGTGTTTGAGTTACCTAGGTTAGTGGTGGAGTTCGGAATTGACACTTCTTCATCTTGACTGGATGTAGAAGCTTCTTCTTGATGCTCCGGTGTTGAGGAAATTCTCTCCTCCCCCTCAATCCTTGAGGTGGATGCTTCTTCCACTTCCTCCACCGATCCGAAAGTTGACTCCCTATCAACCTCCGAATCCTCAAGCTCTTTAGATGGGGATGTGCTTGCTTGAGCTTGAGAGGGTGAGCACTCCTCTTCTTCTTCTTCTTCTTCTTCTTCTTGGATTGATGATGGATTTTCATGAAGCTTTGCCAAATCGCTCCATAGCTCCTTGGCATCCACATAGTCACCTAGGCTACACAAGAGGTCATTAGGAATTAAATCAAAAATGAATTTGATTACCTTCTTATTTTTATCGAATTGTTGGAGTTGCTCCTCACTCCACTTCTTCTTCTTGAGAAACCCTCCCTTTGGTCCCTTAGGATATTCAAATCCTTCCATCAGCGCGGACCACTCCTCAAGGTCTCTCATCATCAAAAAATCTTCAATTCTCGCCTTCCAAGAATTGAAACCTTCTCGTCCATAGAAGGCATACGGAATTGGGGTGTTAATATCCCATCCCAATTGTCCTTGGGCTTCCATCTTTTCCTCTAGCGTCTTGCTCCCGGTTGTTAATCTGTTGAAGAGCCACCAGGCTCTGATACCACTTGTTGAAAATTTGACGCCGCTAGAGCGGGGTGAATAGCGCGTGATCGTAGGAAGATGGAATTTGTTCGCGATCGTCTCTACAAAACTCGTTATGCGCAGCGGAATAGAAATAATAAAAGCAATAACGAAAAGATACAATCACGAACACAAACACAACATGAGATATAACGTGGTTCGGAACCGCACGGTTCCTACTCCACGGATCGGACTCAAACGAGCCCTAGCGATGCCAATGCAATCACTAATCAATAAACTCCTTCTCGATAACAAGTCGGAGGCGGAGAAACCTCGTACAACAGTTTACAACAATAACTAAGTACAACAAGCAATTACAATGAAATACAATGCAATACAAGTAAAGAGATCACCTTACAAATGCCTTTAGATCGTTTGCTTTTGGTTGCCTTGGACTAGCCTTGAAGGACTGGAAGAGCACCAACTATTCCCCTTCAAATCGCCCAAGAGAACACTTGCTTCAATCCTCCCACGAACCTCCTTTAACTCGTCGGGATTTCGCTATCACGGCCGATCGCCACAAGTCACGGTCCGATCGATGCCATCGCTGCCGTGAGACAACGACTTAATCCACGTCGGAAAAGTTCCAACGGGATTCTTGGCAGTCGACATTGGCTGCCGTAGCCGATCGTCGGTCGGCTACGAGCGCTTCGGCTCGACATTGGACTTGCGATCATTGCCGCCCTTGCGCCGATCGCCATCGGCTACCAATCCGATCGCTTCCAACATTTTCATTTAAAGCGGCAATGAACTCGAGTCGACTACGGCTCGAATCACCATAATGTCGTGATCGCCAACCTCAAAAATGAGATTTTAACCCAAGTATGGTGCCCCCATACTTGCTAGACCACCCTTAGCCTAGACCTAAGCCTTCTAGCCACCTCCATCAGCCTCACGCCTCTCGGATCCCTCCAAGTCATCCATGACTTGTTCATCCATCGCGCTAGCCTCCAGGTGCTTCCCTCGGCTATGTCATGCTAACGGTGTCTACACCGCCAAGGCACATTGGACTTTCGTCGCCAAGACTCCGCTTGGACTTTACGCTGCCAATATCAATCCCCTTGGACTTCTCAAATGCCAAGACTCAAGCTTGGATTTTCCCTTGCCAACCCATGTTGGACTTTCCATGCAAAGTACTCAAGACTTGGACTTTCCCTTGCCAATCCATGTTGGACTTTCCATGCCAAGTACTCAAGACTTGGACTTTCCCAAATGCCAAGTGTCCCACTTGGACTTTCCCTTGCCAAGACCCATGCTTGGACTTTTCCATAATCACATGGTCAACCCTAGTCAACCATCAAGACCTCTCTCGAGTCAAACTCGAGTCTGGTCAATTATAACCTGGGTCGATTGCTCCAACAATCTCCCCAACATATTAAACCGACATTAATGTCAAACATCAATGCCAAAATACTTTGTCAAACATCAAAACATCACTCGAGTCTGATCAATCGTGACCTGGGTCGATTGCACAAACAGTTGCCTCCAAATGAGCAACGACCAACCGCTAAAAGTAAACAATGAGAGAGATATACATTTATTTCAACTTATATCTTTGCTTAATTTTCATCAATACAACAAAATAAATCCTCCAACTAACTTATCAAAACAAGGATTCCAACAAGATTATCATTAGTTATAAATTTATTTTAACTTATATCCTTTCTATATATAAACTCATCAAGGCTCAAGCTTCATTTTCTTCGTCACAATTAAAAAATTGATTAGCTTAAGAAAATTTTTTTCTACCATTCGTGGTTTTTGAAGGGTTGCAGATTGACTGTAAATATTGTATATATAAAGAAAGAAATTTGATCAGCAACCCGGGTCTAAACGACACTACATGATGATTGATGAGTTTCAGAGTATAAAAATTCCATCTTTTTCCTTTTTCCTGTGCTTCTTCCTGTTCTATAGTTACAGATCATAGTTTACCAATGGAGATCATCTCCAATTCTTAGCCACATATGACACTGTTCTATTCTACCAATCCAAATACTCACTTCTCGTCTCGAACGCTGAAATCGTATCATCGTTAATTACTTAATTACATCTCATCGGACCAATCGCTGAGGTCGCTGTCACAGAACAGGGCTTCCACAACATTGTCGATGAGGGAGTCGACAAAGCTGTTGCATCCCAGCGTGATCATCTGCCGGATTCTTGTCCGAGAACTGGAGATCCAGGCGAAGGTGGCGGCGCAAGCGACGACTGCCACGCACACCCCGCCTGCCTCTGCTATCTGTTGCAAGTCCAGCTTCTTGAAGATGGAGTTCCCCGTCACCACCTCCACCGACACCGCCGCCGCAAACGCAACCTACCAGAGTCCAATATTTCATTCGCTCTTCTGGTTCGGAGACCAATTGATAAATACGAAACGAAAAGGGGGGAAATCGAATTTAGGCACAGACCATGGCGAGGCGACCGGAGACGATCTCGAACTGATGGCTCTTGCGCGAGCTCTCGACGTACTCGACGAGGGAGGCGAAGAAAGGAGATGGGTCTCTCTCCACCCTCCTCATCAATCCGGCGTCGCGCTCCCCGTACGACCGCAGCGTGCATAGCCTCGGCTGGAGCACGATCTTACCGCCCTCAGCCGGCGGCTCCGGCAATCGGCCTCTCGTCGGCATCGCCAGATCCTTCTTCGACTGCAGCTGCTGCTTCTGCCCCAGCTCGCACACGATCGCCCTCGCGACTGTGGCGGCGGCCATCGGAAGCGATGGAAATGAAGGCGAGAAGCGATGAAGAAACTATCAGTTAATTAAATCGCTGGAGCCGATGTGGTCACTCGCGTGAGCTAACCTTCCATCAGGGGCAAGCACTATTGTCTTCGTGGTGGAGGGATGCGATAAGGGAGGGTGCACAAGTTTGAGACACGGAAGGTGACGGGAATGCAGATTCCATTGTGTCGTCGCGTAGAACCCCACGTTGACATCGCTGGAGGCATTCGAAGAAAAGGTGCGAGTTTGCGAGCGTCGTGGTTCTTCTACCACACGCAACTGTCGCTGTGACATACTAAGACACGCTTACCGTCATACCGTGTCCGTGAGATCCTAATCAGACGGTTAAAGTTGAGGACAAATTCTATTACGGAATCTGGTTTCTTCGATTGTAAAATGTGACGTCGCATCGCTTAAATACCCAATTTATAACCTTTTTTTTTTGTTTGCAGGAAAATTGCACAATAAAAAGTGCCGCTTATTAGGCTACCTTTAATAAAAATACAAAAATAAAAAATAATAATAATTTTTCTTATACACTGCACGACTGTGAAATTGTGAAGCGGTCAATGGAAGAAATTGTATTGAATAGGCCAATATAAAGTTGTATAAGATAATATAAATAAATTTTATCGAGTTAAAATATTCTATATTTATTACTTTAATAGTATTTCTGCATACCAAATATAAGAATTTTAATAAAACATTGATTTTAATACTTAGACTAAACCAAGGCTATGATTCTGTTCATTCCTCAACAATTCATTAATTAATTTACCAATCAAGGGCGCAGTAGGATGTTAATTTGCAAATCAAGGACAAAATTAAAGGGCTTAATATATATATTACTATGCCTCTCAATCTTACAACACACCAAAATAACTCTTATTAATGCATGCACTCTAGATAATCCATGATCGATCCATTTATTGATCGGATTCAACTCGAAGACAAACTTAGACAGCAGATTGAAAACCAAGATACGTACGATGACTGATATATATGTATATTTATGCATAGACACCAGGATTGGCAAGCACATATCCCTCGACGGCCTTGAGTACTCCGATCGATCCCTCTCTGGTGGTTTTTAGTTCTTCTTCGCTGAGGTCTTTGTCCCCGATCGTCTCGTACTCAAACTTGATCTTTGCAATGCAACTATCAGCGCCGGACGGAACAAAGACGGACTCATAAGTAAGCGATTTAACGAGCACCCCGAGGAGCCCTCCTTCGACGGCTGAATTCTTGAAAGTGAAGGTGGCTTCGTCGAACACTTCTATCTTGTTCTTGTTGAGGCTTCCCGGTGGCAGATTTGCGGCTGCACAAGAACAAATGAATGAATTCAAAGAATTCATTAATTAGCACGTTAAATCTTTAATTTTCTTTTTATGATACCCGGAGCGAAGTAGAAAACGTTGAGAGCTCCAACTCCCTCTCCGATACGCTCAGCTTTAGAAAAAAAATCAGGCAAGAGCTTAGGGTACAAGATGTGGGGCTCCTCTATCGCTCCTTTCCAGAGCTTTGCGGCTGAGACGTTGAGAGCGACCTCGTCGGAGCAGGAACCGGAAACCATTTTCTTCGCCGGGGATATATATATATGTGTATATATATATATAGTAACAGAAGAGCTGAAATTGGCAGTGGTACTGGATGAAGCAGAAGTGGAAGAGAAGAGTACTGATTATATAGATAGACCGCCGTGTCAATTTGGGCGTTTTGAGTGAACAAGTAGAAATTTCATCGTCTTGATCCGTGAACAGCTCAAAAGGGATTTGTCTCTGTATTTTTTAATCCATTATTTTAATCTATTATTGGCCGCTGCTGCATTCCAATCGTCCTGATCCAGTATTTTATATATGATCTGCAGTTTCAAAAGTTTCTGTGTTTTTTATTCTTCGATGCATTTCCTTTTTGAATTTTACACCGTCGAAAAGTTAAAAAAGCTCGACTTCACGATTTTATTTTACTTTTTTTTTGAAGTTTTCTCCACCGAACGTTGAAGATTGGTGTTCTGATAAAGAAAGAAAGCCCGTTCATTTGTTGCAAAAAGGCAATTTGATCAGACTCTATAATCATCGTAAAATTAACCTTTCTTCATATATATCATTCATTGACCGACTCAAGCACACTGATGGAGGGAAAAAAAGCTCATTCATTCATCCATAGAAATCGATAATCATCTTTATCGGTCGATAAATCATAAAGAATCTTAAAACTTTGATATAATGATCAAAATAAATAAAAATCATCTATGTTAAAAAAAAACTTTAAATTTTTTTCAAAATCGATCAATATTTTATCAAAGCTCATTCATCCAAAAAGTTAAGAATCTGTCCAACTAGCAGTCCCTGTCATCCATCCCAAGACTGCGACGAGAAGGAGGGTAAATCACGGAAAGACCTTGTCCTTAGATACGATGGTAAGACAAAGGGGATCATCTGACGTCAAAGAGATTTTAAATTCTTCATTCAGAATCTTTCTATTTTATCATCGCACCATCCCGAGACTCCGAGAGGGCATTATCAAAGCTCATTCATATAAATTAGTCTAGTAGACTAAATAATGGCCAAGGCCTTATCCTCTACGTCATCCACCCACCAAAAATTGTCTTCATTAAATGTACAACACAGCGAACACAATAATTCTGAAATATTTATGCTTATATTTAGCATTGGATTCTCTTGTGGAACAGTACTCAGTCAAAATCTTGCTGAAACAAATATTAACGATCAGTGCAGGATATTTCGATTTTTGTTTTTTTTTTCCCTCCTAAAAAAAATCTACTAATGCAACAAATCTTATCTCCAACCAATAAATCTGCTCGATAGCAACTTTTTTTTTTTTTAATAACGAAGGCATTCAAACTTTTGATCTAATTAATTTTAAATGATTCATTCGATATGATCTCATGTAAGTATAACTACAGATGATCTATACTAAAACACAGCTAATAAATATTTACACAGAGATGCATATATCGTGTTCTGAGAGTCTCTCCATGATATTTTTTTTGAGTTTGCATTAAATATTTAATTTTTCGAGTCAATTAATTCCATTGAGTTCCGCATAAATTTTTTATCGATAAATTGAAAAGTATTCTCAATGGATAATCACCTATTAGTATTTCAAAATATAATTATCATCTCATTACAATAAAATTTATACAGTACATTATAATTGAAAATCTAAAAAAAAAAAAAATCTAAACTACTGTATGTATGTCTCCTTCTTCCTGCCGCTGCACCGTAAATCCCCGGCAACCTGCTCCGTCCTATTCGAACAAGGATCAAGATGCTGATGTTCCATTTCAAAGTCGACGCCCAAATTGACCCGTCGAAACGCTGCAGTTGAGCCGCAGAACGCACGGTGCCTGCGAGATCTATCTATATATCATCTATATAAACAATCGAGTCTTCCACTTCTTCCTCACCCACTTCTGCTTATCTTAGCTCTCCTGTTACTAGCTAACCTTTGAGAGCTAGTGCATATTATATCCTCGCCGACGAAATGGTTTCCGGTTGCTGCACCGACGAGGTCACTCTCAACGTCTCAGCCGCAAGGCTCTGGAAAGGAGCAGTAGTTGAGCCCCATGTCTTGTACCCCAAGCTCATGCCTGACTTTTTTTCCAAAGCCGAGCGTATCGGAGAGGGAGTAGGAGCTGTTAACGTTTTCTACTTCGCTCCGGGTATGAAGTTCAAAGATTTTTGCTGCACTCGATATGGTAGATTTTAATTACATGCTAATGGACTCTTTTGTTAATTTGTTCTACAGCCACAAATCTGCCATTGGGAAGCCTCAACAAGAACAAGATAGAAGTGCTCGACGAAGCCACCTTCACTTTCAAGAATTCAGCCGTCGAAGGAGGGCTCCTCGGCGTGCTTGTCAAATCACTCATCTATGAGTCCGTCTTCGTTCCATCCGGTGCTGGTAGTTGCGTTGCAAAGCTCAAGTTTGAGTATGAAACAATTGGGGACAAAGATCTCAGCGAAGAGGAACTAAAAGCCACCAGAGATGGATCGATCGGAGTGCTCAAAGCCGTCGAAGGATATCTACTTGCCAATCCTGATGTCTACGCTTAAATTCATATGTATATCGCTCGTCCGACCTTGGCAACTTCCTTCTCGACTTTGCTATATGAGCTTATGTTCCACTCCGAATCAAATTTAATAAATGGATGAATGATATTTATGTAGAGTGAATTAATAAATGTTATTTGCTGTTTCTGTCATATCGACTAGATATAGAATACTTGCTCTGTTATCTTTTGAGGAGAAATAAGATGAATATCTGTTCACTCAAATGCATGGATGATTATGATACTAATCCAGTTACAAATACATACTACAGTGAGAGTCAGTAAACTCTCAGAATTTTTTAAGATTATCAAATCAGAGATGCTGAACAAAACCAAAACGAAATAGAAGAAGAATTCTGTGTATCAAACCAGATAGTGAAATGATAACTGCTCTCGATATGTTTGCCAAGCCATTTCTTTCAAGTGGATCAAACGGACAAGCTGATTCCTGTGTTAACTCCAATACTGCACGCTAACACACAAATCAAACAGCTTAAATAGATCAGATAAATTAATGTGATCAGATCGTGCGAACAAAATATTTTTCCAGTATTTTTACAAATCGAATATTAAGGAATTTATATGGATAATTTATTCACTACTCGCTAAGAATTCTTTTCCAGATCCAAAACTCATACTTCATCTGGTTAGATATTCATGAGCAGATGCTCTAGAGAATTTCTCTCTTCGCAACACTCTTTTTTCTGAATCTTCTCGAATTACGAATTTACAACAGTCTACATCCCTCCATGAATTCTTTATTCTCGAACCAAAGAAATTACTTAAATTTTATTTTCTCCAGCAAGCTAATTAACGTCGAATGACCAAAGGCTTAATTTTGTCCCTCGACCACACCACAATCTGTCTTCATCAAATCAACGAGACCATGATTCAATAAATTAAGAAATCATCGTACTTAACAGTTGTATAAATTCCATCGTTACGTCAAGTAAATTCTATCGTTATGGAACCATCCTCGAGTCAAAGTCTTGCAGAAATCAATTCAAAGAAAGTGCGAAAAACCAATGGGCGGTGCAGAATACTTTGAAATAATGGGGAAACAAACAAGTGTACCAAAGAGACAAATCCAATTGACTTATCCTGTCCCACATGAACACAAATCTAGATGACGAAGTTTGAACGTGTTCATGTAGACGCCGAGATTGACCCGGCACTCCATTGTTGACCCGGCACCGATTAGATGACTAAGTGTTCATGTAGACGCCCAGATTTGTCCCACGAGAACACAAATCTAGATTACCAAGTGTACCTAGCTTCAAGATCTATATAAAGACTGTCCTCTTCCCCCTGCTTCTGCATTCACTTGCAGTTCGAGCTCACCTCAGCTTCAAGATCTAATTACTTGCTTTCCGGTCAGCATCCTCAGCAACAAAATGGTTTCTGGTTGCTGCACCGACGAGGTCACCCTCAATGTCTCTGCCGCAAGGCTCTGGAAAGGAGCAGTGTGCGAACCCCACATCTTGTACCCTAAACTCTTGCCTGATTTTTTCTCTAAAGCTGAGCGTATTGGAGAGGGAGTTGGAGCTGTCAATGTTTTCTACTTCGCTCCAGGTATATTTATACATTTTAAGTAAATAAAAAGGCTCTACATGCTGATTCTATATATATATATATATATATATAAATTTTTGTTTCATTGGCAAAATGCAGCTTCTAATATGCCACTGGGAAGCTTCAACAAGAACAAAATAGTAGTGTTGGAGGAGGCAACGTACACTTTTAAGAATACAGCCACTGAAGGAGGTCTTATTGGCGTACTGCTCAAGTCGCTTATTTATGAGTCAGTGTTTGTGCCTTCGGGCGCTGATAGTTGCATTGCAAAGATCAAGATGGAGTATGAAACCCTCGGGGACAAGGATCTTAGTGAGGAGGAGCTAAAACCCATTAGAGATGGATCGATCGGAGTCCTCAAAGCCGTCGAAGGATACTTGCTCGCTAATCCTGGTGTCTATGCATAAATTCATACGAGCCCATTAGAACTTGCTTTCTATCCTTCACTTGCTATCTAAGCATAAGTTCAAGTTTATCATGAATTCTGCAGTTAAGGTGTCTTCAATAATGGGACTCGTTTCTAGAGTGCCTGGAAACTTTGTTGTAAAACGTTTGCTGCAAATAAAAGCTATGTTACTTTCCCATCATGATTTGCTATTGAAGAATAAACCGAAGACAATTGAACAGCGTTGACCAACTTACACAGACAAATATGCAGGATAAGAAAGAGATGCCGACTGGATTCTTCAAATGGTTCACTTCCTGCATGTTGAATCAGCATCCATCCTTTTCCACAAAAGAATACACTTCACATTCACATCCAGTATTATTGCTGTCAATGCATAATAAAATCGGAACTTTCTTCACTTTCTTTCTTTGCCAAGGTCTCGAATTTGCAACGACTTCACTAATTTTGCTCTCCCAACACGAATGATTGAGACTAGAGATGCCAAGCTGAAATCTCGAATAAGGTAAAGGCAAGTTCTTATAAGAGTATCTGAAAATGATTTCCGACATGATGCTAAAACTGGACCCTCCTCCCAAGTTATTGAAAGGCAGTTATTATAGCAATACTGATGCATAATACAATTTTGTTACATGAACACAAATTTGAGACAATGTTTCTCGACATGGGTTTTCAAGAGAATTGAGAGAGAAGGCGCAATATAACTGTTGGAAATATTTGAGAAACAGAAACCCAATCTGGTTTCCCTTTTCCGTAGCCACCCTAAGCAAAACTTATCTTCTTGCGGCAGGTTTTACATTTCTGGAGCTTGAAGCAGAATTACAGTGTTGAAAATTCTGCTTTCCAGAATGGACCATGCTGCAAAACAAGAAAAGTGCTGATAATTAGAAGAACAAAAGATAGATACAAATAAAACATTGGTAATTATATAAAGAAACTATATGCAATTGCTCTAAAGAACATTAGTAATCCACCTTTGATGTGCAAAGCTGTTTCGCTGCAAAGCATCTCTCTTCATCTGGGCATGTACTTTTAGCTCATGGCTAAGGAACACAAACAAAGCTCGCATAATCAAAATTCATACAACATAAGAGCTTGATTCTAAAAGCAAAAATATTCAAATCTACCTATTAAGATACTCTAATTTTGCCTTTTTCATGAGATTCCCCTTCACGTTCGACAAGTTAATGCCAGGTCCACTTTCTACAGGCACACATATCATGTTAACTCATAATGGCTACAGATTTATCCTTTATGACAGACAACCAGAACAAATATAGGAATAATAGTTTACCTCCCCAATAACTCCTTTTATTACTTGAAGGAGGAATTTTAGAGCAAATTTGGATTTGGCGACTTTGTTTCTCTACATAGATTACAAATAATTTCAATGTCAATAACATTGACAAAAATTAATTAAATGGATTAAGTGTAGCTATGAACTTCATGCTTAATTGATAGAACAATTTGATGGAGATAGAAACAGTTCATACTCCTAACAAATACATTGCAAAATAGATCTTTAGGCAAAAGCAAGAAGGCAGATGAAGCATTAATTCTCTTCTTCTTATGGAATCATTATACAAATAATACATTTTATACCAGTTCAAGCAACAAAAGCTTTAAATACGAGTTCCACAAGAGACAGAATAGTACAACCATGGACTTGGTAGAGCAACCAATCCTATATTTTTTGTTTAAGAACCATTTACATTCTAGCCATCTTCAATTTTCATAAAGCTAATATAAAGAGCCCACAGGTAATCTCAGCGTTGAAAATCATTTGAATGATTCCCTAAGTGAACACAATGCTAAATTGGTAAAATTGATTAGTGACCCTGAGTTGGAAAGAAGAGAGAGAAACCATCCTAGAGAAAGGATGGCATCTATCAAAGCATTCGGATAATCCTGGAATGTACAGTTTAACAGAATGGTACCCTTGTCGACAAGTGATCTGAAGTTGGGAAAGGGAAAATCAAACTCAACACAGGTATATTGGTAAAAATACATACATGTGCTTAGTTGCTGTTTTGGAAGATATTTCATAAGCATTGCATATGAAAAAAATAAACAGAATTATGAATAGTTAAAGGCTAGATGATGAAGAAACATAAAATGTGGTCAATTCAGTTTTCTCATGGTATGACATCAACAAGATCATTTCTATCAAGGCCTAGTATTTTACAAGAATACAAGAGAAAATCAGAGATAAGCAATTATTTTAAAAATTACCAAGAATATTTGAAGAGTGATTATCACCCTGAACAATGACCTGACGGAAAACCATACTTGACATAACTATATATTTTCATTTGGTTTTAGCAATCAATTTACAGAAGCCAAAATGTTCAAGTATTGACACTGCCTGATAGTCAAAGCAGCTGAAGTCTTTGGGCAACTTTTGATAATTCAATTGAGAAACATGATATGTGATACAATCAAGACACAGTCCGGTGGTGAATGTTATTTCCAAATGATATTGTTTTGGTAAATGAGACACGTGAAAGAGTAAATGCTAAACTAGAATCTTGACGGAAAACACTAGAAGTAAAAGGTTTTAAGTTTAGTAGAGTAAAAATGGAATATATAGAATTTAAATTTAGCAATATTAGATGTAATGAGACAAGTGTTAAGTTATGAGATGACGAGTTGTCTGGAGCTGAGAGCTTTAAATATTTAGGATCATTTTTGCAAAGTGATGGAGGGATTGAGAGAAATGTCTTATATGAAATACAAGTAGGATGTCAAAATGGACGAAAGCGTCAGGTGTTTTATGTGATCGTAAAGTACCTTTAAAATTGAAAGGGAAGTTCTACAAAACAACGGTTAGACCTACTATGTTATATGGAGCTAAATATTGGGATACGACTCGAGCACATGAGTAAAAGATGAGAGCTGCAGAGATGAGGATATTAAGGTGGATGTACGGACATACGAGAATAGACAGAATAAGAAATGAGAGCATTAGAGAGAAAGTCGGAGTTGTATCTATTGAAGGAAAGCTCCGAGAGACACGTTTAATATGGTACGGATATGTACTTAGACGACCAATAAATACTCCAGTTAGGCGATGTGAATCAATGACAAATATAGATATCAAACGAGAAAGAGGAATACCAAAAAAGACTTGGTTAGCAATAATAAAATAAGATAAAATTTATTTAAGTATAGATGATGATATAATAAAGGATAAAGTCCAATGACGTAGAAAGATCCATATAGCCGACTCTACCTAATAGGATAAGGCTTGGTTGTTGTTGTTGTATTGTTGATATGTGATACGATCAAGCAATATAATAAGGATGTTAGAATGTTTCATGACTAATGTTTTAGGGGTTATGTTCACTAAGTGATGGGTCGGTTGTGTATTACCAGCAACAAAATGGGGAAACAATTGGTTGAAAAACTTTTAGCAGACTGCATGTTAACAATTCTAGGAGTTGGTTGACAGATGAAACAATCATCCTTCCCTTTTTGCTGAACTTGAATGAACAAGTGAAAATGGGATACCATGCCACATTATGTGATGTCATCAAACTCCTTATTCATCAGCATTTGGTAAGTTTCTGAAGCAAACATGGTAAAAACTCCAACAATAAAAACCACAAACGACTTCTGGTGAAAGTTTTTTGCTTTATCCTAACAAATTTCATCTGAACACAAGTCAAGAATCCCTGCACTGCAAATCCTAGCAGCTTAAGGACCCTTCATAGCTACATTAGGATAAACAAAACGGACAGCTTAAACGATGATCTACAACACTCCTATGGTTGGATCAAGTAGGAAGAAAATTCCAAAACTATTTCTATATGTAAATTATTATACTTAAATTTATCCTAAACCTCTAATTTCCTAGGATTTGTATTTCATACCAACATTGTCATCCACTATGAGCTACCTCTTTTCATTAGCCCAGTTCAAATGATACCATATCAGCTAATGAAAACCAACTTTTAAATATAAGGGTGGATGATGACTCACTTGCTTGTGTTTCTGCATATCTCTGCTTAAGTTTCTCTGCTATTCTATTTTGAGCTTCTTCTCTCTCCTTCAACTTTGCCTGCAAGCAAGCAATAGAAGATCAGCATGAATGACATCTTACTTAATGTTAATTCACTACTGTTTTATGTCATATCAATTTTTTTAAAAGATTTTATATGGCAGAATGTGGTTTTTAACTACTAATTATCACTTTTTTTCAACTAGAAAAGAAAATAACTCAAAATAAACATAAACAAATCTTAAGGAAATGACACAAAACCTGATAGAGAAGTCTCCATTTAAATACAATCTTCTTCTGCTTCATCCTCTTGATTACGGTATTTGCACTCTCCTCTCCAAATTGTAGCTCATAAAATCTTTTCCACAAATCATCTGTTACAGGACTGAGGTCTCTTCCCTAATGTCACAGTAAATCTGAGAATGAATAGCAGAAGCCAAAATGAACAAGAGCCCTAAAACAAATTTGCTTACTTTTGTAGAATTTTCAATGTGGGTCAACTGATCGATGTTGCAGTGAGTTAAGATATCCTTTAATAGGTGTAAATCCACCTCTCCAACATCGCCGAGGTACCTAATGTTAGCGATTGCAGTCTGCGTACATAGATCCACCAAGGTTGGAACTTTCCTGGAGAATGCCATCTACCTCCTACAAATTTCGATCTACCGGAATATTGGATCCTGCAGACCAAAATCTCTTAGGAAATTAACCCTGCATCGGAAACGAGAACATGGTCATTCAACAAAAATAAAAAATAAAAAGAAATGAAAGCGATCCATAAAGAATTCTAAGCTAGCGATCAAATCAAGAAGCAAATAAAAAAGATTCCCTTTTTTTCTTCAAAAGAATCATTGAGCTGAAGAAATTATAGAGAACGATATAAGAACAGTTCATCATCCCAAAACTCAAATCTGCAGAGGGCATGACAAAAAAAAAGAAAGAAAAGATCGCACATTCGCACCTTGATCATCGGAGTGGATAGCAGACGAGAAGGAGTGAAATTTTTTGAGTCAGAGGATCCCAAATCTATCTATATTTGTATAAGCCGAGTTGGGAAAAGAAACTGAGAACGATCAAAGATGAAAGGTGCTGCCTGTCGCCGACGTCGTCGTTCCCCGCTTCGGTTCGGGTTATTCCAGGGTTGCGCCCGATCCGCTCAACCTAATTATATGCACGCAACGCTCACATATATTATATTATATATACACACATGATTAGTTGTAAATTACATGATTTAGACTTAGCCCCAAGAATTAGCAAATCGAGATGCCGGTATATTCCCAAATTATTTTAGAATCATAAATTTGTAAATTAAAAAATTATTTATATGTGTCAGTTAATTTTAATAAAACTATAAATTGATTTACAAAATAGTGTATTTCTTGTACAATTGAAGTAGATCTACAATTGTAAATTAATATTTCAATGTCAATATTGCTCTAAAATACTTTATATCTAGTAGACAAAATCCCATCTATTTGACTTCATTTTCAATATTTTATTTATATTTATATTTATATGTTTCTAAAACTAATAGCTACTGCCAAATTCTACGTTTAGTTGTTTAGGTAATTTTAGACGATAAAATATAAGGAAAAAAATGAAAAATAAGATGGTAAAAATTTCATGTTTTAAATTGTCAATTCAGATCGATCAGGTAAGAAATATTAGTTAGTCTTCTATCTGATTTAATTGTGCGTTGTGAAAAATGGTATTGTTCTTCTTTTGAGCTTCCAGAATTAAGATTAGCGCTGCTGCTGCTCTTCTGCTTAAGCTAATGGCGAGCACTGCTACTGTTCCATGGATTGGCCAAACCCTCTTCCAGATCTTAATCGAAAAAGGCCAGTAAAAACTATTCACGATGCGCTGGGGCCTTGACGGCGATGTGAATAAGCTACGAATATCACTGTCGGAGACTCCGTTCATCCTGCTTATGATGAACTAGAAGGGTTTGATGAAAGAACTCAAGGATGCTGCATATGATGCTGATGATCAATAGATGAGCTCCAATACCATGTCCTGGAGAAGAAGATTGTGAGCAAAGAAATTCACAAGGATGAGATAAGTGGATATCTTTCCATGAATGAAATTTATAAAAGACAATCCAATACACAAAATTCTCACCATTCAGAGAAAAATCAATCAATAGTTTTATTATTGCATCAAAGCTCCCTTTCTGCCATAAATGAAACTTATATCAGTTACAATTTAGTTAAAACTGAATTCCATAATTTTTTTTCCATTAAGAATCTTAAAATTTGAAAGCTATCAACAATTACAATTAGTATCAAAGTCGTTCAAAATGTTGTATTCATTTGCAACTGTGAGAGAGAGAGAGAGAGAGAGAATCATCTGGTAAGGAAAAACAGCACTCTTGCAACACAAACTTATTTTAAAAAAAAAAACAAGTAACGGTCAGCCATATAGAATCAATGTTTGGACAAGCTGACTCCATCAGTTTTTTTTTGTTGTTGTTGTTGTACCGGACAATAGTTTATGTTCCAGTTCCTAATTCAATCAGTCGTTCAACTGATCCAATCTTTTAAAATATCTCCAACACACTATGTTTCATGCATGCATTGTTAATTTTTTGGCTGTCGTCTTTAAGCATGCAACATATATACCCACCCCTCTGGTAAAAGAGCATTCCTATTCACTCCTACTTTGCTGTAATTCAAAGTGAAAAAAATGCTCCTATTTATTCAATGTCTGCATAATCGAGCATAAATTTACAAGTTGCAGGAAGAAGCATGCTTCTTTGCAATTTGCATTGTGAGCCGGGAAAGCAATGACTTCCACTGTTGCTCTTTTGCTTTAGTACACAAGTTTTATATATATACAAATATAAGGTTGGGAGCCTAGAAAATTAAAGGGGGAAAAAGGGGTGAGGTGTACGGCAGGAATCACACAGAACGAGCATAAAGCGTTAAGGGGGGAATTTGTTTTGGGGTGCATGGATAACAATGCTACTTTGAATCATTGCTTTTAACGAGAATCTATAAAGCTCAGGATGATCAGAGAAAACGTAAAGAGAGCCTTTCTTTAGTGATTGCTTAGTCAGGGAGGAATTGATAGGGGACTAGGGAACCAATTGAAAGATACTTAGCAGGAAGTATGTTGAAACCGTCTTTATACATGCCTGACAGAACCTTCTAAAACAGCCTTAAATCAGGTTCGGTGGCAGACATACGATTGAGGTGAATCTGAATTATCTAGTTGTTTAGTGGCCCTCGTGCTTCTATTTATTTTTTCTTTTAGACCAAAATCCAATATATATCTTATATGAGAGAGGACCATACCTACGGGAATGCAACACATGAAGGATAGAACCTGGCTTTAGTTCCAACCAAGAAGTGTCTCTTATCTCCTATTTCCGTGGCAACAATGGACTTTAGCTCTCAGAGGCTTCTCATGCTACTTTGCTTTGGGTTGCTATTAGCCTGCATACCAGAGAAGGTGTATGGCATCAGGAACATAAAGTTTGTTCTCAGATGGAAGGAAGAACCTGAGACAAAAAAGACTGGGAGGGCACGTTACCTCAGAAACACTAGTATCTCCTCTGAGAAACTTGATGCAAGGGAGAATTCAGTTGCCGGGCCATCACCGTTTGATCCAAACACAATGAGCGAGCGAAGAGTTCAAAAAGGATCTGATCCCATCCACAATCGTTGCTGATGCTCTCATAGCTTGTTCTATCAGATCCCGACGGAAGAACAATGATCCTGCTGTAATTGACAACAGAAGGTCAGTTGCATGCAAAAGAAACTAGAGGGAGATCTGAGGATGGTGTTTGTTGTCTGTAAGGATTTGTCTCTCAGTTATCTAAGTTACCGTCTTATTTAAATAAACAATGATCTTGAGCATACACTAGTATTTGTACATGTACATGGTTGTTGAAAACAAAAACGGATTGCAGTGAACATATATAATTTGGTTCTTACAATTTCCCTGATCAAGTAGTAGAAGCAGGGGTAAAGCTTGAGATATGAAGTGCATTTAGCATTTGAGAGTATTTCTTGATTGTATTAGAAAATCGTATTTTATTGATAACTGTCCTGAATCTAGTTCTGCTAAAAGTTTCAAAGCAATGCATGGAGCCAAGAGTTCATTTACTGTCCCTTATCCATCACCATTCTACTCCTTCAAATGCATGGTTTGCATTTGGCTCATGTACAAAAATCGTATATGGTAAATAATCATGCTACTATTTTTTAAAAAAAAAAAAAAGAAGAAGACAAAACAGTGGCATGGATTTCATTGTTGAAGAAGTGAAGAGCAATTATATGAAGATTACTACAAATTTAAGGCAAAAATACACGACAAAATTTAAGCCATAAGATTACCATAAAGAAAAATTGTAACAAAGCCATTAAATTTTGATTTCAATGATCAAGTAATGTACATGAACAAGAGATTCTAATAAATTAATCACTGTGATTGAGTTTTACCTATTTTCAGCAACAATTTCTGGTACAACAAAATCAGGACGGTGAAATGAATGTAGATCAACATATAAAACACTGTAATCTCTATGGCAACGTTCAGATTTTCATGCAAATACAGGAGTGTCGATAGTTTGCTTATCATAGAAATTCTTTAGTTCAAGTTAATGGCAGTCCACTTTTCCTCTGATCTAATACATGCATAGTAGTAGGTAAAAGAGAATTGAAACTTGTTAAGTAAAAACATCATTTATCTTGCTAACAAATCAAGACGATATGCAAAAATAATTTAGCACAATAGGCAATACGGTGTCTGAAAAAAGTCGTCAAGAAGCTAACTTGATTCACACACCCGAGATTACAGGTGCCCGATCATCCTGGAACCGGAAACCAGAAGAGCGAAGAACTTTTCTGCAATGCTCCAGTATCCAGATCCCCACCGCAGCTTCAAGCAACCTCAAACCTGCCGTCGCCATCAGCCTTAATCGGAACTACATTTTCCAAATTGCAGGAGTTCCGCCAGAGATAGGCAATCCCCCTCCGGATCGTCGAATAAAGACTTTCACAGATGCCGTAAGGGCGAGATCTAGGGTTGGCATCGTTCGCCACCCATTCTTGTACGCGAACACGTGGATGCGAGACTCAGTGCATCAGTTCCTCCGTCCACGAAGATCAAATATCTTGACCGCTGAGGCTTATTCAGGCCACGAAGAGGCAGAGGATCACAGCGGCGAGGGTGGAGCCGAGCAGGAATGCGCGGAAGCGAACGCCACCTTCTGCTCGGCGAGGTGCTTGAAGCGCGAGGGTACAGGAAGGAGAATGTGCGCGAGGCGGAAGGGGGACGGAGCCGATGGGGCATGAGCATCAATTCGTCGGGCGAGATCCAGAGCACATATCGTCTTGTTCCGGAAAACTAGATCAGCCTATCTCCGCCTGCAAGCTTCGACGAAGACCACTCTCCAGCGACGGAGAAATGCCGGCGACGAAAACCACTCGCCGGCAAGCCGCGCGACCCGTCGATCGGACGGTCAGGGCCAGCCTCTTCTCGAGAAATGTCAACTGGGGCGGTGGTCTGGCCCGCCCCAGCGGGCCGACCCAGCCAAAGCCCGGCAATAAATGGGTCGGGTCATCCCGGACCGACCCAATAAAAGGTTCGTGACGTGCATGAGATAGATACTCAATCCTTGCTGACGTCACAGCTCACCTTGCACATGTCGTATGGTAAATCACATCGATTCCAATTTGGCACAATGAGTAATCAAATTAATTGAGCTTTGTCTTAGATCTGATTTGCTTCCAGACCGATCCATCTATAAAAGAAATTGAAAGGAACGGCAAGCCACGAGTCTCTCAATCCTGATCGAAGACCTCGATTGGGAGCACCATGCGCGCATTCAACTCCCACGTACATCATAATCAAATCTCCGGAAGATTTGGAATCCGTAACCGACAAATTAACCGCCGTATGCAATACGATACGGTACATACTTCATACCCGCCCATCACCATTTTCTTTTGCCATTTAAGTTAATTCCATAAAAAAAAATGACATCGCGTCAGTAAATAAACGAAGGATGTATTTTTTTTTCCCCACTGAATTTTAAAATAGATTCCTCAGCAAATCTAAATAGATTCAATTTTGTTGAACAGCGTTAAAAATATATTTCATATTTTCTATTCTATACATTTTAATTTTAAATCGACATTCTATGTATGCATACATCACGACTCCGTAAGCATGATGCTCGTGGAGCGGTCCTGGCTCCTGACGCCACGTGCTTCCAAACATCTCGTGATGCATGTTACTCATTTATCGTCTTTTAAATGAGAACAATAATCCGGTATGACCCTAACTGACGCCGTAACGCGTCTCTCTGCCGACGCGCATATGTGTACGTATATGCCTGCTTCGCGCGCCAAAATTTCACCGTGGCATTGGCCGATTAAGGTGATAGTGATGTTTGGTTGATAGATTTGAAACGAGAAAGGAAATGAGATTTATTTACGTTGTTTGGTTAATAAATTTAGAATTTAAATTTTGAAATGATTTTTAATTATTTAAAAATCAATAAAATCCATCTCAAGTGATAGATTTGAGTTTCATTCCTATTAATGATTATCGATCGTCGGTCTCGATTGTCGGCGCCAATCTATTGCTTACAATATCGAGTCGGCCGTCGGGCCGCTTTGCCGCCAACCGTCCGATTATCTGCCGTCGGTGATTGTCAACGGCTGCTGCTGGTCCTTGATCGTCGGTCATCGATCGTCAGTCGTCGTCGGTTGTCGGTCGTCGGCCGTCGTCGACGATTGCGAGTGGCCCGGCCATCATCTGTCATCTATCAATCGTCGATGGTACCATCGTTCGTCCTTTGTCAGTGACAATATTGACATCGTCTCCGTATTTAATTTCAATTTATAAATTAAATAATATATATTATTGAAATAACTAAATATATTTCCATTATATTCTAATATCAAATTTATTCTGATCCCGATTTCATAATCAAATCAAACGCAGCCTCAATATCAAGCCGCGCCTCTCCGCCGACTCCGGAATGCACCCTGCAATTCGATGTTTTTAAAACATTTTCAAATTTTTTTTCACCTCTCAGAGTCAAAATGCTCTGAAAACAATTAATATATAAATCATCGAGGGGGTGAAACCGGCCAGATTTTTTTGTCATGGTTCGGTGGTCGTCGGACAGTCTAAATTCGTTGAATGAGGTAAATAGCCGGCTCAGACACTTCCCTTTCGTTAAAAAGAGGGAGCTTAAAAAAAAAAAATCCACGCCATGAACGTGTTTCTTATGGCGTTAATGAATGATTGAGTACTAGAATATTCACGTGCGTAACGTCCTTTGTTTTGTTGGCTATAAAATCCCTGTTACCCTCCCTTGTTTTGCATCATCGTTTCCATATATTCCAGCAATACCGTTCTAGGTAGAATTGAAACCAGAGATATAGGCGTAATGGCAGGCATCAGGCACCTGGTTATGGCCAAGTTTAAGGAAGGAGCACCAGTGGAACAGCTGGTTCTGGACTTGAGGAAACTTGTCTCGGAGTTGGATATCATCAAATCCTTCGAATGGTACTGCATTAATTAAACTTCTTTGGATATATATTTCAATTTCTACGCGATAAAATTCATCGTGCATGCGTGCGCATGTTTTGCTGTGCAGGGGAGAGGACGTGATGAAGGACGAGAAGTATACCCATGGATTCACGCATACCTTCATCTTGACGTTTGACAGCGCTGAGGACATGGCGGAGTACATTAAGCACCCTGGACACGTTGAGTACGGCAAGAAGTTTCGTGCAGGGATTGAGAAGATCTTAGCGGTGGATTTTCCGTCTGTCATGGAAAAGATTACAACTGCTCGACTAAATTAAGAAGAAGGTGTCAGATGTCGCGAAGAATCTTAATGATATGTGATAAATGCATCTAAATATATATCGAAATAGTTTTTATAATATGTATTTCGAGCCTAGATTTATATAGAGGCAATCAGGCAACCACACATTCGGCATTCCTTACATATATATCAGTGATAATTGAATATAAATTCACACAGATCACTATATATAAAAGATAAGTTAAATAATCTCTTTTAAAAATATTGACATGCACAACAACGCTTTGGATCTAGTTCATTTATAAACTAGACCTGCAGACACAAGTATATAATATACTGACCAATAATTATTTGGTGCAGCGGTAAAATATAGAACTCGATTTCAAAGGATCTAATTTTTATGAATTTGAGAAGGTTTGGATCAGGCATTCAATATACGTACACAGATGGAAATTGCAATTTGGGTAACTGGAAAGAAGCATTTAGGCGATTTTGGCGAGGAATGGACCACAGACATCATTCTGCTAATTTTTAAGAAAACAATTAATGTTCTCTGCAGTTAACTCATTCAAGTTATGATCGACAAGAATTTCGTTATTACCGATACGTTATTGTGGTTGCTGTAGATGTGAAGTGTCTTTCAACCATCGAAGTCTATTAACAAATGCCATCGCTACGATTTATCGATGTGATGATTATTCTACAACATTATCTTATTCTTTTCGGTTGGTGTTCTGCTCGCATGAGTGACTATGTGGTGGACTTGAATCTGGAGTCGGCAGAAATTCATCTGAATTCTGTATGAGATTGATAGACATTCTGAAGGCATCATTTCGCAGAGTTGCAGGCCTGTAAGCTGACACGATGAATTTGTCTGTAAACAGGTACTATTTTTTTTTGTAATACAGTAAGCATCAAACTCTGTACGTACGTTTCAATTACACCATATCGAGATGACATTTGTACAATGTGGTATATAATTTAGTTATTGTCAATGCAACGAATTGATGACATCTTCCATAATTATTTATTAAAACATTATAAAACTAACCAGTGGTACTTTGGATACACTGAATTTATAAACTCTAATTGAGTGCTCCGTTTTAGGAGATTTTTGTGTGCTAAAATAAAGTCACTGGGCGTCATCAACCCTGAAGGGCATCTGCACGGTAAAGTTGTCTGTATCATTCAGCTACAAGATCTTGATAAATCTCCGAGGAAACGATGGATCACCAAAAGGTCCAAAACGCACATGGGGAGAGGTACGTGCAATTAGTAAAAGACAAGTCATGCCCATTTCAAGTCGCTATATACCACTTTTTTCATTGGTCCATGTACAATTTCAATTATTATTGCTGTGCTATTGTTGAATTTTATTTGTATAACTAAAAAAAAAACAGCTTGTGTGAATCTACGGTCGAGATGCGAAGCTAGGTCTAAGGGACGACGCCGCGATCACTCCGGTTCAGGCGGACCGGGACAAATCTAACGGTTGCTACCTGGCGACGGCGAAGGCGAAGAGCGTCATGAATGCCGCGGCGCCCACGGCAGCGAAGGCCAAATCCACCAACCTCTCCATCCTCGCCGCCGTCTCCTTTCTCTTCTGTCGGCGCCCTTCGAATTCCTCCCACCTCCTCTTCGCGTCGTCGTCTTCGTCTTTCCTTCCCCGGCCACCTTCCATCGCCGACCGGAGCAACGCCAGGCCCTCCCTCCCGCTCAAGCACGCCCCTTCCACGCCTTCCGCCACCAGGTTGATCTCCCGCACTTCCCCTGATTCCTCTCCGCATTTAACCACCGCCCCGACGGTGCACTCCTCGCTAAGCACCAACGCGAACCGCACCACCGTCTCGCCGGTGATCCAGTGCCGATTGACCGCCACCGGCCGCCGGCTCGTCGCGCTGACCGCCCGTCTACGCTGCGGGTCGATGACGATCCAGCTCAGCGTCAGATCCTCCGGCGATAAAAAGAAGGAATCTCCGCCGTCCTTCCTCTCCACGTCGGCTTCGAGGCGAAACGGCGCGGCCCTGAACCACGACGTCGACGTGTCGGTCTCCACGACCAGGGATAAAATAACAGAGCCTCGATGGCGGAGGTCGACGGCGGAGATGAGCTCCGACGGAAGGCTGGCTTCGTCATCGCTGTCGCAGGGGAAGGCGGCGAGCGTACAAACAGGGGAAGCAAACACGTCGGCGAAGAAGGAGCGGTGTGAGGATGCCAGAAGCCGGAGGAGGCGCGGGTGGCGGAGGGAGGGCCAGGAGGAGAGGCAGAGGTCGCTCCAGAGGTCTGGTTCTCCTGCAAGGGACCGAAAGCGAGAGGTGGCGCAGCTAAGGGAGGCGAGGGCAGGCCCGTCGAGAAGACGGAGAGCGCCGGCGAGCATGTCCGGGTGGAGGTCTTCGATGGTAGCAGTCGCCATCAATTCCAAAAAAAGCCTCTGAATTTCGGGCTCAAATCGATGGATGAAATCGAACTGGTTGAGAGTAGGAAGAAGAAGAAGTGGCTCTTTTATATACGAATCTGATGGAAGCTCTAATTAGTATCAGATGAATCGGCCATTGCTGAGGAAGGGAAGGAGAAGCACCACGATTCCGACCTTTTCCAAATCCAATGAACTAAAAGACGAAAAAACAAAAGAGGAAGATGCTACCGCGTCAAAGCTTGGAGACATCAAATCGCGTACGTTATCGGTAGCTAGCTGCTAACGAACTGCCGCTGACTGCAGGATGCTTCAGCTTTCGCCTTCAGCTTCAACAACGACATAAAAATAAATTAATTCCAGAGCCGATGAAATGGAAAATTTTTTTAATGCAGAAATCTGTTCTAGAAACTCTAATTATATGGCAGTGGATCGTTGACGACGCCATTTCAATTCGCCGAGATCATTTTCCTATCGGCAAATTATCCAAAACATGAACAGTAAATCGAAGTTTGCAGCGATGGGCCGGGTACGGTCTTCGCGTGTTCTCTGTCAGAAGTGGATGAACAAAATCAAAATCACGTTGTTTATTTCCGGGTGCGAAGAACCATAAGGACCGATGAATAGAAAGGCAGATGGATAATATTAATTAACTTATTTTTGTTTATTTAGTTTATCTAAAAGAATAAAAAATAATAAAAGGAAGAATGATCCATCGATATATCTAGCCTCGTTCATCTCAATTAAACAACACAGTTTGCTCAATTTGAACACTCTACTCTGCTCAGTCTGAACATTCTATTTGTTCAGTTTGAATAGTCCAATTTGCTCAATCTAGAGAGTTTGATTTGGTTCAATTTTTCTCCCTCATTAAATCGGCTCAATCGACTCCATGTAGCCTACTTTGTCTGACTAACTTTGACCTTCCAACTTGCTTAGGATGCCTAATTCCATTGTGGGATTAGGTTATAACTAATTGTCTAATTCTATTTTCTTTTCGAATCGATCAACCCAATCACCACTCGAACTTAATCAAATTGGTCACTCAACTCATTTGGCCTATCTACTTCTCCAATTGAATTGCAAGGAGTTCTAAGTGTTCAGAGTCATTTCATCAAATCATGTATAGTTAATAGAGTTTGTTGGTGAGAAATTTTCAATGAAACAAGCTCCAACAAATTAGGTGTTTTAATTTAATTGTTTATCTCGAATCATGATGAATTTTAGATAAATACAGGAATTGGTTCAGCGCGGAACAATGAAACGATCGCCTCTGTACTCTCGTGAAGGAATTAACAGAACACAATTTAATTTTAAACATGCTAAAATATTTAAATGGGGTTTATATATATATATAAATTGAGTTCCTACATGGATTTTATTGATTTAATAGGGCTGGTTTAAAATAATTATTTTTAAAATAATAATAATAGTAGTGATAATGATAATGAAAGAAATAGTTTGGTCAATTAAGATCGACCATTTTCCATTCACTTTCATCGAAGATTATTTTCTTCTTTAAATCATTTTTGTTGTCTTCCATATGTAAAGACTCGTTTACATCAACTATATAATTTTGGAAAAAATTTAATTTATATATAAAATAAATTTGCTCATAGAATTATTATTCTGGAGTAATCTCTCAACTTTCATTTTATATAAATATATAGTGATCGATTTTTTATGGATCTTGAGATGTCGTGATAAGCAGTCGAATAAGATCGAATGCAAGTGGTATCATCGGTCAGAATAAATCGAAGAAAATCTTCGTAAGTAATTTTTCTTATTCGATTGATTTCATCGTATCATCGAGCAATGAATTACAACAATGAGTCGTCTTTATCTAAGAATAAACTTACAGCTTAGGGTCATCCAAATAAATATTTTCTAAATTCATCATCGAACGATGTCATAATAAAAAATTGAATTGTATTTTTCTACAAGATATTTTTTTATTTTTATCATTGCACTGTGCCTGCAGGCTATTTATATTGTATTTTGAACCAAAAATAATTGACTGACTCATACAAAGTGAATTTTAGTAGGCTGAAATTATATTTATGAGAGTCAAGGCGGTAAAAGGTTGCACTATCAACTTCATTAGCCCAAACATCGTGTAAATAGTTTTCTTATAAAATTAAAGTTTATATTTATTGATAAAAAAAAACTAGTAAAAGTCCGGTGTGAGACCAACAATCAGATCTATTAATTGTGCGAGAGACGTAGCCTAAACGGTTGGATTAAAAAAAATAAAAAAAAAGTTAAAGTTAATTTAAAGTAACATGAAGATAAAATAGGATGAATGAAAAGTTGGACGAGGCTAAGCAAATTGAGAAAGCAGAACTTACAGAGCGTTTCAAGTCAGATTTAAGGCAGACCAAGTTGATTCCGCAAGTTGCTTGTTTGTTAATAAAAATTTGGCAACCTTTAAACCACTCAATCACGTCATACACTTTGTCACATGAATTATTTCTTAAATTATGAGACATTTTGTAGTGGATCCTTTGGTAGTTGTCATAATGGCGATGCTATTGCTTTTTATTTCCTTCACAAGATAAAACAATGTATGCAAATTATTAAACATCTCTATCATCATCCTCATCATTATCATCAGTAGGTGAAAATAATGGAAGAAAGATATGATAAAAAAAATAGTGAATTTAATGACATGGTTTAGTTTGCAAAGCCCACTCTGTGGGGAATTTGGACATATATAAAAAGCATGAGTTCTTTTTTATTTGTCAATATTTATTTAAAATGAAGATAGTGAAACACAGGCGAAAAGAAAAAACTTTTGAGTTATTCATGAGCTTCATGCTCTTATCTGCATTCACAAAATAAATAAATAAATAAGAATGTGAGATAGAGAGACAAGTGGTCAACAAATATGTGAATGCAATTAATTAAGACACAAGGTAATCTTCCACGAACAAGAGAATTCATTTATTTAAAAATTGACAATACATTCAAAGCTCATGTGAACAATGCCAAACTTAACGACTTGCAATAAGAAAAGTCTAAATACAAAATATAGCGACAAGTAAATACATGCCAAAGTATTTCACATTAATTGTCAATCAGAATCCCATAAATGATGAGTATCCGTCTACACTTTCTCCTCCTTTGTCGGCAGTGAATTTCTTCTCCGAACTCCTACTGAGTACATATCATGGTGACGGTGAGGTATTATCCATTATTCATGGTCAACAGAATTATAGTCAGAAGAAATGGAAACAAAAGTGTCGACCTTAATTATTCGCAACCTTCCTGCATAAAATTGGAGTAGATGAGATTGATCATAATATTAACTAACCATCTCATGCTGATAGCCCTCCCATTCCCACCTGCAAAGCAGAGGACAAGAGCAGTAATGCTAAAGTGCTTGATATGCCTCTTGAGCTTTCTTTTAGCATGATCCACAACCACTGCTACCACTTCTCTCACTTGTTTATTTCCTTCAGAATGTCAACCTGGGTCAACGAATGGTGTTTCTACATCATCAGTAACCTCAGGTTCCTTTCACTGTGCCCAAATGCTTCTCTTCTTGCAGTTGTTTCCATTATAGTATCTCTGAAGAATCCTTCACAGGATCGTCATCCATCACTATTTGAATCTCAGTTTATGACTTTGATCTCTTTTTTTTTCGACTCAATTATCTTTTCTACCTCAACATCTTTTGGAGCTTGAACTGCTACATTTTTTTGGATTTGTTGCAGTTGATAGTGGCGTTTGCATCTGGTTTCATCTTTTTATTGGTGATTTTAGCTGGCGCCCAGATTGCTGGATTAAAAAATTTTGTCAATAAGAAAAATACAACGGTGGAGGAACATCACCTTCTTGGTTCAGTTGTCTTTTTCAGCGATAGAATTTCCTTCCAGATCGAGGTTCTTTAAGTTGTGCAATGCAGAAAGGACCTGTCAAAGAGGAAAACAAAAAATCAACGCAGGATATTAATTGAACATATCAACAAACAAAGAACAATAGATCCGCATTACTTCCAGACCATCATGACTGACCAATTGTTGATTAAGTTATGCCCTACATCCAAATTTTGGAGCCTTGAGTTCCTAGCTAACTCAGCAGGGAGAATCCTTAAAACATGGAAATTCTAGTTGACTGAATAGATAACACAGTTACATAATCACTTGTGATAGTTATGTGCACTCGCATAGCAACCTCCACACAACCATGACAAACAAATCATTTCACACAAAGACAGCTGCTCAGCAAATTTATACAATGGTAAACTACGGAACAGAATTGTGGTTCAATATGGAGCTCGATGAAAGGTCATGCCATGTACTTGCTGCAGCCAAAGAAAACTAACTGATTGAAATGTCATATGTTGTCGAGCAGGATTGGTTCTCAATCCTCAATTATGTCATAAGTTGATTCGCTAAAGAAAACTAACTGATTAAAATTATTATGGCGGTAATTTCTTCACTTCAATAGTTTCATCAGCTTTTGTTAGTATTAGATCAAGAAAGATACAATGGTAGGGGGAGTACTGAGGATCCATTTGAATGTCACATTTTTTTGGACAATGCATTGGAATACAACAAGCAGCCTCAGCAGCCATATAACCATTTAAAATAACACAAACCAAGAACTAGCTGATAGATTACTCGTAGCATCAGTCTGATTGAAGCAACATAAACCACACTGGTATTGTTATAGGAAAAAATAAACACGAATTGTACTTAATTTGGCATATCTCACGATGGCACACTACATATATATTACGCTACTCACCGTCACCTTAGAGAGGTCTTCTTCCACTCCTCCCAATGTTTCGAGTTTATTTTCCATCACAGACAACCATTTCAAGTCGACACAAGATGAAAGATCAAGTTCAACACTTGAACTCTCAACTTTTGCGTAAACTATAAACTTGCCTGGAAAAAAGAAACGCCTTGAGGGACGAGAGGCGGTTGCCACTCAGATCAAGTTTCTCCAAGTTGCAGAAATGGCTCGAACAAGACAAAAGTCTTCGTTGGATCAAAAGCTTTTCGAAAGCTCTTTAGCTAGTGGTAGTACTAGTAGAAAGGGCGAATCAGCTCACATCGGTAAGAGAGTTTGAGGGAGGCGTCGGCGGCGGCGGCGGCAGCGTCATTATTTTGTCTCTCGGCATGCTCGCTCCAGAGTGAGGCGGACACCATGACCGTCGTCGGAGAAGTCAAGCTCTGAAGACGAACCTGACGACGCGCTTAGGTGCTAACTCCCACGGAGACAGGCCCATGATTTTGGGCCGCCCTGGGCCTCAAACTGTGGCCTTGAAAATTCGAAATTAAAAAAAAAAAATCTAAAAATTAATATTTTATTTGTTGCGCGACAGTTATTGTATGTTACGAGTTTACAGCCGAAGGCTTTTTATAAAGCAAATCAGAAATACGATTTTCTTTTGGTGTAAGTCAAACAAAGTAACAATCAATTACATAACCAAAATACGAACAGCAGCTACATAAAATCGTCAAAAACTAACAAATCAACGTAAAACCTAGTGCAAATTAATGGCGTGATGCATGAAGTATGAAAATGCAATCTAGCTAATCGGCTTCCTGCCCTCCTCCGCAATATAATTAAGCAGGCCTCAGAGTGTTGGCGTAGGCCGTGAAATTAGGGAAATGGGAGCCCATGTTCGTCGCCAACTTTGTTAATTCTCTGCGCTTGAACGAGTAAACGTAGGCTTCGTCTTCGACGCTGAACACCAGCAGCATCCCTTTCTCGTTCCCGCCGTTGCATACCAGCATCGACCCTACGGCTTGTGGCTTCTCCAAGTAGACGAACTCGTTCAACTTCACCCACGAATGTGATTTCTCCGACCATATCCACGGCGTGAACGCGCCGGAGCGTTTACTGTGGTGCAACAAGCACAACCACGTTTCCTCCCAGAGTGACACGCTGATATTGTCGTCTGACTCCACGGCACTGCCGTCGGGCATCGCCAGGAACTCGATGGCCCCCGTGGAGATTTTGTATGACATAACGTAGGGGTCGGCCGTGGTATAATTGAAGCAGTCGGAGGCCCAGAAGACGGACCCTCGGTGCACCACCGGGTTGTGAAACTTCAGGTCGCGGCTGCCGTGGCGGATCATCTCGTCCCTCGTCCAAACTCTGGTCGCCGAGTCGTACACGCGGCACTGGTACAAGTCGGACCAGTTCTGATCCGGTGTGAGGTAGACGAGCTTATAGTCGCGCGCGAAGCCGTAACCGTCGGTGGTGAACTCGACGGCCAAGCTGGCGCGCAGTACATTGCCGCCGCCGGGGGGAATAGGGATGAGCGAGCATTTGCGGAGGGCGGGGTTATAGGCGAATATGCTGACGGAGATAGGGTCTATTTTCCGGTAGAAGACGAGACCGCCGGCGGAGCCGAGGACCCTGGTGTCGTTGGAGGAGAAGGCATCCAAGGATGCCGAGGGGAGGCCGGCGTTCGGATCGAGAAGCAATATATGCTGGCGAAAATAGTAACGAGAGAAGATGGCGGCGGCGGCAGTGTTGTGGTGGGATTGCATGAGGAGGAAGCGGGGATCCGAGGTGATCATGTTCCGGATGGACTTGGAAACGAGTTGGAGACGGAAGAGGTTCTTGGCCGGGAGGTAGGAGAAAACCTCTGCCAATGCATCGTAGTTAAGGCTCTTCCGGTCGATGGCGGTGGCAGCGGCAACGTTGCTTCCGAGGTCGGCCATTGATCGTGTAGAGATGAACTGAATTCTTGGATGAATTAATCGATGATGATGGATTTGCAGGCGTCTATAAATAGATGCTCATCATTGGATTAAAATTTCTGTTACAAAATATTCGCTTTTAAATTCTGTTGCGAGATTTTTGATGAAAGAATTTCACGTTAGATTTTTTTTTAGATTTTTAAATTCACTAAACTGATTTCCAATCACAATATATTTTTTTAGGTAAACTTGACATGACAGGGCGTTTGCCTACCTTCTATTTCTTTGTTCTAAAAACTAATTTGGACACAAAATTTATGATTGGATAGTTTTATTTTAATTATTTCCTTTCTTTCAAAGTCATCATTATATTGGAATAGGATCTTAACTTTACCAAATTTATTTGCAACTTAAAAAAAATCTAATCAACATATTAATTCTGTTTCTACAAAATAGGAAAGTTATAATTCTGTTTAGTTAGTTTTTGAATCCGATGCATGAAAAACAAGTATAATTTGGTTCAACTAGCTGATTTTGAACGATTAAATTAGAAGAATCTAAACTACATACTTCTTAGGGTTTAATTTATTCTTAAATCAAATGTGGAAAAAAAATGAAGATAAGATAATCATTTAGGGCTATTAGACAATATAAAGTACTGTTTAATTTAACATAAGTTTGGGTTTTATATATAACAATATAAAAATAATAATGTTAAAATTTAAATTCTTAAAAAAACAGGTTTTGTTGATAAGCATATAACATTAACAAATCATGTAACTTTGATCTTAAAAAAATATTTAACAATGTGACATAAGACTGGCGCAAAAAAAAGTACAAGATATATAGAAATACCAACTGCAAGGCACTTCCTGAAGCACTGTGGCGGAGAATATTATAGGATTTCTCATCAATGAATTCAATTTTAACTGTAACACACCTCCAATTGACTATTTTAGACTTTCAAATGTCAGTGTTGCTAATCTTTGTTGCAAATCTATTTACAAACACACACACAAGGCTCTAACATTGATGTGTAGATGCTAACGTTAAAGATTAACAGAGTTTTATAACACGGGCAACAAAGCCATGATAATTCTCTCCAGTCAAATTAACTCATAAACATAGAATTCAAATTCAAAACATCAAATGACCCTTCTTTCGCAAACCCACAACTCATTGCAAACAATGATCACTAAGTCGAAACATCACTATCTACAACTCTTCAATATTCTTCACATCTCTAAAGGAAAAAAAAAAGTAGCTCACTCAACACATCTTATGGTTTAGAGAAGGCTCAACCAGTCCAACTGCAATTATAGTCCCTGCATATGGGAGAGTCCCTAAAGACACCGTTCAGGTTCAAACAGCAAGCATATTCAAACATGGAGAATAAGTTAAATTTCTTACGATAATTTGAACACGGCCACGCCACCCATCCTGCTGCAAAATGGTGATCTCACAACATTACAGCAAGAGCAGGTGTTAAACAGCTGCAGGATCCAAAGATTTTAGAGTTACAATTCTACAAGTCAATGAGAAAAATTAGAAAACTGGACCGCATTTTGCAAAAGCCAAAAGGCTCGCCAGTGTTTCAATTTGGAAAAATTACCTCTAAAATTTACTGACACTTGCAATACATTTCAGTTTATCCTTTTCGTGAAATACTTTCTAGCATTTTATATTTTCTTTCCAAAATGCTCACTAAAATTTTGGTTCTATTATTTATCATTGTTTGTAGAATACAGATAGCTATTAAAAGTGAGAGGTGAAGTGTTTTGCAAACAAACCCAGACTGATTGCATTTAGACAAACAGAGAAACAATAACTTGGAGGAAGGACACTTTGACAGAAACTTTGTTCCGAGGCAAAATCCATGGAGACCAAACATAAGTTTCCAATTTTTCATATGCACAACTTAGAAAAGGATTATCTGTTCAGACTTATGCTCAAGTGAAAGGAAAAAAAACTTTGCAACAAAGAACATTCTATGCTCAAGTGAATAGAAACAGAGCAGTATTAGAACCTGCAGGTCAACTACCTAGCATATGTAGTCAACTAAACAGCCCAATGTGCTCCAGGTCAGATTAGATGCCAAAGCAAAGACCACAGAGGGCATTGTTAAACACCTGCAGGAAGACAAAATAGATATTCCACAACAATAGGAAGAGGAAGTAGAAATGAATGCTTTGGGTAAACATCAATTCCTCACCTTAAGCGGTTATTAGGACATATATAGCCACCCATGCACATCATTGGGCAAAATTCATCTCTGAATACCTGCAAGAATATGGAAAAGAAAACAGAATAACTAGCATGCCACGGAGATAACAAACAAATAATCACCATCTCTTGATACAACCATCCATATTATATCAACATTTTTCTAATGCTTACCTACGAGGCTTGTTTTGGCGTTGCCCAGAGTCCTCATTCACCTCTTATAAAGAGGGAAAAAAACAAAAGAAAGAGATAAATACCACATAAATTTAACAACGATAATAGATGGATTATTATGGAAAATAATGAAAATAGTATCAGCTACGTAGTATACCAGGTCTCTGGGAAGGTTTCAAAGAACTAGCAGGTTTGCTTGTACCAGTTTCCCTGAGATACATATAGTGAATGGTGAAGTTCTTACAACTTAGTAAATTCCAGCATAGGCATACAATTATACACCGAAAAAAGGAGGAAAATAATATGGAACACTGCCTGAAACCATATTAGAATACCATTCACAATATGACATCAAAGTTCAGGAGGGTTACTCTACCAGGCCAATCAAATATATGTGCATTTGTGAAGAATATACCAATCAAGGCACAAGGTTTTTGTTCTTTAAAATTAGGAAGTCATATGGCAGCAAGCCCTTTTGGTTTTTCCATAGAAGTCAACAAGGGCACCTATCAACAGCATTCATACCACGATCCAAAACAAACAGGGAAAAGCTAATAATGCTTGGGTGAAAATAATTTGGAACTGTAACAGAAGCAGGCATTCAGGAAGCAAATTATTCAGAACTATGTTGATATCAATAAGATTGTGCATCTTACCTAGAAGGTGATGATGAAGATGTCTGTCCTGAAGGATGAGCAAAATAGTTTCCGTCAAGAGCGATGTAAGGTGGGCAGTAAGGTGGACCTAAAGTCCCAGCAGCACCGGCCAATACTGGAACCCTAGGATCCATATAGACATGAAAGAGTATCAGTTTAATACAAAAACAAAGACATAAAGCAAGAGAAACAAAAACCCTGCCTCCATATGTTTTGCTGATGATAATTTTAAGTCCCTTACTTTTTATAACTTGAGGCATATTCTCAACACCTCAAAGTTAGTTGTCATACCATAAGATGATTGTTTATATGGAAGAAACAATAGGAAAGCAACTATTCAAAAGACACCTGGCTCACTATGGTACCATTCCCTCACGAATAGACTGCTAACATGCCTAAACTATGATTAGTCAGAATATAACAAACAGTCTATACAAGAAACCATCAAATCTAAGTCTGAATGAGCCTTTTCAATAAGGAAATAAAAGGTCCCCAAGGGTCCATCTTATAGCTGATAATAAAAGAGTAAACAACTATGCAAAAATGAGTATTTGCCATTGCATAAAAGTTAAACTATTCACATATCATTATGCCTTAACCATACCAGTACAGTTCAAACAATATAGCACAACTGTAAACGTGAGAAAAGAAGGGAAGCAACAAATTTCATACCAAGTCATTTCTGTATTGCCAAACCCAAGCTGAGGCTGAGCTACATATCCTGGAAGAGCCATACCCATCGCAGGAACTCCCATACCACCAGGATTGGGGCCACCAAGTTGCATAACTTGAAACAAGTAACAAAAAATAAAATCAAGAAAGGACAAAGTTTACAGATACTGCAAACAGTGTACAAAAGTCATATGGTCACAAAAGATTAAAGTAATAATTTTTTGTTTAGTTTTGAATGAAAGTTCATTCCACAGAATAAACAGCAGACAAAAAAAGTGAAAACTTCCTATGGGACCCTTGTCAGAAAACAATCTCTGATCAGTAATTCTGATAGAACTTTCTTACCTCACTGATCACAAACTGTAGAATGAAATGGGGCCAAGAGGCATCCCATGAACCCTAAAAATTATACTTTTGGGAGTCCATGAGTTGGAGTGAAGTTAAAAGACACGAGAGCCTTGGTCTGGTCAGCGGTCAAAGAATCACACGAAAGGAAAGCAACTGCTAGGCTAGTGTTACAAACAAGTCGCCCATCCAAGATTTTGGAACAAGAGGAGGCAATCTCAGTTGTTCATGTGCCCATTTTATGGAATGTAATATGAAATTTGAGGAGCAATGCCATTCCATCATATCAAGAAGTGGATGAAAGAAACCCACAACAACAAAAGGAATGCTTCAATAAAATAAATACAAGAAAGGAATTTGACAAACCTGGTAAAAGTGCTGGAGTTCCAGGGAAGCTATGATCACCGTTGGGAAGTCCCACAGCCCCCGTTGCTCCAATTACCTGAGCTCCACCATACAAAAAGGGTCCCTTTCCTATCCCTTGATTGTTAATCCTTGCTTTTCCAACAAGTGCGGCTTCTGGCTTAGTCACACCTGAATGTGAATCAGACTGTCCAATGTCAGATGAACTAGGAGGAACAGAATCAGCAGGAGATGATGCATGATTCCCAATGCTACGAAGTTGGACCAACTGCTGGTTTGAAATTCGTGTCGCAGATTGTGCTGGAAACTGAAGTGATCGCTGTTCTGTGAGCTTGTTTTGAGTAGCAACTCTTCCAGGTGGGCCAACTGATGACTCAGAATGTCTATTTATAGGAACAACAATACTTGATTCCTTAATTTGAACCCTAGAACTAGCAGTCTGAATTTCTTTTGATGATAATGAAGATCCTGACAGCTGGAGACCGGAGGTAGCCATAATTTTACTTGTGGTTGACCGAAGGGAATCTTCAATAAACAACTTATCAGGGCCAACAATGTCAGTAGGTGTATTCCCTCTCATTAATGAGTTTGTTTGGGATGCCATAGAATTATCTTTTATCAGTGTAGTGTATGAAATGGACTTATTGGTGCTTCCAGTATGTACACCCCTTTTCTGAGTCAAGGCTGCCATATCTTGATTAGATGACCCAGAGGGGTAAAATGGGGGTGATGCAGAATTGAGGCTTGAGGCAAACGAGTTCTTCTTTAGAAGAACAGGGTCTGATTGAACTGTTGCTGCTTGAGAAGATGGTCTTCCAGAGATATCATTTGATACAGAGAGGTGAGGTTTTAAAGGTAAACTGCCAAGAAATTTAAGAACAATTTAGTCCCAAATTGGTACCATGCTCTAAAATGATTGCATGTGATGGACAACAATGAAGTTAACTACTAACCGTTTGCTCTGAATTGCAGGAAAGTCTCTTTTATTCCTCGGAATAGGTTCGTAACGCCTAGGTCCTCTCCCTCTAACAATCCTCGGGGCACTAGTTTCACTTTCAACATCATCTCGGTATGTCCTGGACCTGTTTCCCCTAATATACACACGTTCAGAGCCTCGTCTTTTGCCACCTCGTCCCCTAAAACGGCCCCTAGACTTCTGTCTTTCCTGGAACAAGTTGATTCTCTTTCTCAATTAGCATAACCTCAAAGGTAGGTTTCACGAAAAGAGAATATGGGAAGAAAGTACCTCATGATTTTGTGTCTCTTGCAAATTCATTTCTTCAAATCTGTCATGCACCCAAGCACGTTCATCTTTAGGATCCCACAGCTTTTGCCCACCAAACATTCGCCTATATAATAATCATTAAAAAAAATTGTAAGTAAAAAAAAAAAAAAAAGGACCAAATGCCAAACAAGAGAAGTTTCGATTCCCTAACTTTAGTAGGGAAGTGCTTTTGGAATCAGTAGAAATCAAGATAACTAAGTAAACAAGACTGCAAAACTATTTGATCTAGACTGAAATAATCGCCAACTGCTACAAAAATAAGTGCCTGTGGAATTTATATAAAGATCACTAAATACACAAAAAAAAAACACAATACTATTTGATCTAAACTGATATAATCACTGACTGCAACAAAAATGTGAGCAGGAAAAAATGATTAATAAATAACTCATGATGGCATAAGTAATGCATTATAAGGGAACAAAGAAGCTTAGTAAGACAGTATTTAAGGTTAAGTAGCCTATTTTTCCTACATGATGAACTATTTCTAATCATCTTGAAAATGTAATCTTCACAAAATCATGAAAGTTTCAACACGACGGAAATGATATGAAATATCTAAAATGATAAGAAGCGCTATGTACAGTTATTATCTATGAATAGTCTGGCACCAAAGTGATTGAGTATCTCTGATTTATGAAAAAAATTTGAGTCATAAAGAGTAGTAGTAGAAACTGCAAGAAGAAAAAAAACTTATCACACCAGGAGCACAAATTGTGAAATTATGTTGTTTTGTCAGAAAAAGAATACCACCTGCGGCGACCCCTGCCATTGTCCTGGAACCGATCGTCATGCATGTAGAATGCCCCAGCAGTCGGTACAGCATAGGGTTCATTCTCCTTCGCCTCCTCTTCCACTGGATTTTTGTCTTCATTTTCTTCAGGTGTTCCAAGGTACGTCTGTGCATCTCCATCAGGAATTGGTGCCTTTCCCAAGTCCTTGAGGCCTTCACTAACCGGAATCCTGGCAAGATTCCCACCTTTGCCTTCCATCATTTCTTCTTCCCCACCGAATTCCTCTACTTCATCCACCAGTTCATCCTCCTCCTCGTCGTAGTACTCCTCTTCGTCATCATAGACCTCAGCACCGCCTTGACCATCCGACTCGCCGTCGGGCGCCCCCAGGTTTCCCGCAGGAGATTTCCCCCGCCCCTCGTATCCTTCCCCTTCCTCGTCGTCGCTCGCCTCCCTGCGACGCATCCTTGGCAGCAGCGCGTCCTCAGGATCGCTCTCATACTCCGAATCCTCTTCCTTTTCAACCATCGATCTCTTCCCCTCCAAACCCTAACCAGCAATCAAAGCCCCCAAAGCCCAGAACCTGAAATTCCAAAGCGAAGAAACGAACTTCTCGATCAATCAAGAGCAATCCGTCCGATGCCGAAGAGAAGGAAGTGAGGAGCGACAGATCTGCAATGGTTCGCCTGAGAAGAGGCGGAAACAAGATCAGGCGAGGATATCAATCGAGGGATCGAGGCATCATGAGTTTCGTCCGAAAAACGCGTTCTCCGCGATCCAAAAATCTGATCTAATCCAACCTCATCTACCGAACACCTATTCCGTCCCCCTATGTGGGGTCCTGTTAAAACGCTACATTAATTGGTTGATGAAAATGGGGCTGCTATATTAGGGTGTCATTAAATTGTTTGACAAACACAGTATGCAGACAATCAGAACGCGCCACGTGACCTCGAACGGCGACATCGCTCGCATTGATGACGTAAAAGGTCCACCACGCTTAGCTCACGTTTAAAAGCGCGATTCAAATAGCCACTCCCAAATCTAACCGGCGCAACCTGCTTCTTCAGAATAAATAGATAAATTCTAATTTCACGAACATAAGAAAAAGCTAAAACATAAATATAAAAATAAAAATAAAAAATCTGAAGCCATAAGTTTCTTCATTATAAAACTCTCTGAGATGTCCTTCTTTAGTGTGTAGTTCTTTGCAAAAGCAATATAAACAAAAAAATATCACTGTATATACAGGAGTGCCAACACCAGGAAGTAGTAATGGAGATGCCTCGAGCAGGATGATGTTGTTGAAGACCTCAGAACCGGCCAGGACAAAGAACTGAAAGAGTTGCCATATATTACTTCCCTTAACTATCTGCCATATATTCACTTTACATTACACTGTCTGTTTTAATTTGTACAAGAAGGGGTTGATTCTTTAATATCAAAGGTTTCATGCAAGTGCCTAGTAGTTGTATACACTTTTTTTTTTTAAAAAAAAAAAATTACTTTGCATTCTTGTTATCAATTTTTCCTGATCACAATACACATTCGCGATGATTTAGATTGTGGTGAGTTTCATTAGTAACATATCTCAAAGAGGACTCACTCAGAATTTAAACAAATTTATTTTAACTTTATACTCTTCCAATTTTATAAACTGACCATGTGTGTATATATATATATATATATAATCTTTCATTTTTTAAGGAACAACATTTTGAACCAAAGAAAACAAAATTCTCCATGAACTAATTAATCTTGACAAATTTGTACAGCTTGTTTCATATCCCATTAGTTGCATCTCCATCGGTGGCAGCCAGGGTATATAAATCGATCTGTTGCAGAGACATTATCCCTTAAAGGCGTGCTACAAAACTTGACCGCTGCCAGTTTGAAGTGTCCTTGGTTCTTGTTTACCTCTTGTACCGACCTTTCTAAACCTAATTTAACGAAAATTGAAACAAGATAAAGCAACATCAATATCTGCGCCTAGTTCACTTTAAGAACTTCCTTAGGGACTTCGAAAACCCATGTTTCACCACTATAAGCTTACATAACAAGTACATATAGTGACAATAGAGAATCTGACATTTCTTATATCAACAAGGGTTCGAGCTATAGATCATATAGCTCCATTGCACAAGCATTCTTAACATAGAAACGCAATTAACTCTGATACTAATTGTTAAAAATTCAACAAAACTACTCCAACCAAGAACTGTCGTTATTACCATAATGGCCTACGTAGATGTGAAGTTAGCTTAGATGATAAACACTCCAACTCTTCTATAGCTATCTATTATCATGTCTCAAAGGGCCAATGCATCTATTTTTGATATCGGTAATAGCAAAAAAATAACAAATAAAAAACCCCAGGGCTGCAGTTCTCCTGGATTAGGTTTGGCCTAGAACAAGGCATATGGGAAAGTACCAAATAGCTTTCAGCTATACAGTTACTTTGGCTGATAAATAGTACACTCCAATACAAAATCAGCATTACATGTATTTTTCAGTCTTTCAGATTTACAAAAATATGTCAAAACAATCCCACCCTACGCACCATGACCGAGCAAACAAAATAAATGTCAAAATAGGCAACCTTCTGTGATGTCTATGCTTGAGATTTGAGAACCGAGTCATAAAATCATGGCAAAACCTCAGGCCTTCCTGCTTGGAACATGAGCAGTAAATGATCAGATCATGTGGGTAATAAAAATAGTAAGATGATAACATCATACTGCTTAAAAAACAGAGGTCAGCATTATTAAGATCAGAATAGTACTAGAATATCAGACTACAACACAAACAACAAGAAAGACATGATAATTTAACGTAAGATGAGTTGATAGGGTGAGACAGCATCCCCCATAAACCATATACATGGATTCCATGTAACGAAAGAAAGTATAAAAGAAGCTAAGTCGCTGATATAATCAACAAAAACCTGTTCTTTAGTAAAGCATGAGTACAATAAATATCATTCCAAACAAGTTGGGAAACATGATATTACTGGCAACGATAGATCCACTTTGTGTTTGTCAAGATGGCAGGTAATGCAATGAGAATATAAGATAAGTAGTTGCACATGTGAAATTGATGGGTAAAAAAAAAGAGCATCAGACTAGGCTTGACTCACTCAAATTTGTGTGCGAGAAAAAGTAATCTCTGTACGAAGGTGAAACCTTGACCAGAGTGGTTAAATAATCCAATGTTCTGAAGCTCCACTGTACTATAATTTTACTCCACTGTAGCATAATTTAGACGAGTTTCCAAAGATGATTGAGAAGTGGTTAAATATTAATCGTCATCTGATGCTCCTTGGTATTATAAATATGCCTAGCATCTCTTTCATTGAAGAAGACAACTTATGATTTCATCAAAATGCAAAGACAAAATCGTTATAGCTTCCACTAGCTATTACATTTGGGAAAATACAGCTCCAGAAGCTTAAGACAAACAATTCATTCTTTGGAACATCAGCAATTTCAGAAATGCAAACCCGAATAACATGTTATATTATTGATGATATCTAGATATATTTTGGTAACAACATTCATCTACTAATATTTTCAGTTAGTTCAAAAATTGTTTATACCTGATAATGAAAGACACCATACCAAGCTCTGTCGTTTTTTATTTTTTCATTGTTGGCCTATCAACAATCACATCTGCTCCAAGAACCAATTTTACTACCCACAGATAGAGGCATTTACATAATCAGGTGGTCAAGATCTGTGTCACATGGTTCAGATCCCAAATGCTCGGCTGTATAGATCACTTGCACTTGGCATGTGGAACTTGTTTTCAGGAGTGCTTTTGTAGTAGTCATTGAGCCCAATTCTTTCATTCCTAAAGACCTCACCCATGCCCATGTCAGCAGCAGTACGCAAATTATTCCAGGCATCCCAATGGTTATTTGAGTAAAGTGGATTTCTTGGTTGCTGGTGCGACAACTGTGCAAGAGGAGAAAACCTTGTATGACTTTGTGCTAAAAGTTGAGATGCAGCAAAAGCATCATTTAGTGGCCAGAATGTTTCTTCCATATCTGGTATCCTCGTGTTTTGATGAGAAGAAATCATCTGCTGTGACAGTAGGCGAAACCTTGGGTCATTATCAGAAGTGACAAATCGTGCAGGAAATGATGGCTTCAATCCCAGTGTTGAGCTATTTGGTTCAACAGGTATCCGGCTCTTGCCAACAGCCAATATTGCAGGATCTATAAACTCCACATCCCCAGAATGACCAACTGAATGTGATTGATAATGATTTTCACCTGAAATGAACCATGACAATGATTCACACACCATAAAAATACCAAAAACACATGATAGCAAAATGTACAAACCAGAGTAGGCACCATCATAAGTCTGGTTAAATCTGGTTTGAGAAGAAAACCCTGGAGGAGGTACTCTGCTTGGAGCTGAGAATCCAGGTGGAACAGCAATCTTGGCCCTTGAAACACCTTCCAAAAATGGACTTTCAGTATGTAAATTAAAAACATGCCACAAGTTTAGCAGAAAGGCCAACAAGCATCAACTCATCAACTTTTACTTGCATTTGAAAAGAAAATGCTGAACAAATCGCTTTAAGAAAGGGGATACAAGAATCAGACAAAAATGGAGATGTGGAAACAGGCTAGCCAAAGCCATTTATAGGCACCACTAGTCCAGATGTACCCCAGATATAAAATCAGATCAAACATCAAAGTCAAATCCTTGTGTGCATATATGCTTCAAGAATTACACAAATTGATTAGTGTATCACATGGCCTTGACCATGTTGCCTGCTCTTGCTTTTCATTCTTTTTGAAGCATTCTTGTATATCAAACATACATAGAAATCTTGTTTTTTTTTCAGCAAGCAGCACGCAGAGATACTTATGCTTTCAATGAAAAATATACAATTTCATGAAGGTACTAAATATACGTTTCAAATGAATCCATTTTTGATGGAACCAATAAGCAATGCAAGAAACATTCTCAAAGGAAATGATAACAATACACTCCACTATACTTCCAGTTCTTTTCAAGGTTGTAAAGAAGAGGAGTTGCAGAAGCAAAATTGATAAAGGAGAATTGCATACACTAAAACTCTTAAAATTCCAAAACCCTGAAAGTAAAATGCATTACCCACATCTGACACTCAGTGCCTAAATAACAATCATTAGAGTTCATTATGGTGCTTTTTAAGCCACCAAAAAAATTTCTGTTTCAAACTATTAAAAAATGGAAATGGAAATATATACATGCAGATATTATAAAACTGAAGTCAAAATTGGGTGCATCAAGTCAGCCATATTACAGCTAACCGACTTACAAATCAGAAAAGTCAAGATTCTACTGTGTTAGATTAGCATATAATTAGATGTCCTAGGTTGCTTGAGAATTCAACTGTGCATACACCTTTGACTCTGTTCTCTTATGTACGCCCTCATGGCAACCATGTACTTACACGGAGAGGAAGTAAACAATGTCACAAAAAGAGGGCACGCAAGGCAGATTTCAGATACTAAATAAGCAAAGCTAAAAGAATCTTAGACAAACTTAATTGACCCCACTGCAAGGCTTACAGTCATGAAAATTAAGCATATGGTTGTGCATGTAGCCATTCAGAATAATGTTGTCTAATCAGAAGGGACTTAAGCATGAACACAGTCTATTACACACAAATCAAAATTCATAAGAAGCATTAGAACAGAACAAACAAAAGTTAAAAGGGAAGCAAACAAGAAAAACAACACTGGATATAGTGTCAAATATTACATACAGACAGTTAACCAAAAAAACAAGAAATACTCTTACCATTACTCCTATTAGAATCATCAAAATTTTGGTCGATGGAAGGACCCACATAATCATTGACTTGAAAGCCACTGTAGAAACTATCTTGGTATGAATACTGTGGTGAGGAACTAAGTTTCTGCACATGATTAGATTCTCCAATGGGAGTTTCTAGAAGACTCGATTGATTTTCTTGCCTAGCAAAAGAAAATCTAGACTGATTATTGGTTGCACTTCTTGATGAATTGGATAAGCTAAATGATCCATCTTGCTTTTTTGTTTCACCCAACAACTTAGCCAAAGAGTTATCTGGTGATACTGATTCGTCCCATGGATCAAAGTCTAATGACAAAATATCTGATATAATGCTGCTCTCTCCCGTTTTATCTTCAAAGGCATCCTTGACAGTGTTAGTTGCAGCACTCCTACCTAGAGGTCGCACGCTCTCTTTGATGCAGTTGAACTCAGAACTCCCTGAATCATTCCTGCTCAATGAGTTTATGCCTATTTGGGGCCCGTTATGTACAGCAGAATCTTGTTCTCCTAAGAAACAATTGGTATCAATATCCACAGAACTCTCAGCACCTGGCACATGCTTATTGCCAAGTCCATTCCACAAGGAAGTAGAACTTAAATGACTTGTATTATTATCCTGGTTATTTAAAGAATGCAAAGAGTGGTTCTGCTCTTTCAATGGATTATCCATCTCATTCATCGCAGATATCAACTGTTGCCCTTGGGGCTCATTGCTCCAATCTGATGATTCACCCGTAGTCAATGCCACAGGCTCTGAATTAAAATCTTGACTCCGGGTCAAAACAACTGAAGAGAGATTAGAAGCTAAGGTCTGATGTTGACCAATATTCATCTGTTTCATCATCGAGCTATCCAAATTAACAGACGAAGATCCTAAGACCACCAAGTTATGTACATCACCATTGATAGTAGCTGAATCATGCTTAACTACATCAGGATCAGAATTGCTAAGCTGTCTTACATGACATTTAAGCATAGTGTTACTTCTCAGTATCATATCACCACTGCTTAAATTTATGATGCTTTCCTTATCTTCAAGTGCTTCGACAAGAGGGCTTGATGAGCAACTTGAAGAAACCTGGGAAACATCTGTTGTCTCCGGGACCACCTGGGCAAGCAAATGTGATAAAGATGTAGGTTGCTGTCTGCCAGTGTTCAATTTTATAGAATCCAGACCAATCGAACTGTCATCCAAATCTTCTCTGTCTTCCTTGGTCTTCGGTGTGATAATGGTATCATCATCCCATGCAGATACTAAAGGATACTCGCTATCACAAGCTGTAGCCAATGATTTAGACGGTCTTGAATCTACCCAGCTATCAAGTTGTAATTGCTCTGATGGTACTGATATGGCAGCAGCTACATTGCTTTCAGGTACCTTTGAAGTTGTAATCATTTCATCAAGCTTTTCTGGAGATTGAATTGGGCTTTTCATCAGTGGAAAAGGTAAAGTAGAACTTTTGCTAGTCTCTACATTTTGCCTGGCAAGAGTTTGAGAACATTGCGCATTTGAAGCTATTCGACAATTCAAACCACGAAGACCCCTACAAGTGGTCAGAATATTAGTTAAAAAGATTCTTTCTAGCATGTGAAGTTAAAAGCAATATACCATGAAGCAGCTGCTGGTAAAGCATTGGATTTTCCAAGACTGCTATTTGGAAGAGAACCTTTGACCTGGCAGGGAAGCATTATGTATGAATACCTAGTTTGAAAAATAATGAGAGAGAAAAATAAAGGGCAAAATGTGGATTTGTTCTCTCAGAAGATAGCAGTTCTTGTCTAAACAAGTGCATCTACTACAGAAGATTATTTCCTTACATTACAGGAACCTTTGACGGGATGCTTGTCCGAGCCTGTTCCATTAAAGCTGATATCATCTACTGGAGGCAACAAATTTCCCGACCGTCGTTGTGAATTGTTTAAAGTAGTTTGCGGAACCCTACTCCTGCAATGACATAAGTTAAACTAATTCATGGATTATTAAGTACAGTAATAGAAAAAAGATTATGAACAGACACTAGAGTTCAAGTGAAACAAAAAAAGGTATGCTTAAGAAGAAAAAACAAAGGAAGTACTTGGCTTGCCTCTAATATATGTAAAGGGCCCAAGGTAAAACACAAATAGATGACAATTGAATATTTTCAGTGTATTCTTAGTATGCCCCTCAATAGTCAAATAGGCACTTGAGTATGACTTGACAGGTCGATAAAATAATGTAGTGTAGATAAAAATATTCTTAGGGTTAGCAGGCAGCAATACCTAATACCCAATGCATAGAGTACCGGATTACCTTGATAAAGAATTGATGCCAATACCTTAAAAAAATTTCAATACATTTGCATATAGGATAAACACATGAAATGTGCCTAATCTGTCTTTAACATCTCATAAACCGTATGTAATACAAACAACACCAATATCCTACATTTCCACCTAGACTAACCAAGTTGTGAATACTGACCATTAAAAAACAAGCACGACGCATACAAAAGTTTGTTTGAAGGTAAAATAGCAGGCACACAGGGCGTGAGCCAGGTGGCATATCATTGAAAGGTTGACTAGCTATATCTAGATATTAGTTAGTGTATACAAGGACTATAGGTATGGATAAAGGCAGACTAGCTATTGGGGACCATCGACAGATCAAATGGCAAATTAATGGTTAGCCCATATAGGCACATACAACTCTGTTTATCACTTTATGGTCTTGATCAAGCATCTAACCAGGATAAGTACTGGATCTGAATCCCAGAGGATGACAATCTACTAACTTATAACCCTTTTCATACAATGTGTGATCACAATAAACAGATTATTAAATTCACATGGTTAAACCGAGTGATCCACCAAGTTGCTTATGGCTCAATCATGATCTACCAATATAACCTGTAGAAATTTAATACACAGATTCAAGATATAAGAAAGAGAATAAAACTTAACATGATTCTTCACTAGCAGGTCGGAAGCTAATTGAAATCAAAACCAGAAGTAACAGGTTGATGCTGAAAAGAATTAACTAATTCATGCCAACTCCGAAAAACCTGATGCCAATTAAAGAAGAAATGAAGGCGACTAAAAAAAATGAGGTTAGAATGAAAGCAGTTGCAAAGATAGCTAATTGCATAACCTGTTTGATATATTTTGACTTTCACCTTCCAAGATTTCTTTTTTCTCTGAAAACCTCCAGTAGCTTCTGTATTAGTTGGTTTATTTTTTATAGCACCACACTATAAACAATTCCATAACAGTACATTCTGCAGTGATTTCCCCAGTGCGAAGATTCCAATAAATAACACAAAATAAAATGATTACTAACAAGGAAACTATCAAACATTCTCAAACTCAATTGTAAGTGCCAATATCAACCACAACAATGTGTTAGTCCACCTATTTGGAGTGGATTGGCTACATGGATCTAATCTCTCCATTAAAGACTCCACAAGATTCTATTGCTAATAATATCTAGATCTAGCTATAATTAGAATTCCTTAGTCTCCATCAATTCTAATCAACAAAAATTGCTTAATTACAAAAATATATAGATTATTTTTAGACATACCTACACTATCTCACTCGATTTTCTCTTATTTTGTCACTCACTGAAGCTAAACTTAATTGCACTAAAATAGTAATATTATTAATTTTATCTTCTCTAGTAACTCCGTAGATCAACTACTACACAAATCCTATCAACTAAGTGATCAATGATGTATGTTGTAGTAAGATACACATTTATTAAACCCAAGAGTTCAATCACAACACACAATCACCTCTTCATACTGAGAGATCAAGATTTTAAAGTTCATGCAAATTTTAAGGGGGAGTAATACCTAGTATATGCTGAAATTGTCTCGTCTTTTGTAAAGCTGTCCTCCTGGCTCCCTATGTCATGCAAATACAGACAATCGGGATTGCTGCATGTCTGAATCAAAAATAAACTCAGCTTATAAAATCCTGGAGATAGACGAGCAGATAAATATGTAACCTGTGAGAGGACAAAAGGAGACACTACATACCAAGTTCCTCAACCATGCACGGCAATATTTTGTTGTACCAAAGCATGCTCTAAGAAAATCAAGTGTCATAGAATAAGAGTTTCAAACAATAAGTTCAAGAAATCAGAGGTCAGGTTATGTGCTTACCTCAAGGTTTTACCTTCTAGAACATAATTGTGTGCTGCTTGTATGCATCGAACTGCTTCCTCCTCTTTGGCATATGTGATATACCTAAATATTAACCATTACATGAAAGAGTTAAAGTACTTCGCACTGGAGAGAGAATGAAAAATACATGCTTGAAACATTTTCAAGACACGACTTAGCTTATCTGAATGAAAGAACATTGAATCTCTTTGATATCATTTGGATGTCCATTAAGAATAACACAAAATTGGGATGTATTAACTATATCTAAAAATGATTAGAAAATCTTAGTCAACAATAAAGTGAAAAAGAACAATAACAACAATCAAGAAAAGAGCTACAGAAACAAAAACTACAGATGAATTAGGACAAGCAACAATAACCTAATAATGTTTGGCATAATTAATTTCTCTGCTAATAGGTTATATCTTATATGTAAATGTCTTCGTAAACAATGCAAGACACAAGCTACAGCAGTGTTTGACGAGACATACACGCCAAATGTTTTCTGAGAAGAGGTGCCAGCTGGACGTGAAATTGAAACCTTTAAAACTTTACCATACTGACCGAAGTATTCCTTGCGTTCGAGAACCTGACAAACACAGATACACATCCTTTCAATAAATGTCATGTTGACAATTTGATTCATCACTATTGGTGAAAATGACATGAACATACACTTTCATCACATAAGTTTCCTGGTAATCCAGTTACGTATACAAGATTTTTTTGCATTACTCTAACACCACTAAGGTGTTTCATAACTTCTGCAGAAATCTTTGCCTTTGTTTTGTGAGACCTTTGCTTTTTCTCAGAGTAAACCTCAGCTATGATCCTGTCTTCAGGGTAAGGAATATTCCATGCCATTTATTAGTAAATGAGGGTAAGATGAATATGAAAACAAAGAGATGCAGCAGAAAGAAAACAAATAACATATGAAAACACTAGCAACCTCTCAGAATTAGCAGCGGCTACTTTCAAGACTCTGTCCTTGTCATAAGGTGTGCGGCATGCTGGACATCGGCCTTCTGTGTCATCCTTTTCAGCCATTTCAATTATATGATGCCAGCACCAAATACAAATCTATATATAAGAATATCAAATCGTAATGTATGATCATATGGTTTCATAAATATGCAGAAGTTTTAGTTTTGAATAAGTTAGACAATACTAATAAAAATTGGACCATTGCAGCAGTGCCAAGTTTTAAAAGTTTCAGGTCTACCTAACAAAACACAAGTGCTTCTTCTTGCTTTTGCGAAATGCGTACCTCATATCCACACTGGCAAGGTTTCAGCTGCAGGTCGGTCAGGTCCATTTCCTCCGCGCACAAAGGGCAAGTCCTTTCTCCGTCGTCACTCATGGTCCTAAACACAACAACAATTTCAAATTCGTCAACTGTGAAACAGTATGAACGTTAGAGAAAACAGGGGAAAAACAAACCAACAAATAAAAGTAGCTAACTAGTGAATGTATTGTCTCCAACCAACTCGAGCAGGAAAATCAAAATACAAATCCCCCGATACCCAAATCGACCTCTTTAAATCCAAATATAACTAACGAATAATCAGATCAGGTCGCAATATAGAAAATCTCAACGCTTCAAACACTTTCGCCTTGGAACCGAAAAGAAATAGAAAAGCCCTAAAGATCTATCCTACACCATCAAAATTTCGAAACCGGATCGATGATGACAGAATAAATTCGCACTGAAATTGTAAATCAAATAGGAACCTAGCAGGAAGACAAAATCAGGAAAACGAACACAGATCTGCAATAATTTTACCAATCCGCTAACGATGACCTAAAAAATTACTATCGGAGAGGAAAATTACGTTGAGGGCGGCTTAGCACGACGGATTGGGCTGGGAGGATCGGCTCGATGAGAGGCGAGACACCGGCGAACGAGCGAGAGAGCTACAGAACGAGGGATCGAGAAGAAACCAAACCCTTTCCTTTGGATCAATTGCTCTCTCGCTCTTTCAATTTTTCTCTTTTTATTCACTCTTTTCTCTCAATTAATATAATAATAAAAGAAATTCTCATTTTAGTCCCTATACTTTTGAAAATCATTGACCTCTAAGCCTCTTCGGTTTTCCAGTCATTTGCGTTGCATGTGATTCGAAGTTTACTAGTTTAAATTGATTTCAAAATTACCTTACAACCCATAAATCTATAATAAAATCTTATTTTTTATAGTTAAGAATTCAATAATATTTTTAGACTCGTATTCTAATTTAAAATCAACTCTGCTCGTTTGTGTAATAATGTCTTCCTTTAACAACTATGAATGTATTTGGAAATTAATTTACGCCTTATAAATTTATAATTTTTACTACTTATGAGTAAAAAATATTTTATTGTTTCTTTTACCACTACTACGAATGTAGTGTACTAGTATGTCTTCAAAATTAAAAAATTCTAAACATCATTAGATAAAATTGGTGTAAATTAATTTAAAAAATCGAATTCTAAACACTAATTAAAAGTTTTAGGCTGGCGACTATAAGAAGATTCATAAAAGGTATTATCATTTTTATGAGAATCAATTGATTTTTAGATCAATTTACATTATTTTAAGTTACTATTAGATATAATCGATGTAATGAGGGAAGCTAATTTTAAAATCAACTTATAACTAAATTTTAAGTGCTTATTAGCATCCTTATCCTTTGGTTACTAGCTATTAGAAAATTTATAAAATAATTTTTTAATCTTAAAATTACATACCCAAATGGATTTTTGTAAATTAACTTGTCGTCGAACTAGAAAATTTAGTGTCACATGCGGTCCACATTATTCCAATAATTGACGGGTCGTGGAGAGGGAATACTTCCAACAATATTAATAAAGTTTATGGGTAAAATACAAATTTTAAATGTGCAGTGAGCAAATTAAAAAATATCAGGGGCCAAAAAAAAATTTACTGGTAATAATAAAATAAATAATTCTTGACCGACACGCAAGTGCCCTTGTACTTGAGACAATTAACAACCGTACCCTTCCATATATCATTTTCTTATCGTTACCCTCGAAGCGTCAACTCCGTTGTTAATCCACTTCTCTGAAATGGTCGAAATATGGGAGCCCGTCGTGCCATCGGAGAGGCGGGTAAACAATGGGTACGAAAAAGTATATCAGGAAACTCGTTACGTCAGCTTCGTCCGGGCGGCCGCTGCGCGGCCCACCTCCGCGGAGGCTAATTAAGACATTTTGACCGTGACGTGGCACCATGTGACTGGGTCAGTGGGGTCCGTCCAAGTAGGCCTAGAAAATAAATTCCGGGGGACGCTTTGGAAATAAAAACAAAGATTTCCAACTTCTTCGATATAAAAAGTCAAAATTGATCATGAATAATTAAAAAATAGCCAGGTTGGTGACGATGGCTATTTATTAAATTACTAATCATCTTTTTAAGGAAGAAAAATTATATTTTCATGGCGAGGAGGTGGAGTGAGATTAAGGATGTAAACCAGTTAAATTTTACGATGTTCAAATTTATTTAATAAGATAATAAAATTTAATTAAATCAAATTTAAAAATAATTAGATTATTAAAAAATTTATTCAAATTTATCTTAATTTTTTTTAGATTGAGTTTGACTTGACCTTAACTTATTTAATAGGTATCAAATTCGAATTCAAATTTATTTAAGTTTCACTTATTTAAACTTTATCAAATTTATTTATTTTATTTAAATTTTTAAGATTTTTAATTATTATTTATAAAAATGAGTATAAATAAATTCATAAATAATTTATAAATGAAATTAATTATAAAATATTATTCGTGAATACTGTTCACAAATATTATTTACGAATATTAATAAATCAAATATATATATATATATATATATATATATATATATATATTTAAATTTATTTATTTATTTTATTAAGTTATTTAAATTTATTTATTATTTAATTTTATCAACGAATTTGTATGAAGTTCAATATCAAATTTATTCATGAAAAATTATCACAGTCCACGTGGCAGATGTATGGTGGGGGAATGCAAAATTCTCGCGAGATTGCGAGAAGGAAAATATGTGGCCAATTAATGCATGCTTTATCCATCTATATCCAGTAAAGATAATAATAAAATATGTTTTATAATTCAGCCAATATAATTTTATTCGTCGAAACTCTCTGTCTAATTCAGAATTGGAACTTAAATAAGATCAATTGATTCCAAAAGGGATTTAATTCAATATGTCAATTTATGTATGAATGAGTCAAGAGGGACGACTTTACTCGGGATTTAAAAATTGTCCTACATATAAAAAAATCTAATTTTTATGATTTAATTTTAGGATCTTTAAATAGATCGACTCTGAATTAATAAGAGTCACATTCAAATCGAGTTCAATTGATCGACAATCGAAAAGATGTGACGTCGGCCTGAAAGAGGCGGCAGTCGTAGCAAATTTCTTATCCGTCATAAATGCAATCGTTAGGTAAATCACAGGTAGCTCAGGTGGGATTATATGAGTTGACAAGTAAAAAAAAAAACTCTAAATAGATAAAAATTAATTTTTTTAAATTTTACTGTCCTGACCTATCCATTGATCATTCCTTTCTTTTACACTTGTAAATTGAGATTTTTAATTTATCTTTTTCACCGATAAGAAGAATTGGAGGGATTATTAATATAGCGGTTATATATTTTTTTCTTAGGTAAATTACAAATAATTCAAAGGATGCAGTCGTCGCTCCAAAAGATGCGATAGCTATGATATATCATTAGTAATATTGAAAAATCCAACCGTTATAAATGATAAGATTATAAATCTCTTAGAAGATCTATCAAAGAGTGCACTCCAAATTTGAAATTGCTGAAACACAGTCTCATGGTTTCATATTTATCAAATTGTGTACCTCATTCCCTTTTTATCATTCCTATCAAACGTGAATTTAATGCTCAGATATTGCATGCATCTGAGCCACAATTGAAAATCTTAAACCATCTAAACATTTCGTCAGCTCTCGTTCCTTAACTACACATTAACAACATTGAATGTCTTAATCCCATGAACATTATTATCATGGGAATTAAAATTCTCAACACCATATAAAAAAATCAGTCGAACATATAACGTATTGCTGGAAATTTTATTTCCATGAACACTTCCTGGGATGTAAATTCTCAGCACCATATAAAATTAACCCGTCGAATATAAAAAGATGATGCAGGGGAAATCTAATACAAGGAATCTCGTGTTCCTAGAAATTTAAATGGCCAGAATCATATAAAAACAATCTGTCGGACATAAAAGGTGGTGCTATGAAATAAATTTTTAGCACGGTGTAAATCAAACCGCCGCAGATAAAAAGGTAGTGCTGGAAAATATAATCACAGGATTATTATGGTCATAGGAAATCTAATACCAAGATCACCGTGGTCATGAGAATTTAAAATCCCAATATCATGTACAAATCAACAACTACAATCATTTAGCATACAAAGTATAAAAAATAGTAATCGTAAGAGAATATACATTCCTAAATAAAAAAATTGAAGTAGTTGACCAAGTTTAAGTAACTGTAACGGTCTTGGAATTTAAATCTCATAAACACAGTGGTCCTAAGATTTAAATTTCCAGCAACACATCCAATTTTAAACTGATTATAATCCAAAAAGTGGTGTTGAAAATTATATTCCAAAAAATACAGTAGTTATGAGATTTAAATTTCCAACATCATATGATATCGAGTTGCTCGAGAGAAAAAGTGGTACTGAGAATTATATTTCCAGGAACACAGTGGTCATCAGATTTAAATTATCAATACCATGTACAATTTCAAGTTGCCCGCGATAAAAGATGGTGCTGAAAATTTAATTCTCAGCAATACAATAGTCCTGAGATTTAAATTCCCAATATCACATGACACGGAGCCTAATTTTTTATATATGGCTATGAACATCTAATAAAATCTAGATTATCAGAAAATTTGGACACGGATACATAGAGGAGGCACTTCCCAAACTCAATTGACTTAGATTGGATCGAAGAAGAGGTGAGTAGGGTACTCAATGAGTTTTGATCGAAACTCATTGATGGACCTAGAGAAGTTCAATTTTTGAATTTTGACATGGATTGAAAGATCTTACAACATAAATTGTTGATGTGTCGAGAAAACTTAATTTTGATCCTCCTACCTCCTAGTTTTGAGCGCGTGTCACGTGACACGATACCTGATTTCTGAAATATGACTGTGAATACCTAATAAAATCTTGAATATTAAAAATTTTGGGCACGCATACATATAGAGGCACTTCTCAAATCCAATAGACTTGAATTGGATCGAAAAAGAGGTAAATAAGACTATCAATGGATTTTGACCGAAACCATTGATAGACCTAGAGGAGTCCAAATTCTGAAATCTTAACATGAACTGAAAGGTCTTACACCATGAATTATTGATGTGTCAAGAAAATTTGATTCTGATCCTTCTACATACTATTATCCACGTCACTTGATATTGTACGTGGTACTGAGATTTAAATTCCTAACACCACATACAATTTCAAGTTGGGCTAGACAAAATGTGATGCTAAAATTTAAATTTCCAACATTACGTATAATATCAACCTGACAAAAAAAATGGCGTTAGAAATTATATTATCAGGAACATAGTAGTATTGAGATTTAAATTCTCAACATCACGTACAATATCAAAGTGACGTTTGGATGCCTCGGGATTTTCGGTTGTGACTAGAATACATGCAAAATCTCAGTATTAATTGCATGTTTGTTTGGCGGGAGGGTAAAAAGGAAATGAAGTGCATATTTTGATAAATATAAAATTATAAAATGGTATTTGTGTAATTTCAAATTTGATGTGCACCCTTTGATAAATGATTGTACTATATAAGCTAATCGTGATAGTATTAAAAGATAAGAATAAATAAATTGACTCAATTTTTTTCACTTATTTTTCCTCTTTAATTATTTTTTATCTTCAAATCTAACTCAAATGATAATGACTCGAGTGATAGAGAGACTTAGTCAAGGCATGACTTAATCTCCTCTTAATTTCTTTTTGGTATTTTCAGTAATTCAGTAACGAAAAATATTCCTTCAAGCATCTACGATTACTCAGAATAGTAATAATCGATTCTATCAATTTGACTCAACAAAATATATTGGCACAATTTATTTTGAGGTGATTATTTATGAGATGTATTAGTTTTGTTTTACAGATATCATCCATCAAAAAATCAAGAGAGTATAATGGAGAGTTAGAGAGTAATCCATTGTTCGATCCAAACTCCTCCAATGGAGATTCATACTTGAAATCCTAAAGAACAAACTAAATTTTAAATTCTAAAGAATAATATCCAAAGAAGGAATTGAACCGTAACGATATGATTATCATCTTTCCATCCTTATTGTCCTGTTGAATCCTTGAAAGTGAACATTTTTTGCTACAAACAAATGCATTATTTTCTTTACAAACATGCAATAAATTAATAGCCATTTTTTTTAAGGAAGAAGAAAATACAGCTAATACTACTAGAATGACTTTCACTTTGTAACTATAAATACGCATTCCTCTTCTTCATCATGATATGCAATGTTGGAATCCACCAATCTAGTAGTCTTTACTAGTCCGCCTCTAAATCATCGTAGGGAAGATAAAATCATGATATATTTTTGACCCCTGAGACTAATAACTAACATATAGAGGGACAACATCATTATATTTGTGAATAATTGATCCGTTATTCTATGATACAACAACTACATTCCTCTTCTTCAGCGATAGCATAGTCAGATAGAAAAGGATCACAGAGAAAAATATATATCTCAATGTTAACTTTAGTATTTAAAAAAAATATATTTATTTATTTTTCTGTGCACCTTAATCTTTTAGGTTTATTTCGATTCAGTTTAATCATTTCACACTGTATTTTAGATTTTAGTGATTATAGATCCGTTTTTTTCATTAAGATGATTCATAGTTCCAGTCAAAATATTTATAATATTTTTGTTCAAAAATATATAATAAATTGGTCAGATCGATGTGGAGTCAGAATCTAGAGCATCTTTACCCGAGAAGAATAAATTATGAAAAAGGAGAAAAATAATTAGATTCTCCTATCTACTTTCATAAAGTGTCAATCGAAAGTGCATAGAAAGAGGACAAAGTGAGAAAAAAAAATAATTTGACTTTACATTTCTATAAAATTAAAAACAAGCGATTTATTTTCCAAGTAAAAAAAAAAAAAAAAAAAAACTCAAAAAGAGAAACACCCTTTATTCTTCCTTTCTCCTCTCCTTCCATTTCTACGACCGCACCTTTTTTTTTTTTCCATCCCTTTCAGTCGGATAGACTGTAGACAACATCAAAATAGGTAAAAAGAAAAATAAATAAATAAATAAAATGGTAGAAAGAAGCGAGAGAAAGAAAGGAATGAAATAAAAGTTGAATTAATAAAAAATATATATAATATTTGGATATTAATAATTTCAGAAACAAATATTTTATATACAAGTTAATGCATGCCAATTTATCGATAACGCGAGAGACAAATTTCACAATAGTGATAATAATAATAATAATAGAATTTTTCACGAATTTGCATTTCCAAATCAACAATTCGAATTATCCCCGAGTTAAAATCGGCTTGTGGGTTGGGCTTTTGTTGTTGGGCTTAAACTCGACGAAGTTCGTAAAATGAAGAGTCATTTAGTCTGCCTAGCAAATTTTTCTAAACCAATCGATCATCTACTGAAATGCTGAAGAGTTAGTAGTCGTTCATCGTACAAAAAACATTTTGGAAACTGACGATGAACTCGGAGTCGGAGAGCACGATGAATTCATTCTTTCGAGTGCATGATCAATCACCTCCACCACCGTTGCGTCTTCGACTCGCAATAAACTGAGCCAAAAGCTTGAAAATTCTGAGTTTCACCTGCCCTCTCTTGGGAAGCGGTCGCCTTCCTTTTTCCTCCATCGCTGCTTCGCCAGGTTGCAAACGTCGAGGAGGGAGCCGCATTTTTTATAAGGCAACGACGGTCAAATTACGAAGCAGTAGTCCACTTCAAAGTGCCCGCAATCGGACCCGTGAAAGCGTCCGGTCAGAGCGTGCAGATTCGCATCCGGTTCCCGTGTCTGCTTTGTCTCCTACTGCATGCGACGACCAGGGCAAGCAACGTGAATGGAGTGGGCTAAGATGTAGGGTTGTAAACGAATCAAGTGTTTATGAACGAGTTTGATATTCGATTCGATAAGAGCTCGTTTACGTTAGTTCAATATGCATTAAAGTCAATTAATAAATAAATTTGAACAACTTGATAAATTAAATAAACAAGCTTGAACACGTATGTGTTCAACTTGTTAATGGTTCACGAACAGCGTTCGCGAACAGTGTTCGTGAATAATGTTCGTGAACAATGTTTATGAACATTAAGACGACGATAACGAACGACGACAATCGACTTCGATTGTTGAGCATCCAACACTTTTCAAATTACAATTTGAAATGTAATTAAATTACATAGGTTTTGCTTCGTAATATTGATTATAAAATTTTAATGTCTTTTGTAATCCAGATTATATTATATTACAATTTTAAAACGATAACAAATAAAATAATAAATTTTGTAATATAATTTGAATTACATTATAAGAATTATAATGTATAAAACACAGTCTTAATGAGAAATTGACGATCGTACTTACTCCTTAAGTTATATATATATATATATATATATATATATATATATATATATATATATATATATATATATCGCTTTATCTTGATTTTTTTCCGACCCACACTCTAAACTCAAGTGAGCAAATTAAATAGTCAAAAAATATCAATTGTCCCATTTAACAAACCTAGCTCAGTGTAATTACGTGACCAATTGCAATATTCTTTTGTCCTGTACTACTTATTAGGTCCGTTTAACACGTTGAACTTGCTTTGCCTATGTAGCTCAATTAGTACATATGACATTGACACCTGTCTAACGTGTCGTCCGACCCACTTAACGTGTTTGTCGGTCTCTATTCCTAGCAATTGAGACCAACAAAGTACAAACACGTTTATAAGATGAACTCCTGTTGTACTCGGGGAATCTCTCGGTCGGAATTTTTTCTTCGGGCTCGGATCAGATGAGCTCAGCGGCTGCACAAGAGAGTTTATCATGGACGGAGGCATCATTGTCGAACTGTTCACCTCGATCACAACCTCCAACAGCTCTGACAAACGTAGCAATTGTTCCTCGGGATGTGTAACCATCCCTCGAGAGAATTTGCATCGAACGTGACACCTAACAATCAATTTGACCGTGCCAATTCATGTATAAATCTATCGCTATCTCTTTTAACTTTTGTCGTCGACTTAATTGCCTCTGACTTACAATCCGCGTGTACTTATAAGTCTTAATGGACGGGGGTGTTAAGATGAACGAATCACCCGTTGCAATTTGCGTGTACTTATACGATTTATCAAACAACAGCCCTTTTGAAATTTAAAATTGTCTAAAAAATATTTTATACTTTCATATTTATCAAATAGCGCACTTAATTTCTTTTTTATCCTTAAAAAATAATATACTTGAGTAATCTTTAGAAATTCTATTCATTGTCTTTGTAAATTCAAATTTCAACACCATAGTAATGCAGCGTGATGATCTTTGAGATTTGGTCACGTTCGGAAATTAAGTGTGCTATTTTTGAAGGGTAAAAAGGGAATTAAATGTATTATTTGATAAATATGAAAGTATGGAGCACTTTTTGGAGAATTTTAAATTTCAGAAATATTGTTTGATAAATTACCGATGTACTTATTCTTCTTCACTGTATTATAATTTTCTATGATTTATTGACCGTGAGACTAATCGACAAGGTGCTAAAATGAACGAATCAGTGATTTTTTCTCTTCCATATAAAAGTTTAATTTTTTTCTTCTCTCAAATCCTCTCAATTCTCTTGTCTTTTTCTCGTATAGCCACGAGTCCCACCTTTATCCCAGCGTTAATTTGCGTATCGTAATGTTACGTTGTCGTTGTCACCCACGGACGTGCGGTGTGTTGAAACGTAAAATCTCAAGACTCGATAAAGAAACGAGCAAAGCAACAAGAAGAAGAGAGCGAAGAGAGGACTATCGATCACCTCTAATCCATATAATGGTTGCTTAGCCCATTTGGAACTTATTTAAGAACTAAACGTGCCCAATCGTCGTATATATATATATATATATATATATATATATATTCTAATCTTCACATTGGTCCTAAGTTGTCGACCGACCAGCTCTGGCCCTGTCGTATTTATTTGATCAAAATGTACATCTCAGATTAAGTGAGTCAGTTATCGTGTCTCCTAAATAAAGGAGGCAAGACGGCAAGCCATCGTTCTCAACGCCGGACAAGGAAGCACAAACCATGCAACCAACTTCAGGACGTCTCTTTTCGACATTCACATTCCAAACAGTAGTTGCCCACCCGTTGACGCAGTGCCCTCCACTGCCGGGCTACGAATTAACAGGGCACTAGAGCTCGTCGAGAGTCAGAGACCCATTAAGGTAACATCTATCCCTCCAACGTAAATTCTGTTACGTTGCTATTTCTCCAGAACAAAAACGACCTCCACAAAGAAGATAAATTACGATAAAATGGATCTGTCGGGGGCGTACATGCAGCGAATGATCGTCCTGCTGTCGCTACGTGTCGAGAACCTGGAAGAATAGACGGACCCACGTCACATGTACGCGCTAGCACTAGATAAAAAAAAAAATTGCAGTGCAGTAATTAATTGCGTGCACCCTTCGGTGGGCTCTCCTCGATACTTAATTGCTAAGCAAAACATCGTCGTCTTCGCTCTTCAGATTGAAATTTGCTCGAGAACCGAAGAGGAAGAGAACGCACACAGCTTGAGGCACGCAGTCATGCATGTTCGAACATGCATGCATGCGCGCGCACAGCTTCATGGCACACACCTACGTTGTCCGTCGCGCGCGATATACAGATATCTTGTACTAGTGAGTTTTTTTTCCTTTTTTGTTTTTGATCGCTAGAAATTATATATAGCAGTGTTCTAATATAATCTTCTTTAATTCTTCATTGAGATCAGATCGCTCGAAGGAAGAGGGTATGCTACTGCACGAGATGTTTCTGTGCTCTTTTGTCGTACGTGTAATTTATCGTGTTGGCTGTTCTGTAAGTATTTGCTGTGTTGTGAATGCGAAACCAGATTTACCTCTTTCTTTAACACTGATAATCGTGTTATCTTTTATTCGGAAATGACTTTTTATAATGTCGATCAGTCTTTAACATTACTGGTTGGCTACCGAAAAAAAATTTGTATTTGTTGACGAGATGTGTCAATTCCAAACACCATCTTTAATTTATCAATCCAAAAGTTTTTAGTTCATAATATATCATCGTATGATATATTTGCCTTTTTTATTTTTTGTGATGTGACAATTTTTACTCGATTTATTCTTTGATCTACGGAAGTAAGGGGGGAAAGTGATTTTGATACGAAGTTACCCTTGTGTGTTGTTTTTCATGTGTGCATGGTTAATTGTTCATGTTCTCCTCCACAGAGTTTCTTCTTGGTGGATTCATACTCTTTCATGGCCTCAGTTTCTTTCCTGTTGAAATTTGCGGGTGTCGAATGAGGATTCAAATTGAAATTTATATATCATATATCAAAAGATAAGATGGAATTCTTACTTGAATAGATAAATTGAACGATAGATTTAAATTTCAGATGAATATCTGAATAGATGATTTGCAGGACTTATAACCCATCCATCTAAAAGTAGATGGAAAATTAATTGAAGCTATTTGGGTGAAGAATTGTAGATTTCTGATGGAAGGACGAAGTCTGGAGGAAGGAGGAAGAGCAGTTGCATGCTGACTATGTGTGCAAGAAGATTGCTGAAGATTGGGGCCAAATTCTAAACCTTGGTAGGAACAGGAGTGGGTAGGCGACCTAGCATCGAATGGATGCTGAAGCTGTGATCCTGATATCACACAGAGAAAAAGATCAATGGGCTTTAGAAGTAATCAAAAAGTTCTAGGCAATAATTCAAAGGATATGTTCTTTTCATTCTTCTCTTCTATTTTCCCATATTTACTATGTCTAACTCGTCAACTTACCATCCCTCCCGAGGGACCAAAGCCTTATTAATTAGTGGGTGTCTTAGACATGCATTCCTGTCAACTCTACTCGACCACTTAAAGAAACTGGTGATCCTTAACCTTTATCTGAGAAATTCCCCATTGAATGATTCAAATCCATTCACTTCTGATCAAAAACTGTTTTCTAGATTCTGAGTGTTTAGATCACATTTTCTGGGTCATTCTTGTTTAGATTCGGGTTTTGTTCTTATGGCACGGGTATGCTTGCTATTTCTTGATAACAAACATTTGTCAGCAACCTAATTCTTTGTAATACCTTATCACAAACAACATTTGGCAGAGGAATGTGAATTATGCAACAATTGATCAGGGGACCAGTGAACCCAAGATCTAGATTTTCCTTATGTTTTTTTTTTTTTTTTGGTTTTTTCTTCATCTAAAATTCTCTATGTTTTGCCATAAATTCCTCTGATCCATTTAAATGAGAGCTCGTCGCCATAAATAAAACCAAAGTAAGTGAAAACCTATGAGCAATCCACTTCACTGCCTGATCTTATTCAGTGCAGCATTCCCTGTATTAACCTTTTGATATTTGCACTCGGAGCATAAGTGAGCAGTTAACACCAACAATTAATAGAGACTCAGTACGTAGTTATCTTGCAATTTTCTTTTTCAATTGAATTTTTCTTATGTTGGGTATATTTTGGATTTCTAGGCCATCTGTTTCTTTTGGATTTTTAGTGTGGTCAAAGCAACTAAACAAGTTGAGAAGGAGAGACTAGTCGTGCCTTAATTCTGGATTTGATAGCCATTCCTTCCTATTAAATTAAATGGTACTACCTAAATTGCAAGGTTTAGAATACCCTTGGAGTTTCAATCTTGAGCCTGAATTGTATAATCTTGTTACTGTTCAGTGCCAAAACTCGATACCTTCGGAAGCTAGCGTGTCTAGATCAAGCTAAATACGTTTTAATGCTATATTTTTTTTTTCCATATGTGAATTGGATCTTGGAAAATGATTTCTTCATCATTCGAAAAGGAATTAATACAAGATAATTGTCAAAGAAACTAAGAAATATATAAGTTATGTAGGAGTTAGACTTTGACTAGAAAAATATGAATGCATCTCAAATTTTTTTCGTCTTCAATATTCTTCTTCTTTTTCATTGCCTCTCTTTTGATTAACAAATCAAGGATTGAAGTATGGATCACGCCAAAGGAATCTACCTATCTCATTTTTCATGCACCAGCTGAGATACATCGTATCTGATCTAGGATGGTACTACTAAAATTATATAGATATGTATGTATGGTTGAACTGGATTCGTCTCCCTCGACCCTCCTATTCAAGTAGTTGCTTTTGATTTTATTTCAGAAATAATCAGATGAAAAATATTTAGAGTTGGAATGATTCACTTTTATGAAAAATGTTTAGAATTATTCGATAGAAAAAATTTCACCTACAGAAAGATTTAAAAAATAACATTATTTAAATAGAAAATTATATACTTTTTTTTTTGTTTTACAGAAGTTATTTTCGATTAGATATGTACTGATACCAGTAAATAAACAAATCGATGCGTAAGAAGCCATTAACTTTTTTGCAGATTTCACAAGGTAACATTCAGAAATAATAATTGAAGGCCGATGAGGAAATTATGTGCGATAGAACCACCAAACAAAGCATGAATGCTTCCTTCAATGCATGAAGTAGAATCCAAAACGGCTGCATGCTTTGTTTCTCGCCCTCATTGTCTTCATTTTAGCAGTGTACGAAGCATGACACCGATTCAAGCTAACCATTTGCCTGTTTCCATTCAAACTAATGCATCGTCATCTCCATACCAAATGAACCATTGCATTGATCCTGACTTCATAAAGTTCATAATCATCGAAAAAACCTACAGCCATTCTACCAGTAAATTGATATTTATACATTCATCTCCCTAAGCGAACAAGATAAAAAGAAACGGCACTGAAACCTACGCAATTCAACACAGCCCCTGTTTTTTCTTGTTTCTTTTACCTTACAATTAAACCTCTAGCTTCCTTCATTCTAGTCCAAAGCTGCTCGCCATGAATTCATCGTTTTCCTTCTTTTTGACAGTCATGAGCAAGATTTTGTTTTGTTTTGTTTTGTTTTTTTACATGTTTCTTTTTAACAGAAGTCAAGCTCTGAAATTACTGTGGTAACAAGGAATCGAATCCGATGGTGGAGCAGGCGATGGCCAGAACTGAGCGTGCTTCACCTTGGATATGCTGCTGAGGACGCCCAGTGGCGTCACGTCACCCACAACCGTCACTTTCTTCGACGCGAAGTCGATCTCAAACGATGCAACTCCTAATCACGAACCCAACACAAGTAAACAGCGATTAAACTTCACGAACTGAGACCATACCGTAGCTTAACCGAGATGCTCGAACTTGCTCACCTTCCATCTTGGAAATGTGCTTCCTCACCTTCCCTTCACACCCCTTGCAGTGCAATGACACTCTCAACACCACAACCTGGCAAGAATCCAAAGTAATGAATGAGTCATGAAACAATCCACTTTCTTCCTCTTTTCATGCTCAAAATGATGGGATTTTTTTGCCCAAGATCTTTGAAAAAGAAAATATCAACACGGGACAGTAATTGACCTGGTTTTGCCTATTTGTGGCAGAAGCGAAGGCCTTAAACACAACCGGTTCGCTCATCAGCGCTTTCAGCATCGGCGGATCGAGTGACACAAAAGGAGTCAACTCCCGTCCTCCTCCCTCTATGTAAGCGCCGTCGACAGTGACGCCGCCTCCGCCGAGCAGGTACCTCATGGATGCTGGGTTGCCCAACGTGCCGCTTCTTATATTCTCCGAGCTCTTGAGGCGGACTGTCTTGGGCTTCGTCGGCGTAGGGGTAATGGAGGAGGGCGCGGCGGACTTGGGCCGCCGGCGGGGGTCTTGAAGGTGGGGCGTGTGGCGGTCGGGGGCGCGGCCGCCACAGCCGCCGGCGGGATGGATGGTGGAGCGGAGGTCAATGCTGGTGCAGACGGCGGAGGAGGCAGGAGAGACGCAGGAGAAATTGACTCCGCCGCCTCCGCCTTTCTTGTCCTTGAAGAGCAGAGAAGCCATGGCTAGCGACGGTCACACACAAGCTCAAAGCAAGGAGGAAGATTAAGATACAGTAATAATAAAGAAAATGTAATGAATATTTTTTAGCCAGTGAAAAAAAATATTTTTGTTTTAAAATTATTCGCTCTTTAGTCCCATTAAAAAGTACAATAATTTTAGTAGTTGCTGCGAGGGGATCTACTTTTTCTATATTATCCATAATTTACACGGCTACTTTCCCCCGATGCTAATGTTCCAGAATTAAAATAATGAGCCAAACAATAGGACTGAATGTCATAATTATACTAAAAATAATTTAAAAAAAACAAGTCTGTACACTCAAACTGAAATTTGAAATCAATATTTAAAACTATACGAGAGGGAGAAAAAAAAACAGAAAAGAACATATTTTTCTAACTTTTAAAAGATTTAATCAGTTGGATTTCACATGATCTCGGGTTTGGATTTCATGTGGATGCTGCGTTCCACCAGCACAGGAGAATCCAAAGCCGTTGCTGCATTACTCCAGTAGAACCAACAAAAAAAGAAAAAAAACAGTAAAATTTTTTTTTGCTGATTTATTTGTTTTTATTCATCTGGAAGAGAAAAAAAACAGTTTGTGTACTGTTCGTGCCTGTTTTTCTCATGCGCCATCAAGAAAAAGATCCTGCCCTGGTTCAATTCACTTTTGTAGACACACAGTGGCATTTCAGTCGCTCAGAAAATACATGCCTAGGAGCTGCTGGGAACAATTTATTCCTGCTCCACTTCTACTGCATTGCGAGATGGCAGAGGGTGATGATGATGAGAGGAGAAGAAATTGATGGAGACAATGGGTTGCCTCTCTTCTCCATTATCTGAGAACTGCTGGTCCATCATTCTTAAGGAATATCAGATTTCGCTCCTTTCCCCTCCGCATTATCAGATTGTTTGCGTACGACAGTTTGGATTAATAAATTAGTCATTTTGACAGACTGTTTATCTGACTGAGAAACTATGTACGTTAAGCAAAGCATAAATTTCCACAGTGACCTGTTCTTTGATCTGAAAACTAGAGATTAAAATGGATTAAGGAACCAAATATATACATACATAAAATGGGAGAGGATTTAGGTAAACCGCTCTGCTTAATTAGGAGTGATATGAACTCCACTCTGCAAGGCGGTGTGTTTACAAGAATATGAATGTTGAGTGTTCCCCACCGAGAGGGTGAATGGCGAGGTGTCCGAACAGCGAAAGTGACAATGGCCGAAGAGATGAAGTCGCTTGCAAATCGGGTTGCTTTATTAGACCGAGCCGAATGAGAACCTGCACAATAGCAAACGGTCAAGGGTGCCGAGACGGATCTCGACAACACCCCTCCGACGCTCAAGCTAGGGGATTAGATGGAAGAAGTCTAGACAAACAGAAGAGAAATTTCAGAGTGTGTGAACCTACCTCCTCTCGCGGAGGGTCATCCCTCTATATAGGGAGAGGAGAGGGAGTCCTTCTTTAGGGGACATTATTATCATTGCTTATCTGAAACCATATCCAGCAGCGCGTGGGTTGACATTAATGCATAATTGATAGAAGGCAAATCTCAATTAATAATGGCGGCCAATCCTCTGGAACTTCCGCAGGCAAATCTACTTTTGTGCAGGGGCAGCCATTAATACATGTAGCTTGGTTGATAGAAGGCAAATCTCCATTAATGCCCCGGATTAATGACACGGATACTCCATCTGCGCATTGTCAGAGAATCTTACTTTCTGTCGGAGAGAAGTAGTGACTAGGGTCACCAAGTCAGTTCAAAGGGTTTGGTCTGATGGTAGAAATCCGGACCGAGACGTGGAGGGTCCGGCCCTATAGTAGGAATGTGGTCCGAGATATGAACTATCCAGCTATTGTCGACATATTAATAATGAGTGATGGGTATGAACAGACAGTTAGACTTGACATCATAAGACCTTCCCCTTGGGTCTAGTCGAAGGAGAGGTGTGGCTTGACTGACTAGACTGAGTCCTGACCATCTCCTACTTTCCTTGACTTAAAGAGGGATGGGGAGCAATGCCGAGGAGGTGCCCCTTGGGAACGGAGAGAAAATCCTCTATAGTGGATCATTAAATGCGGGGATACGGCATGATGATCTTACTTCCCGAGATTGCGCCCCCTTGCGCCACGCGTTGGCCCGATCCGCGAAGATACTTTCTAGAAACGAGGCGTCGCGGCTTCTTTATAAATGCCCCCCTTTCTCTGCTAGGGTTCACGATTTTTCGCTCGAAGTTTCTGTCTCCTCTTCCGCCGACCTTCTCCCTTTCCTTGCTCCTCCGGCGCTCCTGCCGTCGTAAGTCCCTTTATTTCGTATCGAACCCTTCTATCATGGCCGGGCACTCCGACCTATGGTTCCTTAGGACTCGAAGCGTCATCACGTCTGAGGTGCGCCAAGAGACTAGACCCCTCTACCAGGTTCCCCACTCCTATCACCTTAGGGTTCCCCTACCAGATCAACGCCCCCACGAGCCCCCGATAGAGTTCGTTACCTTTTTCCTAGATCAGCTGACGGCTGGTCTTCGCTTTCCCCTCCACCCTTTTTATTCCGAATTATCCCATTACTTCCGTATTCCCCTTCAAAGAATTAGCACCAACTCCTTCAAATTATCAATGGCTTTATCATTGTTTTCCTTTTTTACCATCTTCCCCTCTCGACCGCTTCTTTCCACGCCTGCTTTGTTCCGAAAAGGAAAGAAATTGGCGTTTTCTTCTTCACGGCCCGTCAAGAAACCAAGTTTCTGGCGAAACTTATTACCTCCCACAAGTATTGGAAAACCCGATACTTGTTTATACGGCCGGACTCCCCTTTCTCTTGGCCGAGTGAGTGGCAGCTTGAGCTCCCACCCTCTCCTTCCCTTAGGAGCTTTAAGAGGACTCAAGATTACCGAGACATAGTAAGAGTCCTCTCGGGACTTAGTTTTGACATTAATGCCTTACAAGAAGAAGAGCTCCTCCACCATTTTGACCTGAGCCCTGCCGAGACCGAGATGAAAGGCACTTTAGGTAAAAATTTCTTCTCTCTTCTTATGTTTCTAACCCTTGACTTGCCTTATGCCTTTCGCAGCCGAAGTCATGCTGAAAGCTTCGATCAGCAAGAGGATGAAGTGGAAGAGGGCGCAAATGATTGCCCCTGCCGCGGCTCCAGCCGAGACCTCCGAGGAGGTTGGCTCGGAGCATCTCCCGCCTCCTCGACCATCTATGATAGTCGAGACCATCAGCTCAGGAGAATCCGAGGAGTAGCGGGGACGTCGGAAGAGAAGCCGTATGAGGACCCCTTCTTCCGAGGACAGCCCCCTCCGAGTCTCACCAATCCAAAGTTTCCCCGATCCGGCAGGACCGAGTGGTACCGCGGCCGAAAACTCTCCGACCCCAGACCCCCCGTGCGAAGAACACCCAGAGGTCTCTGCGCCTGCACCCGAGCCGAGGCCTCCTCCCGCGGTACCTTCCGGAGGAACTACCTCGCGACCGGCTCAGAGTTATCTCCGGGAAGTACGGGAGTCAATTGAGGCGTCGGCCAGAGAGAAATCTATTCCCGCTCTCAACGACGAGATGAATCTACACCTGACTAAGGTAATCGGACTTACTTCCCTTTTTCTTCTCTCTTTGTATAACATTTTATCTTCCTTTGTAGTTCTGGGGGTTCCACCTGGAACTAATGTCCCGGTTAACTCGCCTGTCTACCACCTATCCGGCAATGCAAGCCCAAGTGACGACCCTTACCACCCAGCTCCGGGAAAAGGAGACCGAACTCGGTCTAGCCCAATCTGAAGCAGCGGTCTCTCGATCCAAGGCCCTGCGTTACGAGGATGACCTACGTGCCCGGGGCCGAGAGATCGATCTCCTGCGACTTCAAGCGGCCGAAGCGGAGGCACTTAGGGCCCGGGTAGAGGAGGCCGAGGCCCGACTGCTGCAGGCGGAGCAACACCGGATTGCTCAAGTAGAGTCGGAGGCCAGGCGTTGTGCGGAGTTGATCGCCCAAATGGAGGTGGTCAAAACCGACTTGGATGCGGCCAAAGCCGAGCTGGCTTCCTATAAGGAAGGCGAGGAGGGTCGATGGCAACAACGGAAACATGCCTTCCTTACTTCGGAGGAGTTCTCCGACCTCCTCGGGAGTCGTACCGCCGACCTTCTGGAAATAGGCTATAACGGGGCCATCCGACACTTCAAAGAAGCCGGCTATCCGCCCGAGGGGGCATCTACCGAGTTCTTGGACCTACAACGCCTAGTCGACGAGACCCCTGATGAGGAGCTCGGCGACCTTCCCTAGTCCTTAGGTTTCTTAGAAATTTTGTAGCCGTATACGGCCGTATTGGTTTTCTTGTAATCGCACCTTTCCGTTTTATATATATAAAAAATACTCTTATGCTACTAATTCCAATAAAGCAGCGGGAGGATATCGACCAAGTACCTTTATACTGTCCTGAGACGGAACTTGTCGAGGAGCCGAGTTGCCCTTAAGTGACAGGGATCATGATGGGGTTTTAGCATTAATAGAACTTGCCTTGACTCTTGTAATACAACCCTTGTAAAGGGCTACGTAGCTCGAGCCGCTCCGATATAGGAGGCGACTAGGATGCATCGGAAAAAAAAAAGTGACCCCTTCTGAGATGCACCATGAGGTGGTTGGCTGGCATGCACCGTAAGGAGCGGCTCATTCCGAGATGCACCGCGATAGGTGGCTGACTAGAATGCGCCGTAAGGGGCGACTTATTCCGAGATGCACCGTGCTAGGTGGCTGACTAGAATGCGTCGTAAGAGATGACTTATTCCGAGATGCACCGTGATAGGTGGGCGACTTATTCCGAGATGCACCGTGATAGGTGGCTGACTAGAATGCGCCGTAAGGGGCGACTTATTCCGAGATGCACCGTGATAGGTGGCTGACTAGAATGCGCCGTAAGGGGCGACTTATTCCGAGATGCACCGTGATAGGTGGCTGACTAGAATGCGCCGTAAGGGGCGACTTATTCCGAGATGCACCGTGCTAGGTGGCTGACTAGAATGCGCCGTAAGGGGCGACTTATTCCGAGATGCACCGTGCTAGGTGGCTGACTAGAATGCGCCGTAAGGGGCGACTTATTCCGAGATGCACCGTGATAGGTGGCTGACTAGAATGCAATTACCTTCATATCATCACAACAGTAGCTTAGTTTTTCCTAAGAAAAACTCTTATTACAGACCGCACAGTCCTTATATACGATACTGTCTCAAATGGAGAGCATTCCACGGCCGAGCGAGATCTTTTCCCTCTTGATCTTGTAGGTAATAAGCTCCGGAGCTAAGCTTCTGGACAACTCTATATGGTCCTTCCCATCGAGGGGCTAGCTTACGAACTTCCCCAGCAGGTTGAATCTTCTTCCACACAAAGTCGCGGGCTGAAAAGAGCGAGGCACTACCCTCTTATTGTAGGCTTGCACTACCTTCCTCCGGAAGGTACCCATTCGGCTGGCCGCATTATCTCTCGTCTCGGTCACCAGGTCCAACTCTGTTAAATACGGGGATTTAAAACACTAAATTAAATGGCCCAATAATTAAGGAAATAATTCTGGAAATTTTTCGAGATTTTTAGGGAATTTTAAGAATTTTTCTGGAATTAAACGGACTCCGTACGAGATTTTTACGGGGATAAAATAGATAGACTTTATTTAAGGGGTATTAACCTAACCCGGAAATCCTAAGTTTTTATTTTTCTATTCCCCTTTCCAACTATTCCTTCAGTTCCTCGCATGAGCCCTCTCCATCGACGCCTTCTCGCTCGACGGCCTTGCGTCTCTTCTTACGGCGACGACCTTCTCTTCAGCCGACGCCACGCTTTCTCCGCCCGAGCTCGAGCCTTCTTCCCCCGCGGCCGAAACCGCCGCAGCCCAGCGCCCTCTTCCCTTCGCCGTCCGACGCCTAGGTCAGCGCCGCCACGGCCACCCAACGCTTGCCTTTGCCATTGCTTCTCCCGTCGGCTCCGTCCATCGCCGCCGCTGGCCTCTGCCCTTCTCGGTGGTCCGGAGTAGGTATGAGTCTCTTTGTGGATTGCTTGGGTTGGTGTTTCACGGCTGTGGTCGGCTGAGAGGGGCTGTGAGAGTTTATTGGGGGTGTCGTGTGGTTAGGGTTGGAGGTGGTCGTTCAAGGATTGGCTGTGAACAATCTTTGAGACACTGTAAATTGAGTTGGGGATCTAATTTGGGAAAGGAATGGCTGCCGATGGAATTTCTAGGGCGGGTGAGCTTGATTGGTCGATTTGGGTTGATTCCGGAGTTATTCGATTGATCGTTATGGTATTCGGAGGATATGAGATTTGGGGGATATTGTTTGATCTTGAGGATATTTTTGTAAGTGATGAATTAGGTTAATTGATTTGGAATTAATTGGGTTAAATTAATTGTATGGATATTGGTGGATAAGGATTTGGAAATTGGTTTGGGTTAATAGGGTTATGAAGGACATCGATTAATTATTCGATTTGTCATTGAATTGTATATTTTGTGCTTGACTATAATTATGCTATATGCAGGTTTCGGTCACGAGGCAGGTCCCCAGTCGTGACGATTCGGTTCTTCTTGCGGATATATATTCAGGCGGGTATTTTGACTTAACGTTTAGATTAAGTCAAATTGATATGCTAGTTAGGATAGCTTACAATAATTTTTCATGTTTATATGCCTAGTATGTTTTTGGTGCCTACTAGATACATGCATGTGATAGGATATGATTATATTTACCTGTTTGATTTGGATCATAGTATGTGGATTAGGGATATGTACATATTGGTTGTACATATCATTCGGATAGGTATATTATGAGTAGGATTTACATGCTTTAGTATCATGCACCATTTTCGCATGATTGCATGCTAGCTGGACGGGGTTCCATTATTGTTGAGCCCGCAGCTAGTTACATGGCCTGCACACACTGCCACTCATGGGTTAGTGGTACATCAGGAGGGTGTGTGCAGTTGCTCTGTCAGGCTCACCGGTCCGCTCATGGGTAGCGACGAGGCGTGGTAGCGGGCGAGGATCCCTCCTCAGTCTATGACAGGAGATGAGAGCTTAGCTCCCCACTATGTTTGGGGCGGGAGGATAGGTGTACTCGACAAAGATCACATCCACTCTGGCCACTCAGAGCAAGCGATGATGGCAGAGTGCATTGTCATAGCCCTACCCACTCGGCTTCACCATTGCGTGTGAAGCGGTGGGCGTCGAGGGTGACCATGTCATTGCACGACATGCATTTTGCAGACCGATTGCATTTTGTATTGTGTTTCTTTGCATTATTGTATTGATGCCTTGGATGTGTATATGATTGTCATGCACAGGATACATGTTTATATATAGGTCGACTCTATTACTTCTAGTAATACATGCTCCTATATCGGGAGTAGGAGATTGTAAGCATCATTTTGTATTTCTTGCTTGCATACCCTATTTATGTGAGATCAGATCGCATGATATTTTTATTGTTAGCTATACGATTTTGCATATCTACTATACACAGAGTTCTTTGAACTCACCCCGTTGATTTATATCTATTTCAGGATGAAGCTGTCAGGAGAGTGCAGTTGCCGGACCCCCACTCGTCGTAGATGTTTTATTTTTGGATATTGGCTTTATGGTTTGGATATTTTGGTTAGAAGACATGTATAAGTTTTGGAGATTGATTTGTATTTGGATTTTGGTGTCCTTGTGGATCTTATTCGGATTTTAGTTTGATTGGATTTTGTTGGTTATTCCTGCCCAGATGGCAGAAGGGGTAGGTTTAGTTATGATATTCTTTTGTGTATATCATTTGATTGTTGGCCTGAGGCCTGATTTATATAACTGCGTGTGAGTTTGGATTCCGGTCGTGTTGACCGATGTATAGTGGCCGTGTAGGCCTTGTATGTAAAATTTGGATTGTCACCCTACAGGGGAGATGCTGCCGGATTTTCGTCTGGTGGGGTCTCCTTCGGGGCGTGACAAACTCAGCTAGTCTGATGTCTCGGTTATCATCATCCGGGGCGTAGGCTAGGACTCAAGGTGATCCCATTCCGATCTCCACCGGGACTAAAGCTTCCGACCCGTAAACGAGATGGAAAGGGGTGAGGCCAGTACTATCCTTTGGTGTCGTTCGGTAAGCCCATAGAATACTCGGCAGCTCCTCTACCCAGCTTCCTCCAGTGTGATCCAATTTGATTTTGAGTCCCCGAATCAGCTCTCGGTTGGTCACCTCCGCTTGCCCATTGTTTTGAGGATACGCCACGGAAGTAAAAATCTGCTGAATTTCTAGTTGCTGGCACCACTCCTTGAGTTTTCGTCCTTGAAATTGCCTTCCGTTGTCCGAGATCAGCCTCCTAGGGATGCCAAATCGGCAGACTATGTTTTTCCAAAGGAATTTCAGCATTGCTTCCTCTGTTATCTTGGCTAAAGGCTCTGCTTCTATCCACTTTGAGAAATAGTCTACCGCCACCAGTAGGAATTTCTTCTGATTCGGCCCGAGTGGCAATGGTCCTACAATATCCATTCCCCACTGATCAAAAGGGCAAGATGTTACCAAGGCCTTAAGCCACTCGGCGGGTCGCTGAGAGAAGTTTTGATGTTTCTGGCAACTAAGGCATGTGCGGACGCAGTGCGCGGTATCTTTCTGCAAAGTGGGCCAAAAATATCCAGCGAGGAGAACCTTTCGGGCTAGGGATGTCCCACCGGAATGATTTCCGCAACAACCCTCATGCAACTCCCTCATTATGTATCCCGCCTCTTCTAGACCAAGACACTTAAGGAGTGGCCTGGCGAAAGCCCTCTTGTATAGGGTATCTCCTACCAGCACGAAACTACTCCCTCTCTTCTTAATGATTCGGGCCTCGGCTTGATCTCTTGGCAATAGTCCTTCTTTCAGATAGTTAATCAGAGGAGTCCTCTAATCGGGGGAGTTTTGACGCATGGTCGGCGCTTGATCTATATGAGCAATGAGTTGTGTCTCAGCCAGGGAATCTTCTAGGCTCCAGGTGGTGAGCGCACTGGCCATACGAGCTAGCTCATCTGCTTTTTGGTTCTCGGCTCGAGGGATCTTATGGAGAATGACTTCTTGAATTGGCCACGATTCTGATAAGCTTCCTTGTATAGCTGTAGTCGCGGATTGTTGATGTCATAGGAGCCTTTGACCTGTTCCACAGCCAGTTGAGAGTCGGAGTACAAAGAGACACGTGATGCCCCCACGTGCCGAGCAGCTCGAAGTCTCGCGAGTAAGGCTTCGTATTCGGCTTCATTATTAGATGCCCGAAAATTAAGTTGGACCACAATCCGGATAATCTCCTCCTGCGGCGATATCAGCAACACCCCTACTCCGCTTCCTTGCTTAGTGGCCGAACCGTCAACATATATCCTCCATTCTTCATTCCTTTCGATTCCGGATGTCTCGGCAAGGAAGTCTGCCAATACCTGTGCTTTGAGAGCTGTCCTGGGTTGATATTGGATGTCGTATTCGGCCATCTCCGTGGTCCATTTGATTAATCGGCCCGACGCCTCGGGATTAGTGAGTATTCTTCCCAGGCTGCTGTTGGTCAACACGGTGATGGGATGGGACAGGAAGTAGGGGCGGAGCTTCCGAGTAGTGATAAGTAGGGCCAGAGCCAGCTTCTTTAGAGTGGTGTACTTGCTTTCAGCAAATGACTGACAAAATAAATAGGTGATTGTTTACCCTCTTCTAGGCGGAGTAGGACGGAGGCTACTGTCTCTTCCGAAGCGGCCAAGTATATTTGCAAACTCTCTCCGGGCACCGACTTAGCTAGTGTAGGTAGCTCGGCTATGTATTGCTTCAATTCTGAAAAAGCTAGTTCGCACCTCTCGTCCCATGAAAACCGGGTCGACTTGCGAAGTATTTTAAAGAACGGGAGGCTCCGCTCGGCCGACTTAGGGATGAATCGAGAGAGAGCAGTTATTCGGCCCAGCAGCCGTTGTACTTCTCTGACATTCCTGGGGGAAAGCATGTTCTGCAGAGCCTGGGCCTTCTCGGGATTGACCTCAATTCCTCGTTCAGTCACAATGTAACCGAGGAATTTTCCTCCACGGACTCCGAAAATGCACTTGGAGGGATTCAGCCGGATTCCGTATCGGCGAAGTGTGCCGAATGTTTCTGTCATGTCCGCAATGATATCTTTAGCCTGAGCACTTTTTATGAGGATATCATCTACGTATACTTCCATATTTCGACCGATCTGTGACCGAAACACTTTGTCCATCAATCGTTGGTATGTGGCGCCAGCATTCTTTAATCCGAATGACATGACGGTATAGCAAAAAATACCGTCCGCAGTGATAAAACTAACTTTTTCCTGATCTTCCTTTGCTAAGGGGATCTGGTGATATCCTTGGTAAGCATCTAACATACAAATTAGCTCGCATCCTGCCGTGGAGTCAACTAGTTGATCTATTCGGGGCAGCGGGTAACAATCCTTAGGGCATGCTTTATTAAGATCTCTGAAATCTACACATACCCTCCATTTTCCCCCTGGTTTGGGGACTAACACTATATTTGACAACCATTGAGGGAATTGTACCTCTTTAATGTATCCGGCTTGCAACAGCTTATGTATCTCGGTTCGGATAATATTGTCCTTCTCCGGGCCGAAATGTCTTCTCTTCTGCTTTACGGGCCGGGATCCCGGTAGTACGTTTAACTTATGCTCCATTACGGTCCGGGAAATGCTCTGGCTTTGCTCTTCGGGCCATGCAAAGATATCCCGATTGTTAATTAGGTTTCTGGTCACCTCCTCCTTCAGTGTGACGGATAAATCAGCAGCGATTCGGATTACTTTGTCGGGTTGATCCGGCCATACAAGCACAACTTCTTCTTCTAATGCTTCTTCCCGTAGAGTGTACACTTCAGCCTTTTCTATCTTCCGACTCTTCCTGGGGCCCGTTCGGACCTCCTTCACATAGCATTTCCGGGCTGCCTTTTGATCTCCCACGGCTTCCCCCATTTGACCACCCACTGGGAACTTCAGTTTCTGGTGATAAGTTGATATCGCAGCTTCGAAGGAGTGCAAGGCGGGCCTCCCTAGGATGACGTTGTAGGCCGACACAGCATCCACCACGGTAAAGGTGGATATCCTTGTGCGCCGAAGGGGTTCTTCTCCCAGGGATAGGGGCAGGTCGATTCGACCAAGGGGGGCCACCTCGTGGTCCGAAAAGCCGAATAGGGCCGTGTTCATCGGGTGCAATTGGGCTGGGTCAATCTGCATACGATCAAAGACGTCTTTGAACAAAATATTAACCGAGCTACCTGTATCCACGAAGACCCGAGCCACGTCATAGTTGGCGATGGTGACCCTGATCACCAAAGCGTCATCATGGGGGATATCAATTCCCAGCATATCCTCCGGGCCGAAGGTTAGTGAGAGCCCTGCAGCTTTTTTTCTGTTAGCGTTTACCTCCATATTTTTCAGCCGTCTTCCGTGAGCCTTTCGGGCCTGGTTGGAGTCTCCATTCGTGGCTCCACCTGTGATCATGCTGATGGTGCCTCGATGCGGAGTATTAATGAATTCGGGCGGTGATCCGGTCCGGGGAGCTGAGTCTCTCGGATAGGCCTCCCTAGTTCTTCGGGGAGCCTGAGCTCGTGGTTGACGCTCGGGTGACGGTCGAAGGACTCGCTTAGCTCGGTTGCGTGAACCTGCCCCTCTCGGCTCGGATCTTGCTTCTCTTTGCGGAAAGGGAGCCGAGCTATTGACTTTGGGTTGCTGCTCTTGCATTACTTGCCGGATGTCTTCCGCAAAGGTATGACATTCCCGAGTTGAATGCCCATGCATCTGATGATACGCACAAAAAGAGGGACTCGGATTTGGTAGTACTGGCGGCTGAGAGACTTCTTGTACGACCTGAATCGTCTTTTCTCCCAACAGTCTCGGCGGATAGGCAAGGGGGATTTTAAACGGGTGAGTTGATGCCGAGAGATGCATCTTTCTGCTTGATTTCTGGGATTGTGGCGGTCGCTCAACTTTCCTTCCCTTTTGCTGTTCATCTGCAGCTCTCTCTGCTTCTTCTAGATTGATATAGGCTTCGGCCCTGACTAACAAAGACTCAAATCGGGAGGGCGGTCTTTTCATCAAGGATTTGGAGAAGTCCCCTCTTGTCAATCCTTGAGAGAAAGCGCTGATTATCGTTCCCGGGGAGGCATCCAGGACATCAACTGCCACTCGGTTAAATCTGTGTATGTAATCCCTCAAGGATTCTTGATCCTTCTGCTTGATAGTCATGAGGAATTGAGCTGTCCTGCGGTACCTCTTGCTACTGGCAAAATGCTGGAGGAAAAGGGTAGATAATTCTGTAAAGGACCTAATAGACCCTTCTGGCAACCGGTCGAACCATCTCTGTGCGGAGCCGATCAGGTTGAGGGAGAAAACTTTGCACCTGGCCCCATCAGAGTAACCATGTATCATGGCGGCTTTTTTAAATCTCCCCAGGTACTCTTCTGGATCTGTTGAGCCATTGTACTCTCCAATGGATAACGCCTTGAAAGCTTTAGGCATTTTCTCGACGATGATGTCAGGGCTGAGAGGAGAGTCTAGGCTGGCCAATGGGGCCTTGCCCTTTTTAGGATCCCGTTCCTGGATCGGCTGGGAGGGTGTTTTCTTTAGAGAGTCCTGTAGGGAAGCCGTTGAGGATGACTCGGTTGATATTGAAGCTGTTGGTACTACCTTCCCCGCGACAGGAGTGGAGGGGGCGGATTGGAGTGCGGGACCCTGGACTGGGCTAGGGGACTCTTGCCCGGGACCTCGGGAGAAGTGTTCACGTAAGATGTCTTGCATGGTGACCCTGACAAGGGCGATGATGTTTTCCCTGGTCAAGCTTCCTTCATCAGTCTTGGCATTGCCGGAGTTCGCTCCTTGGTCTCCCATTCTTATCTCCGATGTGATATATGTTTCCCACAGACGGCGCCAGTTATGTTCCCCACCGAGAGGGTGAATGGCGAGGTGTCCGAACAGCGAAAGTGACAACGGTCGAAGAGATGAAGTCGCTTGCAAACCGGGTTGCTTTACTAGACCGAGCCGAATGAGAACCTGCACAATAGCAAACGGTCAAGGGTGCCGAGACGGATCTCGGCAACACCCCTCCGACGCTCAAGCTAGGGGATTAGATGGAAGAAGTCTAGACAAACAGAAGAGAAGCTTCAGAGTGTGTGAACCTACCTCCTCTCGCGGAGGGTCATCCCTCTATATAGGGAGAGGAGAGGGAGTCCTTCTTTAGGGGACATTATTATCATTGCTTATCTGAAACCATATCCAGCAGCGCGTGGGTTGACATTAATGCATAATTGATAGAAGGCAAATCTCAATTAATAATGGCGGCCAATCCTCTGGAACTTCCGCAGGCAAATCTACTTTTGTGCAGGGGCAGCCATTAATACATGTAGCTTGGTTGATAGGAGGCAAATCTCCATTAATGCCCCGGATTAATGACACGGATACTCCATCTGCGCATTGTCAGAGAATCTTACTTTCTGTCGGAGAGAAGTAGTGACTAGGATCACCAAGTCAGTTCAAAGGGTCTGATCTGATGGTAGAAATCCGGACCGAGACGTGGAGGGTCCGGCCGTATAGTAGGAATCCGGTCCGAGACATGGACTATCCAGCTGTTGTCGACATATTAATAATGAGTGATGGGTATGGACAGACAGTTAGACTTGGCATCATTGAGGGAACATAATAAAGCAGTTTTTGAGGAACACTTTGACTGACATCATAATCTAAGGAGCTTCTTGCCTTCTTGTCGACTAATATTTTGGAGAATTGCTGTAGTTTCTTGTCTTGCAATGCAACTGGAATCTGGATACAGAATCCAGACTCACTAATAGGCTTCTAATCTTTAGAGAAATTATAAATAATAGTTCACAAACAGTCGGTCTTGATTTTAAAATTTGAACTTAAAATTCCGGATGAAATTTAAAAGAAAATTAAATTCTTCTTATGATATATTTTTTTGGGCTCTAAATGAGGGTTGGCTTTGTTCACAAACGAACTCAATCAAACAAATAGACTATAATGATTTACAAATTTCATGCATAAGATAATTTGCTAATTGCTCTACAGTTGCACGAGTGCATTCTCTGCTAAATTATTACTCAATCACTTTTGGTCATGGTTCTCATTTCATTCCAAACTGTTAATCTTTTGGTCTTCTATTATATTAAATTAAAAATAAAATAAAAATCCAGGTATTAATTTGCACCCATTCTTTATTTAAGTGTAGAGCTTCAACAATTTACAGTATCTAATATTATTTTCACATCCGTATTTTCTGTTTTATATATCCCGTTTTCTATTTTCCAACAAGTGAAAATAACTAGCAATAGATTGGAAACTCCTCCATGTATTTATTATATTAATATTATAATACACTTCTAACATTGTCGTCGGTTCTATGGTGTAGTGGTTAGCACTCTGGACTTTGAATCCAGCGACCTGGGTTCGAATCCCGGTAGGACCTTTTTATTCATATCTATATATGTATATATATTTAGTCCCACATCTGGAAAATTGGAGGCGCACCGGGTGACGCCTTGGATAAAGTTGCGGCAATGGGTCTTCTTTAAGCACACGCTGCGTGGCAGTTACATAGCGAATTATTCTTTCGCCTTTTACTAAAGAATACCGTGTGCCTACCACATAAAGCAGCATAAGTTTATTTTTGGAGGGTTTTCTTTTTTAAAAGTGGCCCCAATAAATCAGAATTTTAAAATATTTTGTTTAAGAAGTTTGTTGAATTGATGAACTTGTCACTCTGTTTTTTGGATCTTGGCTTCCCTTGCGTGGAACTAAGTACTTTGGTTTTTTGCTTTTTGCTGATGCAGAGTTAAATAATTTGCTGAAAAAGGCAACTTATCGCTCTGTTTACGCCTGCTGCAGCTAAAGAGGGGATTGAAGAATTGTGTAGGCAATGCTGCTCTCTATACACAAGCCTGAATCCCCCAGACGAGGAGGATTGCGGCAATTTGGAAAGGAATCTGGTGTATGCATACGAATGGGTGGCTGGTTCTCCGGTGCTGTGGTTGCTGGTGAATGTCAACTCTTGGGAGATGAGATTTAGAAATATGCAGTGCGGAGTAATAGAAATAATGCATTGTGGTTGTCGGGAATGGCCAGATGTCTGTGTCTGGCTAGAATTGATGATGGTTTACAATGCTGATAGTGAATTCCATAATAGTGATGTTCTTTCTACATGAGAGCCCTTTCTGAAAGCGCAGCTGCTGCTTATGGAGGTAAGGCTGTGAGTTTGATATCTAATTTCAAATCGACTCCCTTATCTGTAACATACATAGGTATGACATAAATACCTTCTATGTTTTGGTTCTTGATTACACTTGAAAAGGATTAAAATTGAGTATCGAGTTCCAAATTTATAAAACTAACTGCAGGATCTAAAAAGATTGCACAATTTGTGCTTAGTTAGCTCTTTCAGCAAGTTTGAAACTACAGCTGCTAAAAGAAATTTTCCATTGTAGCTACTATACGATGATAGTATAATATTTTTCACCGCGTGAACTGTAGTTTTTTCTCCTGCCAAATGGCACAACAGGCAGGTATCTGGACAAGAAGAACCTGTGACAGCTACAGCTCCAACTAGAAAGAAGCAGATTGATTAGCTGCATAATGTGGAACAAATAATGTGCTTATAGCCTTTGTCATTCTGTCCGGCTAAACATCATGAAGCTTGTGCATGCTCAGGCTTGTGGGTGTATTCGTAGTCCAAATGAACAAAAGCTCGCTCTATCTCAGGCAACTGCTCGAGCTTCTCCTGAAGGGCCTCACCGATGTCATGTGCTTCTCTTAGAGGCATCTCTGACGGCAAGACAATGTCTACTTCGACAAAGTAATGGGAGCCAAATGTGTAAGCCCGCACCGTATCAATCTGCCTTATGGCTTTGTGGTGATTCCAACACAGGTATGTTAGCTTCTGCAGATATTCTGGTGCTGCAGTGCGGCCTACCAGGGAGTTCACATTTTCAAGCACCGTTATTGACCAAGTACGGATGGTATACAATGCCAACTGCAAGTGTAATAAGAGTGTTAAACCCTGATTGCATTACTATTTGCAGATGTTGTCATAATGTTCATAATATCTGATGGTAATAATAAAGGAAATTTGTAATTTTTAATAAAAATATGCACATACGACAATAATGAATAGTGAAGAAAACCAAGGGCGGTACTAGAATAGAATGTAAAGGAAAACACACTCACAATTACAGCTCCCACAGGATCTATCCAGCCCTCCACATAGTGTGCAAGTAGTGCAGCCACAAGGCCGATCACATTTGTAATGACATCAAAAAAGTGATCCTGAGCATATGCTTTGACAATTTCATTAGTAAATGAACGACAGTAAATAGCTAGTCCAAGCTTCACCAGTGTCACTGATAGCATGATGTCGACCAACCAAGTTCTTTGTTCCCTGGTCAAGATGAATTCATCTTCCTGCACATTGTACGTGATTAAGTATAAAGCTTTGGATTTACATAAGTGGAACTAAGAAAACTAAAATTCTGCACTTGAGTAATGACAATAAATTATCAATGAAGAGGTCATCTGCTTTGTTGGTAACCAATCTAGTATTTTAAGATGCAATACTACCCATAAGGATCATGTTTGACTTTTATGATCCAAAGAGCAAACCAAACTGTAAAATAATTTAATGATGCAGGAGAACATGGTACGTACTTCTGACATAAGTGAGCGCACTGACTCTAAGATTATCTGAAGTCCAAGTGTTGCCATTACTGATGCAAAAACAAGAATTCCCTGAAAATCACAAAATGCTGATTGAAGCTGGAAGTCAATGGCACAGAAATAGCAGGAGAAGAAATCAATAAATGAGAGTTCAGATGATGCCCACAGAAATGGCTAGAAGCAGAAAAGATCAACAAAAGCAGTTCATACATCCAAAAGTGCTAAGACGAATGAACAAACACTAACTTGGGCTTAAATGTTCTCAGTTTGTTTAACAGATCTATCGAGTTATTAGGTTGTGATCCTCACATATTTAGTAAAAAGAAAGCACTTCATTTTGTACAAGCTAAACAACAAGAAAAATGTACAAGCTAAGCAGCAACAAATTTTCACACCTAAAACAGTGTGTCAAACATATAATGGAACAAATCCCTTTTCAGCATGAATGCTAGTGAAGGAACTGTACAAGCTAAGCAACAAGAAATTTTGTACAAAATTAAACACACAACTTGCTCCAACGAGGCAACTGTACTCTTTCATGGTAAGCAAGTGTAGGCAAGCATGAAGCATGGAGTGTAGTCTAAATGAAGATCAACTCAACATCGAGAGAAAAGTTAATGCAATGTTGAGGTTCTTGGCAGAGAAATTTTTTGGAAAAAAAAAAAGAGAAAGCGAATGAACTGCTCCAGAAAATAGTGCTACGTAAATTATGATCAACTTAATCACTTAAAACAAATATATTTACCAATGGTTGCATGCGCCTTTTCCCAATAGGATATTTGTAGGGGTTTCTTGATTTCATTTGGAATGCAGTAAACCATAAAATAAACCCCGATAACAGATCAAGGAGAGAATCCAATGTCGACGCAATGATTGCCAATGAGCAACTTCTAATTGAAGCATACACTTTTGCAGCAAAGAGAACCATGTTAGCAATATTCGACAACCGGATGGCTAATGTTTCAGCTTTAGCTAACTTTTCAAGCTCTTCCTGTATTCAGATGATACGGTGACAATCAGACATAGTTACTTTTTCAAGGGGGAAACAATCACTTCACTCGTACCTTTGACATTCCAGGTAGAAAGCCACGCTCAGCTAGTGTATCCATTTCACTAAAGCCCTCGAGCATTTCTTCTTGTTGTTGATAGTATTCTGCAACCTCATCTCCGTTCCCTATAATCATCAAGTCAAACACGAAATAAACAAAAGAAGGATAAACCTTCTTGCTCAGTCAAGTGTTTATAAATTACCTTTAATCTTCAAAGGTCACACACATATTTGCTGGATAATGCCACAAATGTTCGAGAAAAGGAACCACAAGTCAAAAAAAAAAAACATTTTACAAAAGAAATAACAAAAAGAACAAAATAGAGTATACAAGAACCAATACATAACTTCATAAATGATGATCCCACAGCATGATAGTTCAGTATTCCCCGTTAGGACCCTCTAGATCAGAAAGACACATCCCTTAGGGCTTGTTTGGGAGGAGGTGAGGGAGGTGTAAGTAATGGAAGGGTAAGGGTAAATAAGGAAGAAAAAAAACACTATCCGAGAAGGAGGGAAAAGGAAAGGGAGGGGAATGGGGTGAACTTATACCCCTCCTCCTCACAAAAACGGGACTTTTCTTACACCCCAATTTGGAGTGTAAACCTCCTTTCCCCTCCCCTCCATTCCCCCTTCCATTACTTACACTCCCCTCCCCTCCCCTCCCCTCCTCCCAAACAAGGCCTTACTCAAACACTTATCTATTAATGAACTAGTTGCTGGCAGAGAGATGAAACTGGATCAACCCTAATTACCGAAAACAATAAAGCAAACATCAACCAGACAGTTTCCGTTTCTGAAGCTATCCTAAAATGAAAATTTCTAGTTTAAAATTTTCTCAACTTAAGATACTTTAAACCAACGAACAATTTTTATATTCCATTTCAGGATAATACTGTTGCAGACGAATCAAGCAGCATATGCTCACTGCAAAAAGATTATACTTTTCATAAGGAAAATCGGGAAGAATACAAAAGAAATAGACACAAGTGATTGGATGAGGTATTTACCATGAATGGGAGGGATGACGAAAGAAAGACGACCTAATACCGACTAAAGAAAGAGCCATCGCGCTGCTCAGATAACCCGACGACAAGAATTATAAATTAGGGAAACGAACCTAGGACGCCGAGGTAATCGTGGAGTCCGCGGGGAGGTGACTTCTCGCGGGGCTCGGAAGGCCGGAATCCGTCGAAGTTAAGCCTCCAGGAGCGCTCCCTGTCGCCGGACTCCACCAACAGGAGCTCGGTGCCTTCGTCGTCGGCGACGCCATCGGAGGTCAACCGCTGTGACTCCGCCATTCGCTGCCGACGAAGACGCAGAGGAGCGGAACGAATTCACTCTGCGCGAAGACGGGAGTCGTGCCGAGTCTTCTTTCTTTGCTAGGAATCGCCACGCTGCAGCCCTTGACTGATGCGGCGGCGATGCAGTTTGCGAGGAGGTCCACGAATTTTAAATCGAGAAATAATTATTGCTACTTTTCTGGTGGTTTCTATAAATTCACTTATTACCCATCTCTTTTTTTTTTTTTCTATCTCACATCCTCATCGTTAAATTACATATGGACGGCCACGAACCGATCCCGCTGGGACATCCATTGATTCGTGGACGACGCTGATCCAACCAAATGGCCCCTCGACATGACCCGACACTGGAAGATAATCGTACTGATTTTTTCTTTATAATCCCAATTTCAATTTTGTCGATATGGAACTTCGAAGTATATATATATATATATATATATTTCAAAAAACTGAAATTTTAGCTTTGCATTTGATGTCCTATCGGGGCCAACTTCATCCAGGGTTGTGCAAGAAATGGGCAGCATCCGTATCAATAATTACGCGTACCCCACAAGTTCAATTAGTTACCCTTTAGACAAAAGCATTGTCCGGGTCATTATTTGTAGGCGTGTTGCTTTCTGTCAAATGGTTAGGTGATCGACTGGTCCAAATGTCATAAATTAATCTCTGGAGGTGAGCATGTTGATTATGATTGTGCTCATAATTGTAGCGAGTCGAATACAAAAGCAAAAAACACGTCATTCCTGTAGATTTAAGGCAGATACCAAACGTGTTTAAATTCCATTGGATAGCAATATAGCATTAGATGATTGCTTTTGAAAAATAAAAGAGGAAGGAAGGTCTGATGAATCTGATCGGATCTGTCAGTTTCTACCGAATAGTGATTTTTAATCCCCAAAACAATGGCAGCGAGCAAAGAGAGCAGGCATAGCGAATATCCCCGTCTCAAAAGTTTCCGGTTAAACATAAAGAAGTGAGCAGAGTCATGTGATTCATCTCAAAATTCTCTCATGGAATGCAAGGGGATTGGCTAGAATCTCCAAGCAGCAAATGCTAGTTGATATGGCTGAAGAAAGTAGTTGTGGTTTTGTTGGCGTACAAGAATCACAATTGCAAACAGGAACTAAAAGAGTTTTTGGGAATTATTAGAAAATCGATACACTTTGGTCGGACTATTACTGACTCAAGTGGGATTGGCTCGAACAGGATCCTTCTGCAATAAAGTGGTCAGGCATTACAAATGTCTAGGGACACAGGAAATTGTTTTTTTGAAGAGCTTAAGTTAATAATAAGCTGTGCGATCGATGATTTTTGACGCAGTGAGAAGACTGTCAGCTGCAAATTGTGCAGAAAATTTAACAAGGTTGAGAGAAGCACCGAGAAGATGGGATAGATCATGCAAGCTTGTGTTGAATGGTGAAGAACAAAATCTCAGACACAGACGAAAAGACACGAGAATGAAGCTATATGGTATGTCGAGGAATAAAGCAACGCGTTGGATTCAACGATCCAACATCCCATACAATTGCCTCTGACAGAAAACTCAATCTAAACATTAATCAATTGGAATTAATGGTGCAACGGTTGACAGAGAAGAGGAGTTACTTGAAGCTTCCTTTTAAGGGACTAAAAACCTGGTAGTTCCTTTTAAGTATGAAGAGATAGAGAAAAATGTCGAGGAGCTAGGGAAGCTAAAATCTAGATGAAGTTAGTGTGGAATTCATTTGCAGCTCCTAGAACATAATAAAGGCAGATGTGTGGAGGTTTTTTCGACACTGTCTAGGAAGGGAATTTGTAAACACACAGACTTAATTACATTTACATCTCACTGATTCCTGAAGTTCAAAATGCAATAACACACCAGCTCACTATAGAACAATAGCTCTTGAATTAATTAGCATGAAGTTGATACCAAGGGTGCTTGCCAAGAGATTGCAGGAAGTTCATTATCAGAATGCATTCCTGAGACAAGGATGTAAATTACTGTTGTATGGCAATTACTGAAGTGTGGAATTGGAGCAAACAAAAGCAGATTGAAACATAAGTATTTCAAGTGGATTATGAAAAGGCATTTGATAATATGGATTGGGACTCACTACTTTTGATCCTTAAGTTACATGGTTTTCCTCCGAGATAGATTAGGTGGATTCGAAGAGATTGTAGTTACTTCACATTATCCAAATTCGATAAATGATAAAGCAGGGCCCTGGATTAGAAATAGACAAGGCTCAAGACAGGGTAATCCATTGCCTCCCCCTCTTGCTCAACATCTTTTCTGCTCTGTTGCACAAAACTTTTATCAGAGACTCTCTTACCAGTGTTATTTATTTATTTTGAAAAGAAATCATGTCAGAATAGCAAGTTACAGATATGAATAGAAACTAAAGCAATTTGCGCAATATAGAAATATTTAGAATTAACAAACCCACAAATGCGTTATTTACTGCTGACCTTGAGGAGCCCTAACCCAGCCATTGATCTCAACTCATCACAATCTACAATGAATTAACTGTTTAGTTTTACCAATTGTGCTAGAGGCGAAGTCACTATGAGAGCACAATCAGTCATCCACAATTCAGTGATGAGGCTGAGATATTTAAGGTGCTCGGACAGTAGTTTTCCAAAGTTTCCATGGTTGGGAAGGTATAATATAATTTTTTGATAAAGGGAGGGAGGAGGCAGCGAGGGCCCTGCTCTTCTTCCATTATGATATTAATGGCCACACCCTAAGGGTGTCATTTCCCCTAACTGGGAGGTACTCTACTTGACAACAGTATATAATAAAAGAAATCTAAGAACCATATGATCCGAAAGAACTCAAAGAATTCAATAAAATATCTATATTCATGTAAATAAATTTTACTACAAAGGCTACAAAATTATATAAACAAAAGATCAATGAAACAATTCAAAATACATCGAAACAAAAATCAATAGATCGAGATATCTGAACGACTCTAAATATGACAAAATCAACTGAAACATCAAAAGAATGCTTGTGCTTGCAAAATTGGAGGTTAAGGAAAATATATATTAAGCACAAATTGCTAAGCGTTAATAAGAAAAAATGTGTATGAATTTAATCTCATTTAAGAGGTCAAGGGATAAGTAGATTTCAATCCCTTCTTACTTTTTGTTTTAAGTTCTTCAACTTATTTCGAGTTATTATATTTATATATATATATATATATATATATATATATATATAATCATCATCAATGATATGAATCTGATAAATCAACAAAATAGTGAACCATTGGAATCAATATCCTCATTGTGCATATAACGTCATTTGATATATGGGCTAAAGGCCCAATCACCAACGGAATAAACAACAAATAACAATATAGCGTTGGAACGCAATAAATGCTAACTCTAGGTGACTCACGCTACACAACTCATTTGGACAGTCAGGTACTCTAATATAAGGCTAGGCTCAGAGTTCACTTTTAGTGTTTCTCATCTATATTTTTAATATTCAACTTTAAGTCTTTTATCATACTTGTTCAATTATAAGTGTATTTCTTATGATAAATCTAAATAACCAACCTAATTCAAGTCATTTAGATACCATTATAAGGTTTACATGTAAATGTTATACCTTCAACAAGTACAAATATCAACAGTAAGGAAAGTCAAATAATATAAAAGAAGAAGTATCAACTGAAAAATAATCCAGAGTATCCATTTTAATTTTTAAAACAACCCATCCCATTTTAACTCCTATATAAAACTCACATGTGAACATAAAATAATATCAATTATTTACCTTCCAATGGTTTAATTACATATTTATCAATTTTCCTATTTTTAAATACTATTTTAATCTCCAATTTCGAAAACAATTATGCAAATATAAGAAAATTATTAACTATTTATTCATGCACAAGGAAAATTAACATGAGTCCAAAGATAGAAATTTATCAACCTCCATTTACACAAAAACGATCGATCAAGTCAAATATAAAAAAATAACTTAGAAGTTAAAATAAAAATCTACTCATAATAATATAAAACTTAAACATTATCTAAGATTCGAAGTCGATGGACATTTTAAACTTTGCCACGTTGTCATATTCCCCGTTCCTAAACAAGACCTCCACTATTCTCTAATAGCAATTTTATTTAACCAACCTAAATGAAACTCGATTAGAATAAAACATAGCTTTGCGACTTTTCTTTTAATAGATGAAACAGCAAAGTTATTTCATTGGGGGAGTCATACAAGCTATAATAACAAAAAGAGGGAAATTTGCTGCTTCATTGACAACGAAATATAAGAAAACAAAAACTGCTGAGACAATAAAAAGGAAAGGGAGGAGAACCTTTCTCCTCGTTGTCACTGCCCTCGGCCAACTCCGGTGAGCTCCGGCGACGGCTTCGGTTGGGTTCCGGCGTTGAGCTCGGCGAGCTCCGGCGAAGGCTGTAGCAATCCAAAAACTTCTGCTGTTTAATGGAGGAGGGGAAGGGAAAAGGACAGGAAGAGGTAGAAAAAGAGAAGAGAAAGCGGTTGGTGCAGCAACGCAAGGAGAGCAACGAAATGGGAACGAAGGGCTGCTGTTGGTGGCCGGAAGGAGGAGGAGCACAAGAAAAAGAAGAGGGCAGCGGCTAGGTTTGCGGTTGAGAAAAACAGAGAAGGGGAAGGAGAAGAAAGGACTCGGCAAGCGAGGCGTGAGGCGGGAGCATGGCTGCGTACGTGGGATAATAAGAGAGGAAGGAAGAGAAGTGAGGTTTTTTTTTTTTTATATATATTTAACATTAATTATGATAAGATTGGGGCAGTGAATTACCAATTCCTCTAGGAAGGCGAATCCATAAACTCTCTTTAAATGAAACGCTTCCAAAGTCTTTAGCTTGGAATTTTCGTTTATGCATAATTTTTCAAGATCAAATGCCAACAAAGTGGACGCGATAAACGATGCAAGAATGCGAGAGCTCAAGAAACATCTCTCAGAATAATATGTTTGGCAAAAACAAATCCATTATTCTATAAAATGAAAATCTAAATCCAAGTTTGTACCTAAAAGCAAAAAAGTATATAAAAAAAAAAGTATATTATGTTTATACATCGATGAAAGAATCAATCAATCCTTTGTTCAACAAATCTGCAATGCAATGATCACTAGACGAACAGAGGCAGGAGCTGATGCTGAGACCTACTCTGCTGCATCCCCACCAACTCATCGAACTCGATACAACCGACGTTCGTCTTTTTCACCTCGTCGTGGCGGCGTTCGTACTCGCCGACCGGCCGATCTCCTGCGTTTGCTGCTCCTGCAGTTGCCGCCATGACCCTGTGCCGCCTCATATGCCCGCCCAATGCCTGCCCCAACGCGAACTCCACCCCGCACACGCCGCACCGGTGCAAGCTACTATTCTCCTTCGCCACCGCCGGCCGCTCCAGCCTTGGCCTCTTGTGGCTCGTCCGGTGCCCACCCAGCGCCTGAAACGTCGGGAACCGCCGGCTACACGTCTTGCACTCGAACTCGCCTTTCTCCGCCGCCGGAAGCTCCACGCCGCGGGACAAGGAAAGCATCAGCAGCAGCTCCGGGCCTTCGATCTCTTCCTGACCTCTCGATCGCTTCAAGGAGCTCACAATTGCCATGGATCGCACTGTTTGACGAAATGCCGCAAATGGAATACTGAGGTGCTCCGAATTTAATCCTTGGCCTGTTCTACCGAGTGCTGCTGATCGGTAGAATTTATAGTTGTGGTGATGCTGGTGCACACGCCAGATGCTTCCAGGCGGTTGCAGATAGCCACACGCGTAGGTGATTGCGTTGTATACTAGTATCTGGAAGAAGAGAGAAATCAGTTCACACAGTCGAAGTCAAACAACTTGTGTTTTGACCTTCTAGATTAAGCTACTTAACTCGTGGCTTTTGACACGACAGACAAAGCTGGCGGTTGCTTAGAACGCAAGCATAGCAGTATGTCTTTTCAAATTTTCCCCTCAGTATTTAATGAATTTTCAATTTAACGCCTTTTTGTTTTGTTTTTTTTTTGTCTCTCGCAATTGTAGTTCTGCCAGCAGCAATTCATTAAGTCAAAACTTTTGATGATAATTGAAAATAATATTTGAATATATTTAAATTGTAATTTTATAATCGAAACTATCAGCGTTCAAAGGCCACTCTAAATTATTACTAAAATTCGAAGGGTTAGAGTTGAACTTTAAGTTTCTAAAAGTTCGAGGGGGAAAAAAAAAAGGGATCAAATTCAAAATTGTGTTGCTTCTGGTGGTACTTGTACTCCACGCGGTTCGTGTTTGACTCGATGGAATCGCCTTGGGAGCGAAGTCGTTGACTGATCGAGGTTAATAAACAGCGCAAAATCACGATTTAATCAGTTATGTTACACAAAATACAGCGCCGCCATTTGGGTCATTTGGTTCGCATGTGTAATTCCCATCTAATTATTGTATTTTCTAAATTTTTTTAAAAAAAGGACCAAATCTTCGGTTTTGAATAGTCTCCTTAGTTAACTTTGTCAAATAATGACCAAAATTCTCGTTATTATTTTGTAAATATCTAACTAAATCACGTTAGTCTATAAAAACGAACACGGCTTTTTATTTTTTATTTTAAAAAAAAACTTATTCTTCTCGGTTCGCGTGCTTTTTAAATTTCTTCGAGAAATATTTTAACGATGGCGTGCATTCTCGGAACATGAAATTAAACGGAGTTAAGTTAATGGTCGATTTGTTGACCATTATTATTATTTTTTCACTGCGACAATTACCAGTCGAAACGGCTGGCCATCTAAATTTACAATCAATTATTGTAATTAACAAAAAAAAAATCCGAATTGAGAAAAATAGATCGGTTGTTTTTTGTTTCCTGCCATCACAAACTACTGTTCCAAAAACACTACTGTTCGATTCGCATCGCCATCGCTCAGCAGTAGTGTCTAACACTACTCTTCCACAAAAAAACATTCATATATATTCTTTCTCGTGTTTAACTGATGCTTTTGTACTCTCGATAGCGAAAACACTCCCTATCAATTATATTTAATTACGTAAGAAAGTAGTCATTTGATACGCATGCATCTAGATTTCTGATCTTGGATTCCAATGAATTTAATATAGTTTCTCTGAATTTAATGCCCCATCGTACTCTTCACTGCGTTTCTGGCGACTTCGACTTGAAGATTAGCTGTTCTCGCGGAGAGACTTTGTGGTTAAGCTACGGTCAAATTTACAAATAAAATAAAATTTAATTTTGAAAAATATCTAAAATTTTTTTTTATTTGGATGATTCCTATGTATTTTGATCATCACATCAAGACTGATAAAATTCTCACGATTTATCTCCATCACACTGACTGTGAAATAGATCGATAAAAATTGTTAGATTGACGATTCTAATTTTTTATAGACTCGAAGATTAGCTAGCTAAACACTTTTTTTTTTTTCCGCTCTTTCTCTTTTTATAATTTTTCTAGGCTTCCTTAATTGAGTAGCCGAAGAAAGAGCTGTGCACGGTGAGTTTCTTTTTTATTTACATATTGATTATTCTCAGTCGACTCAAAAACTAAGTCAAAAAGAAAATTTGGATCGTTCTCTTTTCTAGAACGTAAATCTTCATGCTTCAGTTTTAAATTCTGAAAGAAAAAAAAAAAGATATCCGCCGCTGAAAAATTAATATTACTTTGGCTATTCGGCACTGCAGTGACTCGAGAAATTTCTTCTGGGGGGAATTTGTATATTCAAAGTCGCATTTATCTAGTAAAACGTGATACTGTACTATTAATCCTTTTATTATTTATTTATTCGATGTTGCATTTTATCTTCTGAGCGTGATGCTAACGCTAGTTTTAATGGCCGGAGAAAGCTATTGATATACTTGGGATATACGTATATCCACCAAACTTTCTGATAGTTTTGTTTCTGTTTTTCTCACAAAATAAAATTTGTGTGTGTTTTTTTAACAAACATGAATTATATGAACAAGAAAAAAGAAAATTATGGTATAATTAACTCCGCGTGAGAAGACGAGCTGGGTTTGCTGTTGCATGCTACCTAATTTTAATTTTTTATTTGTTTTTTTACTTTTCATTAAATCATTAACACAGATTGACACTCTTTTAGGATGGTCATTATATAGAACAGTAATTTGCTATCGATCATCAAAATATTACTGTGGTAATCAACTCAAGCCTTGCTAAAATTATAATGCCTTAGAAACTATTTAAGAGGAGAAATTAAGAAAGAAGAGATCACGTAGCGTTTTCCTTGGTTGAACTCAGATGGGAGCCTAATGAAAAATTAAAGCCTAACTATATTGGCTTCAAATTATTAGGTCCTTAATTGACCCTGCTTTGCAGCCTAAATTAAGACTCAAAAGTCTTACGGTTTTTTAAAGCTCAATAAATTCATCCTAATTAAAATTTTCCATATATATATATATATTGGCGTTCATAAATATTAATTAAGTTCGCATCTTAGTTATTTTTCCTTATCTAATCATATCAAGATAAATTAACCGGGGCCATTTGGACACGATCTAATGATAAAATATTTGTGCACCATGATTCGAACCCCTTTGTCATAATTCTTTGAAAAATTCAAATTTGAGCTCAGGGGATAGAGCTCCTTGAAACGTTTGATTCTTACGGTCCATTTGAGAGAAGGTGAGGAAAGAAACGAATAAATAGGAGGAGAAAAAACTTTAAATTTTATTTGGGAAGGGACGAGGAAAGGATAATTTTTACTATTTTTTAGAAGATTAAAATTTTCTTTTTCCTTCCTCTTTCATTAATTAATTGACCTCTCCTCGCCTCATCCAAACAAAGTGTTAATGAAAGTAAATTATTATTTGTTCAATGAATCAGAGGAAAAGGCAAATTCGAATACTCAATTAAATTATATATAAAAAAAAGAAGTATTGTTTATATTATCTTTTTTTTTTAATAATTCAAATACCTGAATTAAGATAGATGATTTTCTCTGCCGGCCGAAACGCAACTTATATATATTTAAGGAAGGATATATAGATCTCTAAAATATAAATTTATAATTTTTTTTTTTTATTTTATCTTGGGAGTAATTTATTATTGCTGTTATTTTAGACTTCATTAGGTGGATGATAAATTCTTCTCAGACAATTTAAGTGATAATATAGAGAGGATGTTCACATGTATTCTGGCACAGTGTTAATTAAGTGTCAATTAAAGTCATTAATGGTAGCTAATGATCTTTTAAATTGTGACGATCGATGAACTATGGCAATTAGCAGTAGCAGTAGTGTTGTTGTTAGTCCAACACTCATTAAGTACAAGCTACATAGTCATAGATATATATAAACAATAGCAACAGCCTTCCTCTGCTGATGACTCCATCGCTGGGCCAGCAAACACCCCAGGATTTGACTACGTGTCAACTCCGTCACTCTTTCAATTCCATTCTCGTCCTTCAAAATTTCCAGAATCTCAATCTCAATTTATCCGTCTACAAGTTTATTCGAGCCGAGTCTCGTCTTCGAGATCGAGGCGATTGAAATTTGGTGAAAAAATTGCAGGGGGCAAAACGGAATTGGACACCCACCCACAACTATGAGGCTCAATATAAAGATTTTGTGATATCATAATTCTTGGATTTCATTCGCAATTTAACTATTTCCGACATGAAGAGATCGTCCTATCGGTTTGGAGGAGATGCCAGCGTCAACATGGCCAACATGCTCATGCTCTTATCTCGAGGCGGCGGCGGCGGCGGCGGTGGCGACGGAGGTGTCGGCGATGCGAGTCGCGTGTTCGAGTGCAAGACGTGCAGCCGCCGGTTCCCGTCGTTCCAGGCGCTGGGGGGACACCGCGCGAGCCACAAGAAGCCGCGGCTGGTCGCCGCAGGCGACGAAGCGGCGAAGCCGAGGATCCACGAGTGCTCCGTCTGCGGGCTTGAGTTCGCTGTCGGGCAGGCGCTGGGCGGACACATGCGACGCCACCGGGCGTCGTCGTCGTTTGCGCGTGGCGCGGTGGCGGCGGTGGCTGCGGTGGCGGCGAGCGGGGCGGCGGTGGTGGAGCGGGAGGGGATTAGAGGAATCGTCTTCGACTTGAACTTACCGGCGCCGCTGGAGAATGGCGTCGTCGATCTCAAACTCGGGTTGGGATTAAATTTGGCGGAGAACGTCGATAATTAGCGGAAAAAAAAAATTCTACTGGCCATTTCCTTAATAATTCTTGCTAAAAGAAATGCAGCAATTCCACCTAGTAAGGTAATGGGTGAGTCCCTCCTTGTACAATGCATCCAGGCTCTAACCTGAGTAATTAAACATGGAACAGCTTTTAATTTAATTGTTATGAGCTCAAATGATGGATACAAGAAGTTAGTTTTTATCAGCTATTTATATCTAATTGCCAGTGTTTTTCTTTTCTTCTGGTGTTCAAATCTTGATTAACTACGTACAATATCTCCTAATGATATATCTAAAAGATTTGTCTCATGTGGTTTAGTTCCGTAATTTTACTTGTCTGAAACCCTTAGGAGATGTTTTTATTTATTTATTTATTTATTTTTCACTTGGTCTTCTATGTATCATAATTAGGAGATGTTTTCTATGTTTTTTCATTTGGTTAATTGTTATTTTGGGATTCAAGTTAATTTATCGGTTCCATGCATGATATCAAATTCATGAGGTTAAACATTTTTATTTTGGGATCGAAATTGAATCAAACTATGTATATTTGTTTTCTTCGATTTCTTAATGTGGATTCAAATTGGAAAGCTTGATCGTTCGTATTTGCTCTGATCTTAACTTAAGATTTTAGTTAGATCGGACTACCCTCGAGTAGGATTAATTTCAATACTTAGAAAATGGGAATCAATATGACTTTTAGATTTCGGAAAACTGCATTGTGATAATGATGAATCATTGCAAATTCGGAACTATCTAAAAGACAAGCTTCAATTCAATTTTTTGTCATGATAATATTGTTTTTTTTTAAATAAAGAACCTATCACACAGCCAATATTATTTTGAATTTATAACTACTGTCATGAGTTTAAAAAGAGTATTCTATGTTATTTCTATATTTCTAAATATATTTTAATCAAACTCCAATGCAATTTGCAGGCTTTCACAAAAAATTAAAATTGTTAATCTAACGGTCCCTGTTGATCAGAAAAATTACGAGATCATTTAGATCTTAACGTGATTGACAAAACTGTGAAAGACCGTTCTGAGTCCGAAGAAGAATTTTAAATCTCCTTTTAAGATTCGATTCATATCTCATCTATAAATTCTTACTAGCGCACCATCCCATGAGAACAATTTGCATGCTATATCACTCATTCGCTAAGGAAGACTCCGTCGCCATTAACAAAACCCATACTTGAAAGGAAGCAACGACACACTACACTAAGCTCCAACATTAGAATGCCGAAAAAATGTTGCTTCAAATTTTAGATCATTTTTACATCAGACAGATCAAAATATATGAAACCTCACTTTTCTCCAGGAGCACCAACGGCAAGTGCAACAAATTAAAAACAAAAAAAAGAATCAACTGCCTCCAGGAGCGCAAGCGTTGCAAATAGCAAGTAAAAAAAAAAAAAAGGTGTTGCAAATAGCATTATTACATTCCTTATGCCCTTTTAGAAGTACTTGATGAGAGCCCAACCTACAACAATGAGAACTACAATAGCGGCGACTGATAAGAGCAGACACATGCAAGAACAACCACCTCTTGTGCGCTTGTTGAGGATTGCTAGCCTCTTTTGAACTCTCTGCATGAAGTCGATAACGAATTAACCAGATATATTCTCAGGTATTCTCCGTCAAATGCATGTATTCCAGCCTCAAATCCTAAATCTATCAAAGAATGATGTGGAATTCTAAGATAAAGCTAAAGATAACTTCAACAACAAAAACAACGACCAAACTTTATTCTACTAGACGAGATCGACTATATAGATCATTCCACATCATCAAAATTTATTTCCTATTATATATCATCATCTATATTTAAATAAATTTCATCTTATTTTGTCATTGTTAATCAAATCTTTTTTGATTTTTCTCTTCCTCATTTGATGTGCAGACGTGTCATAATTTCATATCGTCTAATTGAATCATTTATTAATCATCCAAATACATGTCCATACTATCTCGAATGTGTCTTCTGTAATTTTCTCTCAATTGGTGCAATCCTGACTTTCTCTATAACGTTTTTATTTCTTGTCTTGTTTATCCTCGTATATCCACACACTTATTTTAACTTCCTCATCTTTTTATTTATATGCTCAAGTAATAACAGAACAATCAACTCCATATAACATAGTAGATTGAATTGCTTTGTATATTTTTTTTTAAGTTTTAAAGGTATTTTACGATCACAAAGAACATCTGACGTCATCTTTCATTTTAATCATCGTGCTTATATTCTATATAAGATATTTATCTCAATTCCTTCGTCCTTTTGCAAAAATGAACATAAATACTTAAAGCTCTCAGTTACAAATAATTCGTTATTTCCTATCTTAATAATTATCTCATTACATCTAATATTGCTAATTTTAAATTCTATATATTTTGTCTTTACTCTAATAAATCTAAAATCTTTCTCTTTTAGTGTTTTCCTATCAAGATTCGAGTTTAACATTCACTCATTCACGTATTTCATCTACCAAAATAATATTATCTACAAACAACATGAACCATGATATTGTATGTTGGATGTGTCAAGTGAGTTTATCCATGATTAATATAAAAAGATATGAACTTAAAGTTGATCTTTGATATAACTTTATCTTTATAGAAAACATTTCAATTAATCCACCTAGAATCTTCACTATTGACATTAATCCATATACACATCCTTAATTATTTTAATATGGGCTACGCTAGCACTTTTTTTTTAGAATTCTCCATGTAATTTCTATTGGGACTCTATCGTAAGTTTTTTTTTAAGTCAACGAATAATATGTGTAAGTTCTGCTTTTGTTCCTGATATTTTTCAATAAATTATTTAAGAAGATATATAACTTCTATTGTCGACCTTTTAAATATGAATCCAAATTAATTTTTGATCACCGTGTCCTCTTTAATCTTTTTTCTATTACTCTGTTTCCTTTGTTTTTATAAAAAAGAAATAGAGCACTAAAGAAAACTTCAATAAAACCAAAATTATAGAGCTAAAGTCATCTACTGACATCCACAAACCAAGCAGCCAAGTATTCTAGATGCTGTTTTTTAATTGCCATTTTACATATTTCTCTAACTGCTTTCACATACATATTGGCTTGCAATATATTTGTGCATATGCAAACTTATAAAAAGGCCCCTGTTAAATCAATGAACTAGTGCAAAACTGAGTAAAGGTTGTAATCTACAGTGAAAGGTTGGAATTACCTGTAGCCTTGAGTCTGTTACATCAACTTGCTGGTTCAGATCATCCTGCATCATCAGAAAAACATTCAACAAGCGGATGATTTCTTGAAGCTGGTGCTCAGTAATTATGCATAATAAAGAAGCCTATACCAGTAATAGAATTACATACAATTAATCTCGTGTGCAGATCCAGCTCTTCATTAACTGCTAATGCAATATGTTTGGTGCTTAACACAGTCTCCTCCAATTTTTCAAGACCCTCATCTTGCTCTATAAAAAGGGATATAAATTATATAGTACGTTGAATTGAAACTTCACTTAAAATGTGAAGAAAACCTAGAAAATACCTCTCATAATCTGCCTCTGCAATCCAACAATACCCTGATTATCCAACCCAGCGACTCTTGTTGCCACATCAATTGGTTTTTTACCATCTCCAAGCAAGTTCTCCCTATGTTTCACAAACTAGTTAGTTCAAAGCAAAAAATTACTTCAAAGCATTATTCAAGTGGTAACCAACATGCCATCGTAATAACTCACTAAATTTAAAGATTGAATTTTGAAACAGAGGCTCTATCGTGGTTAAACTGAAAGGTCAATATATAGTATTACCAAGACAGAAAACTGACATAGAAATGTTATGCTAACCTGTTCCCAAAGTTGGACATGTTTAGCGTGGATGCCATCTGATTTGCTTTAGATTTCAGATTTGATAGCATCTCTTGGCGCTTGTGTAGTTCCTTATCCTTTCTGGATTAAGAGGGCAGTTAGGATGCACAAAAAAAGAGGTATTATGTAATTCTTTAACCTTTCTAGATTAAGAAGGCAGTTAAGATGTACAAAATATAGGTAATGTTGCTAAAAAGTAATCAATGGATAAAATTGAGTTCATAGTAAAGCAATTTAGTTTCCAAGATTCTATAACAATGCCTTTATGTATAGAAGGGGGAAATGCAGCATAGTATCAAGCAAATTATATTGCAGTTAAACAAAACAATGACTGTAAATAAACTAGCAGCATACAGAGAAGAAGCCTGCAAATGAGCAGATGCAATGGATCATCCAATAAAAAGATAAATAAAAGATCTTCATCCTCGTATATATTCTTCCAAAGGGAAAAAAAAATTAAGAAAAACCATCTCTTTGTTCCTTCCAAAGAAATGCATCCTAGGTTGAAGTTATCTCCTGAAAGAGTTTGCACTGTTTTCTGAATTACCTATACTAAATGGAGGAGAGGAAGAGAACCAAAGTTCTTGACAAAGAAAAAAAAAATACAGTTTTATTTTAGAATAATATTTAACACCGACAGGAACAAGAAACACTTACATTGGCTGTAAGCTAGGAAGCTTTGAAAGAAGCGACTCCAAGTTCTCCAGTCTGGTCCGGAGAATTGTTATCTTCCTCCTCATTGCAGTCAATTGGCGTTGCGTCTCAGGCCCAGGCGGAGGCAAAGAGCCCCTTTCAGAAAGCATAACACTAATTTCCTCAGAAAGCCTTGATGCTTCGTTGAACTCTTTCACCCATTGATCTAACGAAGATGTCATCGTTGGGATCTATAAAGATAACCTCCACTGTATGAATCAAGACATTAGTTTCCATTGTAATAAATTGTATATAGGATGAGCATGTGTAGAAGAAAACATGAGAACCAACAGAAAGAATGTCAATGGAATTATGACCTTGATCTATTGGAAACAAGATTAACAAGGTCAACATAGTCAAAGCAAACAAAAATTAAGCTAAGAAAAGAAAAACAGGATTAACGATTACAAATTACCAATAAATTAAGAAACGAGACTACAAATTCTGCAAAGTTGGATGCAAGAAGGAAAAAAAAAGAAGAGACCTTTTTAAGTTAACACAAATATCAATCGCCATGAAGGAGGATCTACTCCTCGTTAAAGAGAGACATCCAAAATTCGAAACTTCTACCAAAAGTTTGCATTTAGTCTCCTCTATAATGTTCCTATTTTTCCCCTCTCCGAAGCACCTCGGATATCTCAAAATATACGATCAATGCTTCCTTTATGAATCAGAATGAATAGAAATCATAAATCGACTATTCTTATTATGAGTTCTTCCTGCACACGAATTTCGTCCAGTTCCTTCTAGCGTTCAAGAAAATTGATGCGCTGGAGGATTTCGAAAAGAGGAAAGAGAAAGAGGAGAAAGGGGAGAAAGGGGATGACAATATTCTTCGTAGAAACTGGGGCAAGTCACCACCAATTGACAATTCCAACTACAATAATCCTCGATCTCAACCAAACAAATCAAACGCTAAAAATTTACAAAAAAAAAAAAAATCGTTAGGAAGTAATCGAAAGATAGACAAACACATCCTGGAATCGAGAAACAACGACAATCTCTCAGAAAAAAGATCGCCGATGAGAAGAAAAGCATGAAAAAGGTATTCAGGAAGAAGAAATCTCAGACCTTATCGCCTCCTTCCTCTCCCCGATTCCCAAATGCCGATATCAATTCCTTTGCGCCGCGTTGCGTTGTCGTTCTAATCTATTTCCTCTCCTGGACGAGTCGAAACAAATAAGAAGGTTCCAACAACTAAAATACGCTGCGGCATCCACCCGAATCCGACGCTGGAAGTAAACAGCTCATTCCTCCGACCCGCTTAATTAACGTGAAGACAAATCGATTCATTCATTAATGGCAACGGAATATAATTATTAACTACAGGATATTAATTTATCTTACCAAAATAAGCAACTTTCCTCATCTGCCCTTCTCCTCTGTTTTTTTTTCCCATTCCTTTTCTTTCCCGTTCCGCTGTCCTTCCGTAAACTGAGAAAGGGTCCATCGGCCATCGCCACCGTCTCGGCCAACTGCGACTGCGAAGACGTCCGATCGTCCGTTCTTCTTCATCTTCACCGACCAATCCAACCAACGTTGAGCAAGTATTCCGCTTCATGTCCACGGCAAATATGAACAGGAATCTTGAAGTTCTAGGCATCGGCATTGACTCCGGCACGAGCTATTGCTGCGTCGCCGTGTGGCAGCGCAACTGGGTCGGGATCGTCCCGACGAGATGGGAAACCGAACCACCCTCTCTTTCCTTGTTTTCCACGGCACTGAGAGGCTCATCGGCGACTCCGGCAGACCCAGGCCTCCATCAACCCCACCAGCACCATCCTCTGCTGCTTTTGGACATCGGCTGGGATTGGAGACAGCAGGTGAGGTGAAGCCATGAATGTGATGGCTCCAAGAAACACCGCCATCCCCGACAAGAAGGAAGTGTTCTTCTCCACCAACCAGGGCAAATGGCAGAGCAAGAATGTTTGTCACGAACCGATTCAGATAGATGATCACGATCACAGACAAAGCAATGATGACCTCGAACAAGAATGCGAAGGGTTCTTCGTCGTGTAGGGTTAATCCAGGTGTACGTTCTATGGAGTCGAATGGAAAGCCAAAGATTAAGGTGACTTTCGACATTGATGCCAATTATGTACTTATTGTTTCAGCCGAGGACATGATCACGGGGCACAAGAGCAGCCCCAACAGAACTGAAAGCAAGAATAGACTAAACAAGGAAGTTTCAGTCGAGCACAGAAGCTTAAGCCCAAGGACGGCGACGAACATCTCCCCTAGACTTCTTTTCTAAAAAATAATTATATTTTCTAAAAATATGTTTCCACGGCACGTCTACGCCTTTTCCAACTCAAATTTCGCACGATTTCAGTGCTTTCGGTCAACGCGCAAACAAAAGCAAAGCTTGGAGCCCGACAATTTCAAAATAATGTAACACTTGTCGCTCGATAATTGGATGTAGAGCAGTCATAAATCCACAATCGCATCCCATTCCAGCCCAGCTCTTGAAATTAACGTAATCTTGTCGAAGGAAGCGAACAAGCTAACAAGAACATACAGCAGGCAGCAGCTCTACACTGTCCTCTCTTGGAGCAAAAGCTGAGCCCGATTAGGGAAATCCTAGAGTTTGGACTTTCCTCTGGCTTCAAATTTGTCCGCTGCCGGTCGCCGATCAGTCTAAAAGAGTAATTTTATGCAAAAAATGTGATTTTTTGTTACTTACTTTCACCAGATTTGTGTGAGCGATCAGTTTGAGAGTTGAAATGTGTCCTTTCCTCTTCCCATGCAATCTTCTTGTAGGTTTGAGAGTTGAAATTGGAAGGCAAGAAGGATGCGAAGTTTGAGCAATTTGGGCATCTGTTTGAGCCTTGTTTCAGGCTTCCTCTTCCTAGCTCTCGTTGCGGAGCTCTACTACCTCTTTTGGTGGAAGAAGAAGAAGAGAGCAAACAGAGGCATGGAAGACGGCGGCAACAGGTGCTGCTCTGCCAAAAAACTTTTCCTTCCTCTCTTTTTCTGGAGGAATCCATCTTCCATGAGTTCCACAGCCATCAATCCCCGCGAGATCTCTAGTCCGCCGAAGCCAATCGAGGTAGAAGATGACACAGTGGAAGCAGAGCTGAAGAGACTGCAGGGCCTTGCAGGTCCTCCGAGGTTTCTCTTCACCATCGAGGAGGAAACCAATGAGGATTTGGAATCAGAGGACGGGAGAAGCAGGAAGGGATCAAGAGGGAAGAGCTTGAGCGATTTGTTTGTTGCTTCGAGCACTCCATTCTTGACGCCTCTCTCCTCTCCTCCTTATTTCACTCCTCCTCTGACTCCTATGTTTAAGCCATTGACGGAAGGGGAGTTCATCAAGATGTGTTCCTCTCCTCCTCCAAAGTTCAAGTTTCTGAAGGATGCCGAAGAGAAACTACAGAGAAAGGAATTGATGGAAGAAGCAAGAAAAATCACAGAAGAAGAAGGACCCTTCATCTCGATAAAAATAGGAAGGAGCAGGGACAGAGGGCAGCAGCAACATTCGAGTTCCTCCCAAGTGATTCCATTAACTTCTTCACCTTCCAGTTTCTAACCAGTTCACTGAGCTTTCCAATCAGTCACAATCTACTGCTACTTTGTTTTTTCGCCTTAAGAAATGTTTCAAACAAAACTTTGTTATGACTTTATGAGCAATTTCTTTGGTTAAAGGGGCTGAATCATCATAGTCATCAAGAGGAGGTCATCATGAGATCTGTTGTCGCTTTTCTGGAGCACAGTTGGACGGTGGTTTTGCAGGAGGCTGCCCTTTGTCAAAAGAAGGGACAGTGAGGTTCTTCCAGTAGTATCGCTCTGCGAATCTTCACCGTGCTCGGTTCTCTGCGTTTCTAGTTTCTGCTGAAGGTTACTCTGAGGAAGCTCTACTGCTTCATCCTGTTGTTCTATAAACTAAACTAAACTAGGAACAAAAAACATTTCTATCGTCACGGGGTGCGTTGAACTCCACGTACGACTGCTAAGTTGTCCTTTTGTTGTTAATACCTCGCAAGCAGCCAATGTAAACAATGCGAAAAAGTAATAAAGGGTTCAGTTCCGTCACCATAGGATATAACGGCATCTCTCTGAAATAAAGAGTATAAAATATTTTTTCATCATTTTGGTTGTCTTATTGACTTCTATCGAGTACATTAACAATAAGTTATATATATAAAGATAAAATTGATATTGATTTTTATATGATGCTATTTTTATGTGAATAAATCTTTAATAGTTTAAACTCAGATATGAAAAGTTCTACGAAATACACCAATAATCTCATAAATAAATATTTTACTTGAATGAATCTACACTATTCACAAACAAAGTTGGAAGTTATAGGCTTAAAAAAACATATTTGTGGTCTCAAGCTTATATTTCAATACATAGATATTTATGAAAGAGATGAGAAAATGATTAATCAGTTCGACTTGGATTGTTATATTAATGGTCTCAACACTTATGAAGAACCAATCCAAGTATACAAGATTTATGATTAATTAATTGATTCACTACATAAACTGAAAACGGATCCATCTGTCGAGGACACCACATACAGGAGACTTTTCAAATCACTTCGACTACAATTCTGAAGGAGAAGGCAGAACAATTGCTAAAATAGAGTGCAAAAACTAGAAGGAAAAAAAACTGGCGCATCATACTGAATTGTAGAGTCTTGCAAAGGGTCTTATCATTTCTTCTTGTCGCTGACTCCAGCGGACCTGAATAACCAAACATAGTGAGAAATTGCAGGCGAAAGCAAATATACGGCAAAAACATCTCAAGGCGGCAAAAACTTACGAATTACTCACCAATTTACAAGAAAATAATGACTCAGTATTAAAAAAAATAGGAATAAATGCCTCAAAGAATCCATTATAATACGACGGAATATTTACCATCAAATGTTACCTTAGTCACCAAATAATTGAATGGTTCTTGTAAACTCAATTATAGAATAACATCGCGGACTCATGAAATCAGAATGGAGGAATTAAAAGGAGCATGTATCCTATAATTTGCTCAGTTTCATTTCCATATCTTAAGAAATAATTTCCAAAACAAACATTGTTGCAACCAAAAATTCTATCCCATCTTTGGATTTTTTATCAATGAGTTTAAATAATCATGACTTGGGTAATTGGGGGGGGGGGGGGGCGGGTGGGTGGAGGGGGAGGAACTAAGTTGAATTGAAAAAAAAATACTTTGTATCCAACCCAACATAGAATAATTATCGCATCATGATTTATCATGGAAACTAAACATAGAATTAATTTGTTTTGTGGATGTCCCACATCAGTTGTATATGGCTATTATTAGACACCTAGAAGGTTTATCATACATATAAAGATGATAAATCCATCTAACAGATGGAACTTCAATAAGATGTCCAACAAGTCAAAAATGATTTCTCACAATTTGCCATTCTATTAATCGTGGTTATTAAACAATTTCCAATTTGTAAAAGAATGATTTTGGCACACAAGAAAATAGGTAAAAATAATACAACAACAACAACAAAGCCTTATCCCACTAGGTGGAGTCGGCTATATAGATCCTTCTACGCCATTGGACTCTATCCCCTACTATATCATCATCTATATTTAAATAAATTTTATCTTGTTTTATTGTTGCTAACCAAATCTTTTTTTGGTCTTCCTCTTCCTCGTTTGATGTGTATATTTGGTATTGTTTCACATCGCCTAACTGGAACATTTATTGGTCGTCTAAGTACATGTCCGTACCATCTTAAACGTGTCTCTCGGAACTTTTATTCAATAGATGCAACTCCAACTTTTTCTCTAATACTCTTATTTCTTATTTTGTCTATCCTCATATGTCTGCACATCCACCTTAACATCCTCATCTCTGCAACTCTCATCTTTTGCTCATATGCTCGAGTCGTAGCCCAACATTCAGCTCCATATAACATAGCAGGTCTAACTGCCGTTTTGTAGAACTTCCCTTTAAGTTTTAGAGACACTTTACGATCACATAAAATACCCGATGCTTTCTTCCATTTCAACCATCCTGCTTGTATTCTATGTAAGACATCTCTCTCAATCCCTCCATCATCTTGCAAAAATGATCCTAAATATTTAAAGCTCTCAATTCCAGACAACTCATCATCTCCTATCTTAACATTTGTCTCATTACGTCTAATATTTCTAAATTTAAATTCCATATATTCTGTCTTTACTCTACTAAGCTTAAAACTTTTCACTTCTAATGTTTCCCGCCAAGATTCTAGTTTAGCATTTACTCCTTCACGTGTCTCATCTACTAAAACAATATCATCTGCAAACAACATACACCACGGTAATATGTCTTGAATGTGTCCAGTGAGTTCGTCCATGATTAGTGTAAAAAGATAGGGACTTAAAGCTGATCCTTAATGTAACCCTATCTTTATTGGAAATGCTTCGCTTAATCCACCAAGTCTTCACTCACTTCGCTACTTCCTTATACATATCCTTAATTAGTTCAATATATGTTACACTAACACCTCTTTTTCTAAAATTCTCCATATTATTTCTCTTGAACTCTATCATGTTTTTCTAAATCAATGAATATCAGTGTAGATCCCGCTTTTGCTCTATACTTTTCAATTAGTTGTTCAGAAGATGATAAACTTCATTGTCGACCTTCTGCATGAATCCAAATTGATTTTCGAGAACCATAGTCTCCTTCCTTAATCTTTTTTCTATTACTTTTTCCCAAAGTTTCATGGTATGACTCATTAGTTTAATACTCCTATAGTTTTCACAAGTTTGTATGTCTCCCTTATTCTTATATAAGGGAATTAGGATACTTATCCTCCATCGATCGTGCATCCTTTTATTTTCAATATCATGTTAAATAATTTGTAAGTCATTCAATACCTTGTTTCCTGAACACTTCCATACCTCTATTGAATATCATCCGTCCAACTGCTTTTCCATTTTCAGATTCCATTTAAAGTTTGTTCTACTTCTAAAATTTGAATTCTACGATAAAAATTTAAATTTCTATACTCATTCGACCTACTTAAATTACCTAAATTAAGTTGGTCTCCTAAACCTTCATTAAAAAGTTGATAAAAATATCTCTTCCACTTTTTATTTCTTCATCATTTATTAGTACCCTATTGCATTCATCTTTAATACATCTTATTTGATTAAGATCTTTTGTCTTCCTCTCTCTCACTTTAGCTATTCTATAAATGTCTCTTTCCCCTTCTTTTGTATCTAATTTTCGATATAACCATTCAAAAGTTTCAGTCTTAGCTTTATTCACTGCTTTCTTAGCTTTTTTCTTGGCTATTGTATATTTTTTCAAATTTTCCTCATTTTTACAAATATTTAATTTCTTATATGCTATTCGTTTTTCCTTGACTTTCTCAGACTTTTTCATTCCACCACCAAGATTCTTTACTGGTGCATGTCCTTCGACTCACCGAATACATTCTTGGCTACTATTTTCAATTTTGATACCATCTTATCCCACGTCAGACAGTGGTCATCAGATATCATCTAATACTTAGATTCTACCTTCTCTTTGAATATATTTAGTTTCTCATCCTTTAACTTCCACCACTTAATTCTAGGGGTCGTGTATATTTTCCTTCTATTAATACTATGTTTGAGGCGTATATCCAATACTACTAATCTATGTTGAGTAATTAAACTTTCTCCAGGAATAACCTTACAATCTTTACAAATCTTTCTATCTCTCTTCCTAACCATAAGAAAGTTAATTTGTGATTTATTATTTCCACTTTTGAACGTGACTAAGTGTTCTTCTCTTTTCTTAAAAAATGTATTAGCTAGTATAAGATCATATGCTATTGCAAAATCCAATATAGTTTTACCTTCTTCATTTCTTGTTCCAAACCCATAACCCCCATGCACCCTGTCATATTCGTTATTTTTCACTCCGACATGCCCATTTAAATCACCTCCTATTTGACGGAATATTTTGTAATACTTCATCCAAGTCCTCCCAAAACCTTAATTTGGTATTTTCATCTAATCCTATTTGAGGTGCATATACACTAATTACGTTTATAGTTTCTTTCTCCACTACTATTTTGAGAGCTATAATTCTATCCCCCTTTCTAATTACTCCTACAACTTCATCCTTTAACGAGCTATCAACAATAATACCCACTCCATTTCTTGTTTTACTCTTCCCTGTATACCATAACTTAAAACCCGAGTTCTCTATCATCTTTGCCTCTCACCGACCCATTTTGTCTCTTGTACACATACAATATTAATTTTTCTTCTAATCATCGTATCTACTATCTCCATTGTTTTACCAGTGAGGGTTCCTATGTTCCATGTACCAAATCTTAGACTACTAATTTTTCTATAATATTTGTTCTTACCCAACCTATGGTGTGAGAACTCTTGCTTATTTAACACTACACCCAAGTTCTCATGGAGATGTAGCGAAGAAAATAGGTAAAAATAAAACAAGAAAATTCCAGACAAGTGGAATTAGAATTGAATGAGTACCTCATCTTTCGAAGAACATTGGCCATCTCCTCTCTCTTCTTTTTTGCCCTCTTATGCGTGCCAAGCTTCCTTTTTGCAACTTTTAGTGCTCGCTTGTCCTTCCCAACTTTCAAAAGCTCAGTGATCCTTTTCTCATAGGGCGCAAAACCAGCAACCTCTCTGATCAAGCTCCTCACAAAGTGAACCCGCTTGCTAGTTTTCTGGAAAATAATTGTTTCAAATTCAACAATGCCGGAGCGTCTTAGTCAAACAAAAAAATAGAATGCATCTGAGAAAGCAACATGTTGAAGGTGTAATCCAATGTAACTGGACAAGTGACATAAGAAATTTGAAATGGACATTTTAATATAACTGAAAAAAATATGGATGTGAAAAAGCAAGACCGATCATGAATACGGAACACACACAAAACCAGCAGATAGAATTATGTACTGAAAGGACTTTCAAAATAGTGTGCAAATAATGAATAAGACATTAAAACTGGCATAAAATTAATTACATGCAAATTTGGCATACAACGGAAGGGTAGTGATAAGTTATATGTTCAAATATGAAACAATCGCAAGTCGAGACGATATTGAATTAAAACCCAAAGTTTGAGGAGTTGAGGGTAATACGTATACTGATGATGACTCTGACAAGAGATAATCAAAAAGAAATTGTGTGGCTAGAGTACTTAAACCATCATCTTAAAAAATTGAAATTCTTACCCCTTTTCTGCTTGAAGGTCGCGGAGGCAACTCCCTTCTGGTGACGATGTGCCCTTTGTTAAGCCCCACAAAGAGACCGGTCTTCGGCTGAGGAGGAGCCATTTCTACACCCGGATAGAAGTTAAATTCAACAGATGTACAAGAAAACCAAGTACGCAGAAAGTATCGAGACGTAAATAGGCAGAAAAAGTGGAACACAGACGATCAGATCTTACCTGTGAGAACCCAAGCAGAGATGACTGCAAACCCTAGCGGCGGCACAAAGAGCATTAAATAGCAGGCGATTTCAGATGAAAGAGTGACTCGATAGTGACGCAATTACGTCGTTGCCCTTGAGTGATTAGGAACGTTGGATCAATTGATTAAATAATGTCAAGATAAACCGAAATCAGAAATGCTGTAATAATTTTTTTAATAGTTTATAGATAAAATACTAAAACTAAAAAAGAATTTTTTTTTTGAATTTTAGTATTTCATTTTTTTTACATGGCCCGCAGGCCGAGTCAACGTCGTTATATTTAGCCCGCGGATCAAGCCGGATCCGCCCTTACCCAACTAGGCACTGCTCGGATCGGATCGGATCGAACTAAACCCGATTGCCATTCTGTCGATCCATACAGGCGTACTATTTAAAAACCCTCTTGCGGTCCAAGTTAGGGTTGTGTTACTGGAGGCTTTGTTTCCCTTTCCTGGAGACTCTGAGGAGAAGTCCTTGGCGACGGCGATAAGGCAACGAAGCGATGGACAAGAGCATGCTCGGAGATCTAGCCTCTCTTCCTGAAGAGGACCAGATGAGAATGTCGGCCATGATCGATCAGATCCAGATTCGCGACAGGTATTTCGAGCTTTACTTGCACTCTTTATTTATGTATGTGCTCTTGTCTTCTTCTCGATCTTTTACTATTACTTGGACGAACTACTGGATATATTGTAAATCAACTACATGTTAGTCAGAATGCATTAAACAGTGCTACACTCGCATCAACTGGGTGTGCTATTTCCTCTTCGCGCTTTAGAAATTGGCAAATATATACGCAACTAGGTTCATCAATTGTTTCCTTTATATTTTTTTTCTCGGCGCCACAATATAAACTATTAGGTATTCCCAATTATCAATATAAGTGGCGAGGTTGTAACTGTCAATTGCCAGTTCATCTATTAATAAGAGGTAACACGAAAGTGCATTTGAACACTCGTCTTTGCTGATGGTTTGTTATGGCTGAATTCAGCAAACTGTAGAAGTGGCCTATTACCAAGTAGCAAGAAGATTTTTGGCGATTGACAGAATTTTGGCATAAGATGGTCATTTGTTGCAATTGTTATGTTGCATTTTTTTTTATTGTGCTCAACACATGAAGGAACAGAAGTTGGACTGGTGTTTAAGGAATTGGATGCTGAATTTTTTTGTCCTTTCGTTTTTATAATTTGGTCACAGCCAGAATGCAACAGTAGTTACTGCACTACTTAGCTTGAACTGTGATGAATTTACTAATGATATTCAATTCAAAGGAAGTTAGGATTGAGCCAAGAGATCCAAGCTTAGTAATCATATAAGTCTCTTGATGACTGTAAGTTGTTGCTGATTGGGATTATTGATTGGGATCCTAGAACAAGAGGCTTTCTTTTCCTTTCCTAAAGCTAGCAGAGGCGTGCTATTATACATATCTGTTCCACGTGTCAGGTGCTGATTTGTTTGATTGCTATTCTAGAAATATACCTTGTACTTTCCTGTGCCAGCTCTAGGCACACATATTTCCCTCTTAAAATTATGCATGAACAGGTCAGCAGGCTTTCGGTTTGCCTGCATTAGTTAGAATTTTGGTGCTGTAGTTCATCAGGAGTGAGGGGTTGAAAATCTTTTCACTATGAGTTCTGATGATTAGGTGATTTTGAACCTAGAAGTTTCGCTGGTCTTTTGATGTAGGAATTAGGGAGCTCAAAAAACATATTTTCATTTCATTGCTGTCTCTTCTGAATGGCAGATTCACTTCATTGGATATTCCATTTACTCTAGATTGATAATTTCAATTATTCATGGTCGAATAAATTTTATCAATTATTGTTCTTACCTTGTGGGTTTTGGAGGGTTGTGTGGTTCTCTAGTCTAACAACCTTTCAAGTGTTGGGATTTATTGTGTCTTTCCTAAAAGCTGACCAAAAGTATTGGGGGTTTCAAAAAACCCAAACCTGAAATTTTTGAGAGGAAACCCCCAGGTTGGGTCAGGTTTATTTTTGGGAGATTTTATGTATTTTACATAGTATTTTGTAGATAACTGATATATAAATGTATGGTATATATCATTTTTGAAAAGCAACCCAAACCTAAATTTTGAAATCACTGAAATTTGAAACCCGCCGCTAGGGATTGTTAGGAGTTTGCCTAAAGTTTGTACTATTACTAGGGGTTTGACATCCAGTTTACAACCTGTTGGGACTTCCTCACTTGCCAACAAGCATCTTCTCACCCTTAACTTGATAGGACTTTCAATGTTAAACATCTAGTCCTGTTAACTTGCCTAGACTTTCTATTCCAACCCCATTTACATGTTCGACTTTCCACATGCCAACATGTTTTGGAATTTCACCAATGCCAACCCTTGTTTGTTAGACTTTCCATCCATCAATTATTTGTTGGACTTTTCCATTGTCAAATGTGTAGTCGACCTCAACCTATTCGGATTTCATCTAATGTCAATCTAGTCAACGTTGACATATTAGCCTACCATAAAGTTACCTCGATTATATTGCCCACAATTGCACTGTGCCAACACATTGTCCAAACTTTAAATCACAAACCTTCTTGTCTATCAGGATCATGTTACATCGGATTGCACCAACACAATCTACTACTAGTGTATTGGTAGTTGCTTTTAGAACCAGGCCATCATTTCTATTTTATTGGTTAACCATCACACCTCATGGTTTGTTTGCTCACCAACGTTGGAATATCTTTTGAGGTTATATACCATCATCAACTTACTCTTACTGGGCTTCATATATCCTTTGAATATCGACATTTCATTTCCGACACTTCGTTTACTGACATACAACTTATTGTTCCATCATGATTAACTGGTCTCCTGTCTGATTATTCTCCGCCAACATGCAGTTTAAGAATGTATAATTCACTGGTGGAGAAGTGCTTTACTGACTGTGTAGACTCCTTCAAGCGTAAAACTCTTGACAAGCAAGAAGAAACATGCATCAAACGCTGTGCTGAGAAATTTCTGAAGCATTCCATGAGGGTCGGCATGAGATTTGCAGAGCTGAACCAAGGGGCTCCCACTCCTGATTAATGCAGTTAAAGCTGGCCATTTTTCTATATCACAGGTTTCTCGCTTCCCATAATCTTTGACTGCTGTGTTAGGGGAATTGAGTGCAGACAGAAATGATTTAAATTTGTATTTGTCCGTCGGAGAGCTTCCTATTAGCTCGTCCGACTGTTGCATTTTTTATCACTAAGATTTGGCTTATTAATCTTATTATAAAATAAAGCTCAAGCAGTTAGATCTTGCATCAGTTTTCCGTAGCAAACTACCTTGATTGGATTGGTGCAATTTGTTAAAGGGAAAATCCCTTTGTAAGAGTGAAAAAAAAAAATGCACGGGACGAACTTCATGCGACACGTTTACTTTAGTTTCAGAGCATTCTAGAGTTAATATAGTTGGTAAGTATAGAAGGATAATTCTTAATCGATAGTTGGCAGCAGAGAATCGGTAATATGACACTTATATATATATATTTTAATTTCAGATTATTCCTAACTCGTTAGACCTGTCTTCATTAGTTAGTTTTGTTGCAAATTCATCACATCTATTGAACATTTTTACATGTTTATCAGATTTCTTTAACATAAAAATTAATTCATGAAAAAACTGATTATAAATAAATCTATGTAAAAAAAAAAAGGGTTTTCTGACAATTGCATAGAACGTTAGCTTACATTAAAAAAAATTCAAAAAAATCCTTGGACTCTTACAACCAATCTCACCAGCTTCAACCTGCCCCTCGCCGCTAACTTGCTCCATTTGGACGCTTCACGGCTGCGGAATCATGACTACGCCGGCTTCCCCGTCGAAGCCCCTAGCTTCTCGGCGAGTTCGATCCGGTGTGGTTCGTCTGCACCGCTTTGATCGACGGCTGTTGAAAATGGCGCAACTTTGATGCCGCGAGTGCAGCAGCATGATCCGCGGGTGCTTCGGGAACGTATAGCTCCTCTGGTGCTGGGTTTGCCCTGAGCGATCAGATGAAGCGTGCCGGAGCGTTTCCCTATCCCAACACATTCAATTCAATTCTCTGATAGACTTGGCCTTTGCATTTCAGCTTTTCGACGAAATGACTGATAATTGTGCTTGCCCCATTGTGGCTTTGCCTGACAACCATCTGCAATTTGATAATTTAGATTCCAGCAAGAAAGCTGCCAAATCATACTAGTTTGTCATTGCAGATTGTGTTTTTTTTTTTTTGTTTTGAAACCATGATAGGGAAAATATAACCAATGACGATGCTTTGAAGTTTGAAAATTTTGGATACGATTCCTTTTGTTTACTAACATGAACGAGGGGCTACTAGATGACAGATCCTTGTTCTAATCATGAAATAGAAAGGATAGTATTTATGGCATTAAGATTCAACAGCAACAGTTCTTCAGAAGATAAGATTTAGGGTTTACGCAAATGAAAGGCAAGTCATGAGCAACGAAGACACCGGCAAAAAAATTAGTCTCTGTGGTCGGCTTCTCTCTTCACCGACCATTCATGTCCGCCGGAGGCCAGTGGCGGCAGCTCAGCTGCTCCAGAAATTTGCTCAGCCGCATATGATTTGCGCCCCACTGGTCTGCTAATTTCTGCTCCTTTGCCTCCGCGTCTTTCCTCAGCCCGGCAATCTGCTCCTTGTACTCTACCTCAATTCTCTCCAGCGCCGCCTTCTGCTCCTCCCTCAGCGCCCGCACCTTGGCCTCGATCTCCTCCAACTTCTCCCTCCTTTTGCATGCCTTCTCCGTTTCCAGCTGCAGCTCCAGCCGCTTCAGCCTCCAAGCTGCTTCCTTTTTGTGTTCCATCCACGCCCGGTGCCCTTCCTCCAATTCCCTGCAGCAGTCGACCAGCTCCGGCATAATATGGCCGCCTTCGATGCCATGCTGAGAGTTACCCAAACCCAAGCTTCCTTCCGCCCCCCGTTCAGCCTGAAGCCACGGCCTGGGAGATGGAGGCGTAACTGACGGCGAGAGCGTCAGAGTAACCGATGGCGGCGGTGGCGGAGGTCTGTGACCGCCGGCGCCATTGTTCGCGAGCCACGGCGGGAGGAAAGGGGTGGCCATCAACAGCGGCACGACGTGGTGCTCCTTGACTAGCTTCTCCGCAAAGCCCTCGAGGATGCGGTCGTACTTGCCTGGCTCGGCAGCGGAAGCAGAGGATTTCTCGATCTCCCGACGCTCCCTCTCCTGCTTCTCCCGGAAGACCTCCCACCACTTGCCAAGCCGCTTGGCGGTACGCCCAGGGATCTCGGCTGCGATCTTCTTCCACTTATTGCCGTGCTTGGCCTGCAGGCGGATGACGAGGCGCTGCTCCTCCTCGGTCAGCGACCCTTTCTTAATCCCGGGCTCCAGGTAGTTCTTCCACCGCTCCAAGCAGGATTTGGCGTCCCTGTCAAGAGCAACGTTCATGCGCTGGGAAACGAGGTTCCACTCCCTGGCTCCATACTGCTTTACATAAGCACGCAATATGTCGTCCTCCTCGGCCTTCCACCTCTGCCTATCCTTCATTTGTCGACTTCCATTGCCATCTCTCCCGATACCTCATATCTTTGTGCTTCTTTTTTTTTCCTTCCTTTTTTCCTTTTGATCCCCTATCCTGTTCTGGGCAAGGTTCAACAACACAATAATTATGCTAACATCTCAATCCTAAAGAGTAAGCTGATCAAGATCATCAGTAAGAACGATGGAATTCAATATCAACACCTCTGAAGATTCAGCGTCATCCAATGGCAGCAAGATTTTTAACACAGTGGTTAGTGAAAAGCATATATACTCATCGGTGGTGGTTTTTTATTCCACTGCGCCACAAGTTATAATTTTCAACAGCATACGGTTCCAATAAGAAGAATCCAAGCTTGTTTTAAGGAGACATAACAAACTAGTTTTGGAATGGTACAGAAACATATGAGCGTCCAAATCAAAGATGTTCATTCCAACATTTTTTGTCTCACATATCAATCATAAACAGAAAAAAAACGAAGCTTTTGGTAGACCACACATCTAATCGCAGCTTGTAGATCTATTTGATAAATTTCTAGACATGTAACATGTTCATCCTAGTCGACAAGTAAACGAGTGGCGCAAGGCATGTAGAGTTATAGGAATAGAACAAGTCAACACACACCAAAGACGAATCATTGAGAGAGAAAGGGAATCATTCAAAGCTTACGGCGGCCTTCCGATGATACTGAGATCGAAAGCAGAGCACTTGACGCAGCAGCAGCAGCGTCGGCGGCAGCAGTAGCAGAGGCAGCGTGATGCAAGGAATCGGAATGAATTTTCACCAAATGAGCAGAAGGTGGCCCGTAGGGTAAAATATAGTGGAAGGGAAGGCGAAGGGTAGGGGAAGGAGGTGCGACAGCAGCGCAAAAGGAGCGCACGCGAGTGGGGAAGAAAAGAAAAAAAAAAGAAGACGAAAGGTGGGTGAGAAAGAGGACGGCGACTAAAAGACTAGTCACGTAGGACAACAGAAGACAGTGGGGAGGTGTAAGAAGTGTGTCGGGGTGTTGACGTCAAAGGGGAATGCGATGCCATGCTCGTGCGTTTACGAGCTACTGGAGCCCTACCCTTTATGATCTCCTCCTCGATATCCTGTCGATGTGGTAGCTAGCTATGCCCCCCTCCCTTTCTTCTCCGGCCTTCTAATTACAAAATAGTAGTATAAAGCTTCACTATGTGTGAGATTTCTGTAAGATTTTTGCAATCGTCTATCTTCGAGCTTTCTTAGGCGATGGGGTAAAAAGTCGAAGAAGACGCTAGCTTTTGACTGCACGAGGTAAAAGACAAAGCAATCCAAAAAATGAGAATGCGATCGCTTTAATCCACTCGCCCACAAAAGCTGAAAAGGGACAAGCCAAATCATAGAGGAGGGGGGAAAGGGATCTGACATGACCGCTGGCTGTTGCCTCCTGGAGAGTGGCGCGTTACCACTTTTGTGCTGTGCCTCGTAAGCAAACTTTGTCACGGCAAGAACCATCGTCCTGCCTACGTAGGCATGATGGGATGCTGCCCTTTGTTTTTTGTAAATGTAGGGGGGGTTTCTGAGTGAGGCAGCGATGGGTTTAGCTACTAATCAGCTTTACTTTTTGCAAAAGCTGCACGGTGTAATTACATTGCAGTGAGCGCAGTGGGTGTGTAGGGTCGGTGCGAGTGTGCCCCGCTACGGACGGGATCTTTTGCTGCTGGAACAACTGGGCATCGGGCGCGTGCGTCGAGAGCGGCGTTGGCTCAGAGGCAGTGAGGCAGGCAAGGGATGGCGGTGGGTGGTCTTGAGTCTGGTGCGTGCAGGTGCAGCAGTGCGGTGCGGGCAGTAGTGGGCATGCATGTGTGGTGGGTTGGAGAGGAGGTAGTGCGTGTTTCGCGGCGGCGGCAGCAGCAGCAGCGGCAGAGCAGGAGGAGGAGGAGCAGTAGGAATGGAGGATAGAATAGGGAGGCGGGCAGGCCAACTGGAGCGATGGGGACGCGTCGACGCACACCTCCATCTGTGTTTGTTGCTTGGCAGTCTTTACTCTCTCTCTCTCTCTCTGCTCGGTGCTCGCCTTGGTGTCAGCGACTGGTTACGTCGCTCTCGGCTTCGGCGTGGATCCGGGTGCAGATTTGGATTGGGAGGGGGGTGGCTCCACTCTCTCTGTTCGTTTGTCTCCACTTGTTTCAGGCTCGACCTCTGCGGAGATTGACGGACCACTTTTGGAGCCACTTAATCTCGCTCCTATTCATTTATATAACTCCTGTTCTGTCTTTCTCTACGGCGGAACACGACGCCTCAGTGTAAAATGGAAGTTTTCAGTGAAGGATTACATTCAATAACAAAGAAGGGAGAATGATATTCTAGTTTTTAACATCCAAAATATAAATTCAAAAGTGTTTCTAAATTTGCATGAGAACTTCGACAGCTCTTTGGAGCAAACCAACGTAGAAGGTAGCTGTGGAATATCAAATATACTATGTACCAGTGTTTACTTGCCAACATGAACGTGTCTAATTTATTTTTAAAGAAGATGGTCTTTGTGATTATCTAGGTGCAAATAATTTACGGTCTATCTTCCCTTTTTTTTTTCAACAATTGATTCAAACAAAACATGATCGTATTGCATAGAGTTAAGATCGACAAATTAATTCACAACAAAATTATGATTAATTAACACTTGATTATATACCTACATTTCTATTTTTGCTAAATGTAGTAAGACAACGATAATTAAAAGGGTGGTCATCAAAATGGCCAATGAAATTTAGCAATTTTTACGCCGTTCTTTTTTTATTATTATTTTTATTTTTATTTTATCGAAAGGTGCTCGAGACTTAATTTTTTCCTCAACTACTCTTATAAAATTAGTTTAATATAAAAATTAAGTTTGCAAAATCATTACACAGACTATTTTACAACTAATGCGGTTTAATAACGAAAATATACGCACAAGCGAAAGGTGAAGCAGGGACCGGGAAAGACGTACCTTCTCGTTTGCTCCGCCTCCTGAACGCCGCACTTAACGACAAGCTCTTCTTCAGAGTCGCCAACCACACCCTCATCGTCGACGGACGACTCCTATGTCAAGGCCATCGGAGCCGACGTCGTCCTATGCACGCCGGGCCAAACAAATCAACGTCATCCTTCCTGCTCGCCGTCCGGCCTTATGCCAACGGGCAATACCATCTTTGCGGCGAGAATCAAAATTCGAATTCGAATTCAAATTTCAAAAATCTCCCGCCCTAACGACAAGGCGTTCGCAGCGAACCCCTCCGGCAGACTCTGCAGCATAGAGGATGTGCGGTACCCAGTGGGCATCCCGCCGGCTGTCGATCGACAGTTCTTTACGGTCAGAATCGAGGCCAATCCCGGCCCCGCGAACCGGATCTGCCAGGCACCCAAAGGCACCAAGTTCGCCACGTCGATTAACAACGTCTCGCTCTTGCTGCCGACGACGGGGTTGCTGCAAGCGCGCTACCTGCGGCGGTAGCAGGGGGTATGCCAGGAGGAGCCTCCGCCTCCGTTCTTGTTTAATTTCACGGGGACGCCGCCCAACAACGCGCTCGTGGAGCATGGGCGCATGCGGTGTGGTTACCGTTCACCGCGAGCGTGAAGGCCAGAGTTCAGGGGGCGGAGAGTCACCCACGGGCACAATTTCTAAGTGGCGGAACTTGGGTTCGGCAATTTTGACCCGGTCAACCATCTGGAGCGGTTCATTTTGGCCGACTCCGGGGAGAACCCGAGTTAGTTGGAAAAAAAAACCCACTACTAAATCTAAAGTATATAATATTCTAACTACAGGAGATTTCATTAAAATAAAATAAAATGTTACAGATTGGAAAAAACATATATATATATATATATATATATATATATATATATATATATATATATATATATATATATCTGCTGTAGACCATAAATTACATAATTGTTGCTACAAAAGTCAACTAAATTAAACCGCATCCAATCAGTTACTCTTCAAACTGTCACTTATCAGTAATTCATTCTAATTCTCCTTTTGATCGACCATCTGCTTGATGGAGGAATATGATCCAACAAGCGAGCACACTACTCCAATAATTATAATGAGAAAACACGACAAAACCTGAAAAGAAAAACATATTATAAACTTTTAACAATCATCTACAAGTCTAGGCTTATTCATATTTGACAAAGCAAAAGTTATTCAACGATGAGAAGAATAGGACATTCTAAGGTGGCATATGGTTAGTAGAGAATTTTTAATTTTTTATTTTCATTTTTTTTTTCAAAAAATAGAAAACGATTTTATTTTTATTTTCTAATTTTTCAGAAAATATTTTTTTATTTTTTGAAAAATAAAAATGAAAACAGAAAACGATTATTTCTCGTTTTTTAATTTTTCAGAAAACGCTACTTTATTTTCTGAAAAATAGAGATAGAAAATACGAACCAAATATGTTTTTTCGTTTTCGTAAAAAATAAAAATGAAAAACGAAGAAGAAAACATATACCCCCTAAGCCTCGTGCATTGTTTTAATAAGATTGCGCAATCTAGTTATACAAATATAACTGAACTAACTAACTTCAAAAAGATTAGATTATACACTTTTTATCCAAGATGAGGTTATGAATATATTGAGAAAAGTAGATCATGATTTACCTCCTGAAAACTCACAGATCTGCGCTTGATACTGAGATAGCAGGCGCAAGGTAAAATAAGAGCCTGCGGATCATTAATAATGGATATTATTCTCTAATTAGAGTACTTAAAAAAAATTATATTTAGCAGAAAAAGAATTTTACCACAAGCATTGTGAAGACAGATCCAAGCAATGCCATTACAGATGCTGCAGTCCAAATAAATCCACGTTTAAGTGTTACAGCAAACTAGTTAAGAACTTCTGATTAAAACAGTGCAAAGTAGTCAAAGTATGTAACAATTGACTCCCTGAATTGATATGAGAGTTTACCAAAAAAGGGAACTGAGAGTGCCACAACCAATGTGGAGAAAACTAGGAATGTTCTCATCGAAAGCATTACAAAATTGGATTGGCTTGTCAAAGGCAGCAGCTCTTCTATACTGAGGGCGACTGGAGTCATAGTCAACGCATATTTCGACAGCGGATTCACAACCTAATTAAGTTTAGAATCACACATCGAGAGGAAACTGAATCAGTCTTTCTGTTCGTCTTCATAACGAATATAAGAAGAAAGTAAATAGAGTTTAACCTTCATACCGTCGTCCATACTGCAACTTTAGAAATCAAGTATTGATGGGGCATATTTAGTGTAAATTGAGACTTGAGGGCATCCCCAAACATTAAATAGCCTGCCGAGGCGACCCCAGCATAGAGAATTGTACACGCTACAAAGCTGCAAGGGAAGAATGGCAAAGGAGATATAGCACAGCAAAAGTTTAAGCATCTGAAAGTTTTGAAATTAATAATACCAGATCATTAGAACAAATGGAAATTGGGATGGCATTTCCATGGAAGAATATATATTGGGAAAAACGGAGTGACCAGAGTAGCAGAAGCCATATAATCCAAGAGCAACAGGAAGGTCCATTAGATTGAGTGCAGAGCCTCCTGGGTGGAATCCAACTTGATCCACCACACCCACCCAGAGCAAGCAAAGAACAACCAGTAACGTAGCTAACACTCCGCCAGCTGATATGTTAAAGAAAGCAAAAGATGAATACATCTATCTTAAGCTCAAAAATAACATTACGAGTTGGTCATGTCTTCAGCAGTGTGACCTGAGAGGTAGGATAGTAAACTAAGGTTCTTGAGCCAAACAGTGGGAAGAACAGCAAGGGCTGTGGTTACAGCAAAGAGCTGGGGAGAACTTAGTTTAGCTCCCAAGAAGTTCAAGCTTGCATCTGGGAAAATTGATGCCAAGTTATCACCCACTAGAGTTATGTACTCCACACAACAACCCTGTAAAAATTTTAAAATTACAGATTATACAACAGAGAGCCTAGAAAAACAAAAGTGAAGTTTAATAGGCACTACAGAAAACACACTTTTGGTTTTTTAACAAAAGATTCTTCCTTATAATAAGTTGTTAATATTTTACCTTCTCGGGATCAGTGAAATATTCTTTGTCAATTGTCAGCCTATTGCAACTTGATAATGGTACTCTAATAGATCAACAATAAGCCCCTAGGACAAATCCAGTTGACTAGTACAGTCGTGTTAAGGTTTGAAAGGCGAGGGTCGATTCTGGAGCAGAATACATCGCTATCGATGACTCGATTTCTGACTAGTCACTTAAGACTGATTTACCTCCCTCCACACGTAGGAGCAGCGGTGAAAAATCTCTAATGTGACGGTTCCACATTTTTCTAATAGATCAGCAATAAAATTTGGTTCAATATGCACAAGAGACAATCACAAATGTCTCCAAAAGCCATTTTTTTATTTTCTAAATTAAGTCCAGCGTTGAACCAAATGATATTGTTCATCTACCTATTTAGTATTCATTGTTTTGAAGGACTTTTGCAGGATTTCTGATGGCAATTGGAACGGTATTTCAAAACATCCAATTGAGGGCAAATACAAGTAAACATTAAAACAATACATTTTCAGCGAAAATAAAAGGGATCTTATGATAAACGCCAGCGTACTTACATAAAGTTCCAGGTAAAGAACTATCTGCAATAAAAATTTGGTGGGTTAATCAAATATGAACTCAATAATAGTAAAAAGTATAAAATCATTTTTTTTTTTCGTTTAGAAAAATGTTATACTTACTGATATAAATAGACGTCCAGAGACACCAAATGCTGCTTGACCGATGTCAGGATATGTCTTGAGTCCTGGTAAGCTATCTAAGCATCTCTTGAGCAACATTCCAGTGTAGAATGAGATGGAGCCCAAGCCAAACAGGAAAAGCATGCCCACCCACCCTCCTTCTTTAACTGCATAAGGGATGGATAGAATTCCGACTCCACAAAGAACATTAAGACCTGATCATAATGAAGCACACTGTTTGATGATACATTTGGAAAAGTCATGTTCTGATATCTATGCTTTTGGATTACTAGCACATTATAAAATGTTTATTATGATTTCAAAACTCATAAATTCGATCATTTGCGTTCTTCTAGAAATCGTTACAGCAAGAATTTAAACAAGACCTTGGGTATTCAAGGCGCACAATCCACGATTCCTAATCGAAATCTTTAGTAAAATATCAGCGTTTCTAACTTGCCAATTGCCTAATCGAATCAATATCAAGCATCTAATCAAACTAACTGCAAACAAGCTGAAATGAGAATACCATTGATCACGGCTTGAGCAGTGGAGCACTGGCGCGGCGGCGGCAGCTCCACGTAAGAAGAGAAAGCAAAAGAACCTCTCTGCGCACCATCGGAGGGGACAACAACCGACGACCCATGGTCCGGCGCGGTGAAAGAAGGGTAAGGTGGAATCAAGGGTTTCGCCAAATGACGCGCCGCCGCCTCCTGATCGTGGTTGGAAAGCATGGAAGCGCCGGGCCTGAAGAAGGAACCCTCCGCCCTGAAGAACGAGCTTCCCTTCTCGACCAAGCTGGAAGCCGCCAGAAACCCTACTTTCGGTGAAGGCACGCTACTGAAGACGTCGATGGACTGGCGGTAGCTGACGGGCCAGGTGGTCTGGTAAGAGCTCGGGTCGCCGCCGATGTGTTTGTCGTCGGAGAAAGAAGAGGAGGTGTCGGAGGAAAGGGAGGAGGCGTGGGACCCGTAGTGGTGATCCGCGAGGTTGTCCTCGTCGTCGGTCTCGAAGGCCATGCCCCGGTCAGGCCCCATCTCTTCGTCCGCCTTCATTGGTCCGCTCGACGAAGACGAAACTCGATTATTCTCCTAACCGACATTTATCTTGCTCTAATCTTATTTCTTTGGTAAGGATTAATTAGCTAATTAGGACGGGGACGAAGAGGAAGAGGAAGAAGGGGAAGAAGGGACGCACGTGCGCGGAACGCGGCGATAAGCCGGGGTTGTTGCCCACGTGGCGGAAGACGAGGTCGGGTGGGGTGGACCTCCGACCTCGGGCGTCGAATAAATAATTGACAAGATAAAACACTACGACGACTACAATGTCTCTATCTTCAAATACGTGGCGAATTATTAGTTGACAAGATAATACAATGCAATGGCGAGGAGATCCACGACACGTAAGCTAAAACGACTTTATCGGGATTAATTATGTATATTAATAGCATGCTATAATTAGTTGTTCTTTTATATGGACGGCAACTAAGAATTGAGCGTTATTTAGTAGTATATTATAGTTTTTTTCCTTTATATTTATAAATTTTAAATGAACTTCACAATTCAATAATTTTCAATACATTTATTTCAATATTTATATAGTAAACTCGTTAATGTTTTTTATTAGTAATTTCATTATTTTTAATTTATTATTTCCCTAAATAAATTTTATAAATGTTTACCGCATATTATCCTTACTTTCCAAATATTACCAGCAACTTATAAATAACAATTGTGCTGTGCATGTGACTACTTTGTTTAAATAAACAATGACAATTAGTATAAAAAATTAAATCACAAGCATTAAAAAATCAAAGAAGATTTAGTTTATAGGTTTCCTTAAAAAAGGATAAATGTATTTTTAAAGGTAATTATAAATATCAATTAGTCACCCTTTTAAAAATAGGAGCAAGTATAAAAGAAATATTAGCAATTGGTCTAAAAACTAGCCCAAATGAAAACAAACTTTAAATTTTTGTTTAATAATGAGCCAATTGCATTTTTAATCATCGCCAACAGTAATTAATCAAAATAAAGTATGTTTCCCTTTGAAAATAATGCATAAATGTAATTCATTAATCAAATTGGCATATTAAATAGATTGATATTTTCCATTCAAATAAATTAACATCATTTACATAAAAAATTAAAAACGGCACAGGGATTAAAAAAAACACTAAGACAACATTTCTTTTATGAATTTTATATAATCAAATGTGATTTTATTAAGTAAACTATACTAACTAAGATTATTAAATTAAAATTGTATAAATAGACTCTAAGTGGAACACAAAATCCCATGAAAAGAAACCCTCATAAGATTTCGAGAAACCCTTTCAGTTGGATCAGTATCTGCGTTCCCGTTCACTCAAGACCATTCTAACTTTTTGCATCTTTAATCATCTTCACAACTCTTCTTCACAAAATGAAACTAACTAATAAATTATTATGTTCTTCACTCTTCACTTCATAATCCAAACATTACATGCCGTTACTTCAACTTGTGATCGAGCAGTGAACTTCATCACTTCAACTGAAGAAATTTCTTTACCTATTATGAATTCATACCTCTCTGTAACAAAAGATTTTACCTATTATGAATTCACAACACTATAACAAAAGAAGACCATATGAATGTTGTTTTCTGTAAATAAACTTGAGAGCTTATGGTTCGGCGTCTCTTTTCCTCTTCTTCCCTCTTTGGCTTATTCCAAAAGGGACCCATTTCGGAGTGCCGACCTCATTTGTCATCGCCACAATATCACAGGGCATGCGGCCAGAGAGTTCCTCCATCATCTGCTGGCATTCTGCCACCTTGCTGATCTATTAAAACAAAAAAAAGATAATTTTTTTTTTCCATAAGAAGTACACTTTCATAGAATAAAATGATATATAGTTAGAATTGAATAACAACGGAAATTTCATTTCAGTTTTACCTATTATTTTTAAAACCACCTTCAAATTTTAAGATAAAAACTGTTCATAAAAGTTTAAAACTCGTCATTTTTACTACCAACCACTGATTTTTAACAGAATGAATGATGATTCGATAAACATTTCGTTGAAATTCAAAATTGTCACGTTCATCATCTCTTTAATGGTGTTTGTGATTGGAGCGTGTGAAATGAAATTATCACTTAGGAACATAATTACCGTGCCGTGGGCTTGAACGAAAGGGGCAAACGGTGAGCCACCTTCAACTCCTCCAACAGCTTTCAGAGCAGACGCTGCCACGTTGGACGCATTAAATTGTAGAAATCTACTATCTGGCCATTAGTTTTACATTAGTTGCTCGAGAAAATACAGTTAATTAGTTAAATTAGTAGCATTGTAAAGAGAGAGAACAACAAACGACAAATGAAGTGAAATAAAATAACAAAAATTAGAAGTCATCCACAGATCGTCGCGGGCATGGCTTTGTTTACGGTACCTAATAAAGCGCCGACGAGGAGCTCCATGACGCGAGTGCGCACACGATCTGACACCCACGTCAACGCCTCCACGTACGAGTAGGGCGTGATCGATGAGAGTCGCCAGTCCAGTTTCCTCAGCACCGTCAGTTCCATTTGTTGGATTGTGATCGATTCAAACGAATGGTCCAGATCTTCCATCTGTTATCCCATTCGTAACCTCATCAGAAATGCTTCGTGTTGTTTTTCGAAGAAAATTGCTTTATGTACACACGAACAAAATAATGGTTGAACAGGATGACATTACCTGGAGATCAAGCAATGAAGGAACAGAAACTTCGTCCATCTTCGATGCAATGGACAAACACGCAATGGATAGCAGCTCCATCATCCAAGTCTCCCATTTCTGCACAGTTTCACCAAAATCTAGATTTGATTCGAGTGCTCTTTGAAATATTAGAGAAACTAACAGAAAAAATTTCAATTCAATTACCACAGTAGAATTCATGGATACGAATCGATCCAGATAATTCACAGCATTGAATGTCGTCCCAACGCCTAAATTTAGTCGGCTACAAACCTACAATTTGATAATTCACACAGCCTTGTCAAAATGATTTAATGCAAGTTGAGGGGAGTATCTCTCACAATCTTAAAAATTACCGAAACGATATATTGTATTGCTCTGGTTCTTGCCACAGGTAGATGAGAAGTTTGATGTAGTCGCTCATGGTAGCCACGACTTGGCAAATAAATATGCTCTTTTTGCAAAAGATCAAGCAAGAAATTTTCCAGTTCCGCGCCGTCAGCTACTGGTTGTGACGAAGATAATGGATAAGAAGAGATTTGAGGACTGAACAGTCTTGGTGAAGGCATGGGGCTACCAAGGAATGGTTCCTCGTCACACAAAAGGCAAATGCTGCTGTTTTCCATGAGACGTGCTGTTACAAGCAGTAGAGGCATTAGACCTATGATCAATGCACAAGCCATAAGAAAAATGAACGGAAACTATTCTACATTCTCTGATAAGAAAGATACCTCAACCTGCAAAGTTCTAAAATATCTCTGCAGCGACAAGTACACTGTCAGTCTTAGCGAATGTCTCTTCGACTGTCCTTCATATAGCTAAATTCTGTGTCAATTTTGTGGTATATGAACAAGAGGACGTGGAAGTTATAGGCCATCAGATCTTCCTGTAAAGAAATGGGAGGGCTTGCGTGCGTGCATGCACGGGTTATGGGGACTGGGGAGGTGGGTGGGTGGGTGCCTTGAAAAACGGAAGGGTTATCCTCATGAAGGGAGGTAAATGCAAAGGGGGCATTTCTAACCAATGGCGTGACAGTGCACGAGGATGGGCCCCTGCTCTTCATAATCACTCCATGGATGAGTAGATGATACAGCACAGTGCCCATTTCGGATCTGCTGCAACTCCCAATTGAGATCGTGTTGCAGTAGTTCGAGGTTTCAGGCTTCGAATGCCAGCAGCAATTATAACCTGCAGCATTGAACTAGAAGAAATGATCTAGATGACTGCCGTATCACCTCTCGGAATCTACACAGACAACCCTTCCTAATGATCATTTTCAATGCTAAATTCATAATTGGATTTATAGTTAACTTCTGCCTCAGGATCTCCCGTACTCCAAGCTGTCAAAATGGATGAGGCAATGGAATGGCATAGGCATTATCGTGGAAAAATCCATGCACATTACTTTTCAACAGACAAAACTCAGGAAGCAGGAGCTGTACTCTCCATTCTGAAAATTCCTTAGTAAGTCGCTAGTTGCACATTAAATACAATTACAGTAGAGCCTTTTAAGAAGCGCACTGAGGAATCTTTCTGAGACAAAACTACCAGTCTGCAGATTAATAAAATGAAAACATAGTTTGCGAAATTCATAAAATTATCAATATTCAAAAGATTAGTCCACGAGATAAGAAATAACTGAAGGGGAAAATACAAAAGGTATCCACAATGAATTCATTGATGTAATCTAATTTTATACTGTCAAAGCTGAAATCTTGTTTGCAAAGCTAACAGGTGTCCAATTAAACTTCACTATTAAGGCAAACTTCAGAAGCAACGGAGCAAGAATTTTTAACTAGTCAAACAAGGCACAATTGCAGACTAAGGGTCAAGGCCAAGTTATTTCCAAAAACAATAGAAGACACAAAGCACAATTCAGAAAGCCAGAAAGTCCTTCAAAAAAGGTCCACATAACAATTAGTAGAAAACAAATAAGCAAATTTAGCACACAGAAGATGGCTACCAATTGACTCAACTGCATTATCCATAAACTTGCATATTATGACTGCACTATATCTAATGAACTAAAATTCAGAAAATCCATTAACCTTACCAAATGTGATATCCGCTGTCTATATTTGATTGTTTATTGGACTCTTGATATTCAAAAAAAGGACTCCGTGGTTACATCTAAGAAAATGAGGGTACTAATGAAACTGAAAAACGCCCCTCTTTTATGCTAACACTCACAGATACAACTCCAACGCAAAAAGACTGAAATTATATCTAGATTTCCTTCCAGTAGCTTAGTGTTTTCGTACTTTTTCTTTTTGTTTCTAGGTATGTGTGATAAGTGATTATAGAAAGTTTTTTCGTTTCCTAAGTTGCATGTTGCAATCAGTGCTTATATAAAGTAATTATGTTGATGAAGGATATGAATGATAATGTAGTTACAAGTATTTAGAATCATAGAGAGTTTGATAAATGAATTTTCTATAATTGATTTACATCATGAGTCAGCTCAGTGCCCATGTTTTTTGCATTATCCAATATAATGTGACTTGTTGCATATTATTTCAGATGCTATTGTGCTGATTGGTCATAATGCAAAAAGAATTTCCAAGTAAAATAAATTGAATATATGAAATGTAGTTACAAAAATAAGAAAATGATTGAAAGAATGATTAAGGTGAATAAATAACAGAATTCATAAAACATAAAGTTTTTAGATATCTTAAATCTATTAGTCATCAAGGAAATATTGATCAAGATAACATTACTAGAATAAAGAGTTGAAATGAAGAAAACATTTTAGAGCCTTTTGTGATCGTCGTGCACCCTTAGCCTAAAAAGAAAAAGTTCATAAGACAGATACAACCCTGCATGCTTCATGACCTGTGATACAGAAAATCTGCTCTTCACTGTATAGTTTCTATGCAGTTAAAAAAAAAAAAACTCAGAGTGATTAAAAATAGATTCAATATATGATAAAAGGAGGGCAAAAGTAAATTTAGAAGGTATGAACATACTCAATGGCTAAATTTTATAATTAGCGAGTATAATCAATTAAAGCGAAAGGTGTAAAGGATGAAGGGATATACTGAGAACTTGATTTAATATAAGAGAAATCATTTAATTAACTTAAATGTCATTATCCATAGATCTCAATAGAGGGATGATGATGATGATGATGTTTTATTAACAACAAAGCATGATTGATATCTCAGAACTGAGATCATTTGACAGTTCAAAAATTATGTGAACTAACACGTGTATGTTTAAAAGCTCGTCTAATATGCTTTCACTCTTGATTTCAAAATAAATAACAAAAAAAAAATTCAAAGGTTACTAAAGAAAATCTTTTTTTTTTCCTAAGGAATGGAAGGATAAAGTTCACTTACTCTCATGGATAGTATGTGAAAGTTTTTTAGACCCATCAACAGTAGATAAGAAGCATGTTCTTGAAGTATCTCCACAATAAAAGTTGAACTCCTTTTCAAATTTGCATGATGCTAGCATACACTGCTGTTAACTAATAATTTAATGTTCTGAATTATTATTGTAAAAAAGGATAGAGTTTCAAATAGATGTCTAAAAGTATATATATTTGATTTTTCGCATATGCACACACATAACAGAGTAATCACGAAATTCACAACCAAGGAAATTATTGAAAAAGGAGCATTTTGGAGACATATAAACCAAAATTCAACTACTTAGATCCTCAAAATTTTGAATAATATACGATCTGTTTGGCAGATAAAAAACTTTTGTGCATGCAATGGATTTGCTCCGAAAGGAAACATACAAACAAGCAAATAAAGGAGTAAGCCACTTACTGCATTCGATCAACAAAAAGTAGCAATATAATGGAAAGAATTAACGATAACTAAACAGCACTTATGAGTCCATCGTCTACTGAGTCCATCCTTATTTGAATATAATATGCACGACCGAGAAGCCTATTCTGAAAACAAAAAACCAATACGAGCTAACCTATACGTCTAATGCGATAATAAAAATACGAGTATTTAGAAAATCTGGAACAAAATAATGAGAATTAAAAAAAAAAAAAACCTACTCACCTCCAAGCTTCCCAGAATTTGAACCTTTCCTGTAGGGACTAAAGACTTCTTTGTTTCCTTGTCTGTCTGCATTTCGAACGCTATGATGATGATTGATGAAGAAGGTGGACAAAAGAGAAGAATGGAATTTGTTCGTCATACAATCCTGTTATCCTCGAAGAAACCATCGATAGAGGAGCCAATCATCTTATAAAACGCAAGCAATGGAGCTGGCAACATCTGATGCAACAGAAAATCAGAAAAAGAAAGAAGCGGGGGAGAATACAATTGAAACCATAATCGATAGAACCTAGAGATTTATGTATCACAAATCCTTGCCATGATCAACAACCCTATGAACCCTTGCCCTAATCGATCCGGTTATTCATACAATTTGCTGTGGCACCTGGAGGGGAAGAATCAAAACTTGGAATTGCTCCGCCAATCGTGATGTGAATCGCCTAAACCCCCTCCACCTCCCCATCCCAGCGAATCAAGGTCGAAGAGGAGAATCGATTCGAACGGTCGATTCCGCGACGTAATACTCTCCTCGATCCGCTTCGCATCAACTGATAGAACCGGGCAGAGCGAGGTGAAGACGACAGATCGATTCATCGGGACTGGACTCCGGCCGATCCGAGCCGGGCGGACGGAGCACAGCGAACCGCCTGTGAGAAAGGAGGCAACCGGAACATTCGGTTCTTTCACCGAGGACCGGTCCAACGGAATTTTTTACCAGTAATTCAGTAAACGAGGACTGGACCGTGCCTAATCAAGGAAACCAACTCGGATCGGTCACCGGATTAATCGGTCAGACCACAAACCCTCGCCCCTCCCTGTAAATATTCACCAAACCGGACCAAATCGCGTCCTCTCGATTTTTTTTGGGTTCTTTCGGATCTGCAGCGAGCGAGCAACCGCGAGGCGAAAAGCCAAGTAAGTTCTCTAAACCAAACCAAGCCTTGTTTTGCCTTGGGTCCCATGCGTTTCTTTGTTCATAGGCATATATATAACTTGTGCGTCACGTGATCTGAGGGTCCATCTCGTTGTTCCCGCCTCGCTAAACGTGGTCCACCATGCATGGCCTTTCTTTTCACGCGGAGGAGGGAAGCGATTCGATTCCGTCCGCCGCCGCCGGTGAGATGGCGTCGGCATCCGAGATCATCCTGCCAATCGGCACGCAGAAGTACGATCCGGCGTGGAAGCATTGCCTCATGGTGCGGTCGGCTGGGCGGACCATGCAGGCTCAAGTGCGTGTACTGCTTGAAGTTGTTCCTCGGAGGTGGCAACCATCGCATCAAGGAGCACCTCGCCCGGCATAAGCGAAACGCGTCGTGCTGCCCCAAGGTGCTTCTGGAGGTGCAGATGGCTCTTCGGCGAGGAGGAAGAAGAAGCTCAAGTACTCAGAGGAGGCGGCGACGAATGCCAGTCCTATTCAGACAGAGATCCCGATGCAACCGGAAGGAGGCGAGGTTGGTTCCGGGATGCAGATTCAGGATGTGATCGACATGGGCTCAGTCCCCGTGGAGGTGCGAGAGGAGGGAATTGTATCTAAGCGTCCTGAAAAAGTGCGGAAAAAGAGATCAAGGTTGGCTTCGCCTCTCCAAAACACTATTTTCCCCCAACAGACTCCTGCTCTGATCGTAGACGCCGGAAAGTCTATTGTTGGAGACATCGTCACCAGGGACCAGGTCTGTATGGCTATTGGGAGGTTCCTATTCGAGGCTGAGGTGTCTCTAGAAGCTGTCAATTCTCCACATTTCCAATCCATGGTAGATGCGCTCGCTTTGGTGGGACGCGGCGTGGAAACGTTTTCTTATCATGATTTTCGTGGCTGGATTTTGAAGCTCTCAGTCGAAGAGATGAATAATATTACATTGGAGCAGTACGGGGTCGCATGGAGTCGCACTGGGTGTTCAGTGTTGGCAGACGAATGGACTACGGCTACAGGCAAGACCTTGATAAACTTCTTAGTTTATTGTCCTGAAGGAACCATGTTCCTCAAATCTGTTGATGCTTCGCACATTGTGTCATCGGGCGATACTCTGTACGAGCTACTTAAGCATGTTGTAGAAGAAGTCGGCGAGAAAAATGTAGTTCAGGTCATCACAAATTACGCTGAGATCCATGTTGTTGCTGGGAATAAGTTGACCGAGGTGTTCCCAACCCTGTTTTGGACGTCATGTTCTTCTCAGTGCATCGAGGCAATGCTAGAGGATATCAGTAAATTGGGAGTGATAAGTGAGGTCATTGAGAATGCTAAAGCAATCCCAGGATTTATGTATTCTCATGCAACTATATATTCTGAACATGATGAGGAATCACACAAATGGGGAAGATTTGATAATTTCATGCAACAGTCGACATGCCATGAGCTTCTTTGCATTGAAGAATATGATTAGCTTAAAGGAGAATTTGAGAACAATGGTCACTTCCGAAGAGTGGCTGGATTCATCATATTCAAGAAAGCCTGCGGGAGTTTTAATTACCGATCTTATTTGTAGCTTGAATTTTTTGTCCTCTTGTGTTGCAATTGTTCGAATAACAGAACCACTTTTGCGGGTTCTTAAACTGGTAGAGAGCAATAAGAAACCAGCCATGCATGGGATATATTCATCTTGCTTTGTATCAAGTCAAACAGACAATAAAAAAGGAACTTGTCAAGAAGGAAGAGTACTACACGAGTTATTGGGAAATTATAGACTGGAGATGGAGTAGACAACTGCCCTGCCCTCTTTATGCAGCCGCCGCCTTCTTGAATCCTCGCTTCTTCTTCAGCATTCAAGGTGATGTGTCCAATGAGAGATATCGTCTTTGAGTGCTCAATTGCATAGAAAGACTTGTGCCTGACGCAAACACCCAAGACAAAAATCCAAAAGGAGCTCACGCGCGCTATACAAAAGTTCTTCGGGTGACTTCGGAAGGAAAATGGCTATTCGAGCAACAAACAATTTACTTCCTGGTAAGAAAATGTAAACATTTTAAAAATGTTTCTTCAAAGTTTCCATATTTCTCTGATGCTAATCGATTGGATTTTTTCAATAATTTCTCACTTGGATTATAAATATCGTCGAATAAATATGTATTATTTTATGAGCTCAAATTTTACTGTCACAAATAAGGATATCCCTTAAACAATCTCGTCCATTAATTGTATTGATATATGACTAAAGAGATTTTCATCGCTTTAAGCGTGACTAAACCCATAAATAATCACATATATCAATACAACCAAATGACATAGATCAATTATGGATTCATAGCATGGGAATTGCATGTAATGTGATTTGTACATGTCCATTTCCAACTGGTCCAACCTTATTCCTTAGTGAGATCAACCACAATCATATATAACAGGGTGGAATAAAATTGAATACCTTATATCTGTACAGAAACATCCAAGTTACACAATGAATGTGACCATAACATAGTATAGAGCAATAAAAAGAAAAAAAAATCATATACGGACTCCCACTAAACCAAAAAATCTTGAAACAATACAACACTCATATGAGCAGTATACTCATGAAAGACCTTGGGTGGTGACCCTTTAGTCAGTGGATCCACTATCATTGAGTATGACCCTATATGCTCTATCGCAATTTGTCCATTCTGTACTCTTTCCTTCACAATCAGGAACTTTATGTCAATGTACTTTGACTTAGTAGAACTCCTGTTGTTATTGGAATATAACACCGTTGAGTTATTGTCACAATATAATTTTAGTGGTCTTTCAATACCTCCAACTATGTGCAGCCTAGTGACAAAGTTTCGCAGCCATATTCCGTGATTAGATATCTCATAACATGTTACAAATTCTGTTGCCATGGTGGAAGGTGCTACTAGTGTCTGCTTAGCACTTCTCCATGAAACAGCTCCCCCAACCAACAAAAAATATAGCCTGAGGTGAATCTTCTACTATCTTGGCATCCAACGAAATCAGAATCAGAATACCCTATGATCTCCAATTGATCTGATTTTCTATATGTGAACATGTAATCCTTAGTCCTCTGTAGGTACCTCATAACCCGTTTGAATGCTTTCTAGTGATCCATATCGGGATTACTTAAATATCTCCCCAATATACTAATAATAAATGCTATGTCAGGTCTTGTGCAAACCTGAGAATACATCAGACTTCCAATAGTCAAAGCATATGGAATCTTCTGCATTTCCTTAACCTCAAGATCTTTTTTAGGGCATTGACTGAAATTGAACTTGTCTCCCTTAGCCACAGGGGAATCTCTTGGTTTGCAATTCTGCATGTCAAACCTTTGCAACATTTTTTTCTATATAGCTCTTTTATGATAACCCAAGAATGTCTTGAGAACGATCCCGATGTATCTTGATTCCCAGAACAAAAGAGGCTTCCCAAAGATCTTTCATTTCAAATCTCTTTGAAAGAAAGCTCTTGGTGTCGTGCAATAATCTTGAATCATTGGTGGCAAACAGTATGTCATCAACATACAACACTAAAAATATACATTTACTCCCATTGAACTTGTGGTACACATAATCATCAGCAAAATTTGTTTCAAAACCAAATGAGATAACTTCTTGGTAATATTTATAGTACCACTGACGGGAAGCCTGCTTGAGCCCATAGATGGATTTTTTTAATTTGTAAACCATAGTCTTTGGGTCTCTACACACAAAGTTGTTTGGTTGCACCATATAAATTGTCTCATCAATGTCTCCATTGAGAAACACTGTCTTTATATCCATCTGATGTAACTCAAGGTCAAAATGTGCAACTAAAGCTATTATTATCCTAAAAGAGTCTTTCTTAGAAACTGGAGAGAAAGTCTCTTTAAAATAAATACTTTCACGTTGAGTAAAACCTTTAGCTACAAGACGAGCCTTATATCTTTCCATATTACCCTTCGAGTCTCTCTTGATTTTAAATATCCATTTACAGCTAATGGGTTTCGCACCTACAGGTAATGAGATAATTTCCCAAACTTGATTGTCTTGCATTGATTTATACTCTTCATTCATAGCTTCAATCCATTTTTGAGAGTTTGTTCCCTACATGGGTTGACAGAAGTTAATAAGATCATCTTCTATCAAACTATTATTTTTCTCATTTTCTTGAAAAAACACTACATAATCATTCGGAATAGCATTTCTCCTCACTCTCGTGGATTTCCTTAATGACATTAGTTCTTGAGATTGTTGAGTTTGTTCATCCTGAATGGGGAGTTGTTCAATATTTTCATGTACACTATCCTGTTGAGGTATCAGATATGTTTCTTGATCAATGATAAGAATGAAAATCTGCACATTATTAAGGGTAGTGGTCGGCGTTGAAACCGACTCCTCCTCAAAGATAATGTCTCTAACCTTATTTCTCCCCCAAAACTCAACTTCATCAAAGAATACTGCATTTTCCATCTCAAAAATAGACTTTTTAGTGGGATCATAAAACTTGAAACCCCTGGATTTTTCAGAATAACTAATAAAGTAGTTGCTCATTGTTTTGGAGTCAAGTTTCTTTTCATTTGACCTATAAAGCCTAGCCTCAGCTAGACACCCCTAAATGTGAAAGTGTTTTAAACTAGGCTTTCGCCCAGTCCAAAGTTCAAAAGGTATTTTGACAGCTGCTTTAGTTGGTACCGTGTTGAGAATATAAGTTGTTGTCTTTAGTGCTTCTCCCCATAGTGATTATGGTAAGGAGGGATGACTAATCATACTCTTCACCGTATCTTTTAGAGTTCTGTTTTGTCTTTCAGCTACACCGTTCATGCTAGCCATTCCCTGCACAGTGTAATGTGGGACGATTCCACATTCCTTTGGGAAGATAGCAAAAGGACCTGGACATTTTTCTCCTGAACCGTCATATTTATCGTAGTACTCACCACCACGATCAGATCTGACACTTTTAATTCTGTTGCTGAGTTGATTTTCAATCTCAGCCTTAAATATCTTAAACATGTTTAGTGTCTCTGATTTTTCATGGATTAGATATAGGTACCCATGTCATGAGTAATCATCTATGAATGACACAAAGTATTGTTGACCATTCCATGAAACCATAATTTAATTACCCGGACAAACAAACAATGAAATTGGACCCGTTAAATTAAATTTATGGCCACCAAATTACGAAGTGTAAATTTCATGGAATTAAATTAAAATATGTAATACCCATGAAATCCATATAATCCAATGACAATTTCATCAAAAATTAAGAAAAATTGAAATCCTAGTTTCAAATAAACGAAGAAAAAGGAAAATTCTTTCCAATTATCAAAGTATCATGTATAGAGAGGCTCTGATACCAATTGTGGAGATTTAAAATCACAAAATTGCATATCTCTAACATGATAAATCGAGAATCGGAAGGATGAAAACAAAACCACGGAAGCGTACCTGAATCCATAACTTTAATCTGAATCACCTGGTATGATCTTCCAAACGTTCGGTTCTCGCTTTTTTCCTATCGTTCTGTAAAGAGAATACATAAAAGCATCGAATAGAATTGTTGTTTGGGGATCATAATCCTATTTAATAAAATAAATGATTTATTTTCAATTTGGTCCCTCAACAAATTGAAAAATACTTTATAGTATCTACACATCAAATCCATGATAATTTAATATCATATTTTATAGAATTGATGTGTATATATCAAGTAATTTTTAATTTATAGAGGAACCAAATTGAAAATAAAGTATTTATTTTATTAAATAAGGTTATGGTCCTCAAACAACGGTTCTACTCAAGGTTTTTCCGTATTCTCTTTACAGAACGATAGGAAAAGAGCGAGAACCGAACGTTTGGAAGATCATATCAGATGATTCAAATTAAAGTTATGGATTCAGGTACTCTTCCGTAATTTTATTTTTATCTTTCCGATTCTCGATTTATCATGCTAGAAATATGTAATTTTGTGATTTTGAATCTCCACGTAATCTTCTTTGATCACTTCGCAGTTGAGGGGTGGTTGACCTATGGAGGAGTTTGCCCGAACTTAATGCGTCTCGGCGTCTCGCCATTCACATACTCAGTCAAACTCAGTGCGAGGGGATCTGAACGAGTTCACATTCCTTGAGAACAAATTCATACCCATAGGATGAACTATCTAGAGCACCACCGTCTCTCTGACCTCGTCTTCGTGCATTATAACTTGCGACTCCATTGAAGGTGTGCTCTCTCGACTGCGAAACGCATTTTTTTCAGTTCGTGTCATAAATTGTATATCTTCATGGCTCATTATGATTTTGTTTCTCGTCGTCAATGCAAACAGGCAAATTTGCAGGCACAAACCATTCGATCCTATTTCTGTCGACAACATTGACGTCATGGGGGACTGGGTTGTCGAAAAAAAAATGAGTTGTTCTCTTGGATGCTACTGAACCTACCAGTGGAAGCTCCGACGCAATGGGTGAATGTGAAGTTTCCTTGCTTGTAAACTTCCATTCCACCTCTCATGCGTGATCGAAACTTCTTCTTCACTACCAATTTTCTACTGAAATTTTTATTTGCATAGGCATTGATGATGCGGTGATCCAAGGTGCTGGCAAGAATGTTGAAGATGACGGGCATGTAAAAGAGGAGGTCCAAGAAGATGCTTCTTTTACATGATTTATTTATTTTTTAACGGATGGGAGAAAGATAGGTCCAAAAAGGAGGGGGATGGCCATTAATTACGCACTTGCAGTGCTTGTGGCTATCGATCCCAACATATTTACTGTAGTTCTGAAAATACTTCTATTTGCAACGTTTCCCATATCGCTTGTCATGTGTCCAGAAAATCGATATTTTGAGAGTGTAAATTTAATTTCTTGTTGGTTATTTTAGTTGGATTCTTTGAGAAAGTTGTTGTTTTATTAAAAGAAGAAGTTTTTGTTTTATTAACAAAAAAAATAATTATAAAACACATGAAATTACGTGCGTTCTCGTGGGAATTCAAATATGCCCTTGTGTGCCCCGAGAGCAATGGTGCATCGATAAGAGTTTGGAATGTCAATGTGATAGTCATGGTTCGATCTCTACTGATCACAGTTTATGAAGGAGATTTCGTTATTTTCCACTCGCTCACGGATTACGAAAGTGAATTTTCATTTTTCAATTGGATCGGAGTGGAGGTGCGGATTCAATTGACGTATATACTTTTCACGGTAATTTAACGGTGCGTCATCCTAATTTATTTTTGTGGGCCGATGAAGATTCTTCGGAAGTTATAGGACAAAATCGATTCGCTAAGTGAATTAATCGGACGAAGCCATATACCTCATGTTAATAAAAAATAAAAAAATCCTTGCGACTTTCAATAAATCACATTCTTGCACCTCCAGGGCCTACCGCACTAAACGAAAATTGTATGGCGATGCTGCGTGCAAAGCCGGTTCATGGCGCTCGCCCCACCTCTCATCCGCTCGTGCGCGTTTCGACCTCAACCTCGAGCTCATGGCGGCGAATCGCGAACATGCTATCCATTTCCTCGATAACCAGGTGCAAGTCCAACGATCGTTCGTTATCCCTTCGTCATCCCTTGCCTCGCTGCTTCCTTTCTCTCCGCGACTGTTGCAAACCGTACCTGGCCATGCCCCGAGGTAATATACTCTCCCAACTCGCCAGGGGAGGATACTTGTAATGGAATGCTGATTCTTATTCTAGCAGAGTACGAGGAGGTTTTGCGTTGTTTGTCCTCCCTTATCACCCAACGCACTCGAGGCGATGGAGCCAACAGGGGCGACCAGTTCGATCTGATGTTCGACTACCTGAAGGTCCGTTCTTAGCATTACGTTCTTCTCCTCTTCGTTGGTTTTGTTGCCTGGTTCAATGTGCATGATCGGTTTGAATGCTTAGATTTTGGATTTAGAAGACGCGATTTCTCGGCTCAAGGTTATCCATGTAGCTGGGACCAAAGGAAAGGTGGGAAATTTTTGTTCTGCTTTGCAGTTTGTATCAATTGGTTTTCTTTAAGCGGTGAAAGGTGGTGATTCAGGGTTCCACGTGCACGTTTACGGAATCAATCCTCAGGTCTTGTGGGTTCCGGACTGGACTGTTTACTTCGCCTCACTTGATCGATATACGGGAGCGGTTTCGACTTGATGGGTAAGGATTCGAGCTTATCTCCGGAGTAGGTTGGCGTTTGTTCTGGACCTCGTTTTCTGTTCAATTTAGTTTGCACAAGCAAGAAATAATAGGGTTTTCAATGCTATATCATCTGTGTGTTAAAGACAGATTCAGTTAATTGCCCGCAGTATTCATTCTCTTCCTTGCAATCCCATACCTCAAGTGGCACTGACATAGCTTTGTTTCTTGATGAGAATTTCAGAGTAGAAATTTGTGAAGATAAGTTTTTGGACAACTTTTGGTGGTGTTGGAATAGATTAAAGGTACTCACATTCACAGGATTAAATGTTTTTAATTGCATGTGTTGTTTTTTCCTCTTAAGATTTTTTCTATTGGTTATTTAGCACTAAGTTTTGTGCTTTCTACGGTTAGTAATGACAACAGTTCTGTCCTTGAATATTTTTGTACACTGGTGTAGTGTTATTCTTGAACATTATGAATGCTTTTCTTCTCTTACTTTTTTAAGTCTTTACCTCCATGCCATTGTTCTTCTTTTAATTTCTATGCCAGATTGTCTATTGTTTTCATCAGTTGGCTTAACATTGTTTTATTTGCTTCAGGAGAAAACTGGTGGCCATTTACAAATGCCGTCTTATTTCCGCTTCGTTACGCTTCTAGCATTTAAGATATTTTTGGCAGAGCAAGTTAAGTTTACATTTTGAATTTATTATTACTTTTTTATTTTATCATATATTACACAGTCTCTGCATGTTTGTTTCCTCTATTATTTCTTGTAGACCTCACTAAAGGAAAGCTCAACTTTCTGCTTTATTTTTTCTCATCATGATGATAATGAAAAGAACTATGTACTTATTTTTCTATTATCCAAGTTATGTTGTTCTTCATTAGAGAACCAAATTGCTCAAAACTCAAAAGCTCAAACATCTTATTGAAAAGTTTCTTACGGTGAATCTACAAAACACAATAATGAAACATAGCAGTTGGTGCAAGGTGAAACAAGCAACGAAGTTATAGTCCTTAACTCTACTATAATCAATTTCATGACAATTGAGATAATGATATAGCATTGTCAGGAACTTCAAGGATAGCTAAACAGAAATTAGAAAAGGATGAAGCTTTCCTAATTTTCATTGCTCTTATACCATGGATACGGAATTGGTTCTCTAAAAGGAAATGCATATTGAAGTTGGATGCAACTTGAGTAACTTATATTTTGGATCTTGCTTCAAACATGAATGTTGAATCGCAAACATGAGAAAGTGCATAAATTTCGAAAAATGATGATGTCAAACCATATTATGACTATGAATCTGTGTCCTAAGGAAATTTTACAAGATGATGTCTGCAAACAGGTTGTTATCGCTCTTCTACAATTATTTGCTTGTATTAACATTGTTGCCTGATCACATGCATATTTTTGAATTATTTCTGGTACTAAGTAGAATCAGTGTTTTGCAACTGATCAGTATAATTGTCTGATTTGCAATGAGATAGGTCGAAGTTGCTATTATGGAAGTTGGTTTAGGAGGAAAATATGATGCAACTAATGTGGTGAGCACATACTGGAATTCATTTAGTAAAAAATTTAATTTGTTCTTTAAGATAATTGTAGTGGACAAGTCATGGAACCATAACAGTACATTTCACATTATCAGTTTTCATTGTCATATTTCAGGTGCAGGAGCCAATTGTTTGTGGCATAACCTCCTTGGGTTATGACCATATGGAAATCCTTGGTTAGTTCCTGACTTCCTTTCATGTGTGCTTTAGCTCATGTCAACTATTTTTGTGAACTGTGATGCACTTGTTTTTCTTGCAAAATTTTGTTTTTGGATATTAAGAATGATCTAGGAGCATGCTTTGAGATCATAGTTTACAACTTTTGCCCAATTATGTGCAGTAGTTAGGCATACCAAGTTGCCTATGTACTGTTTCTGCTGGCTAAAATAACTATTTTTCATGATCATAATAAACAATTGTTGCAATCAGAAACTAAAAGTATATTATTTCTCCATATTCTATACTACACTTATTGATGAGGATCAAAATCTGATTTGCAATGAAAATATGTCTTCAAAATGATGATATTTTTGGGAATTTCTAAACTGTTTTTTTGTCACAACTCTCCAACAACAACAATCAAACTTTATCCCACTTTGTGGGGTTGGCTATATGGATCCTCTTATGCATTGAGCTCTATCCCCTCCTATATCATCATCTATATTTAAATAAATTTTATCTTATTTTATCATTGCTAACTAAGTCTTTTTTTATCTTCCTTTTTCTCGTTTGATTTACATATTTATAAGAGTTGTACATCTCCTAACTGGAGCATCTACTAGTTGTTTAAGTATATGTTCATACCATCCTAAACATATCTCCCAAAGTTTTTCCTCAATAGGTTCAACCCCAATTTTCGCTTTAAAATTCTCATTTCTTATTTTATCCATCCTCGTATGTCCACACATCTATCTTAATATCCTCATCGTTGCAACTCTCATCTTCTACTCATGTGCTCAAGTCATAGCCTAACATTCAACTCTATATAACATAGCAGGTCTAACTGTCATTTTTTAAAATTTTCTTTTAAGTTTTAAAAGTACTTTACAATCACAAAGAATAGTCGATGCTCTCATCCATTTCAATTATTCTATTTGTATTTTATGTTATAACAACTCTCTCAACCCCTCCATCATTTGCAAAAATGATTCTAAATATTTAAAAATTTCAGCTACAAACAAATCATTATTTCCTAACTTAATAATTGTCTCATTATATCTAATATTGCTAAATTTAAATTTCATATATTCTTTCTTTACTATACTAAGTATAAGATTTTTCACTTTTAGTGTTTCCCTTCAAGCTTCAAATTTAGTATTTACTCCTTTACATGTCTCATCTATCAAAACAATATCATCTGCAAATAACAAACATCATAGTATTATGTCTTGAATGTGTTTGTGAATTTATCCATGATTAGTGTAAAAAGACAGATTTAAAATTGATCTTTGATGTAATTTTATCTTTATGAGAAACGCTTCGATTAATCCTCTTAGCGCTTTCACTCAACTCATTAAATCCTCATACATATCATTAATTATTTTAATATATGCTATATTAACATATTTCTTTTTTAGAATTCTCCACGTAATTTTCCTTGGGACTTTATCATAAGTTTTTTCAAGATCAATAAATATCATGGGTAAGTTTTACTTTCATTCCCAATACTTTTCAATTAGTTGTTTGAGAAGGTGTATAGTTTTTATTGTCGATCTTTCCGATATAAATCCAAAGTGATTTTCGATCACCGTGATCTTCTTCCTTAATTTCTTTTATTACTCTTTCTCATAATTTCATTGTATGACTCATTAGTTTAATATCCTTATAATTTACATAATTTTGTATGTCTCATTTCTTTTTATATAAAGGAACTAAAGAATTTGTCCTTCACTAATCAGATATTTTTTTCGTTTTCAATATCAAGTTAGATAACTTTGTAAGTCATTCAATACATTGCTTGCTTATGCACTTTCATACCTCTATCGAAATATCATCTGGTCCCGCTACTTTTTCATTTTGCATCCCATTTAAAGTCTGTTTTACTTCTAAAAGTTGAATTCTACAATAAAAATTTAAATTTTTATACTCCTTTAACCTGTTTAAATTATCTAAGTTAATTTGATCACTTAAATCTTTATTGAAAAGTTGATGAAAATATCTTTTTCATCTTTCTTTTATTTCTTCATTATCCATTAGTACGAAATTGCATTCATCTTTAATGCATCCTATTTTGGCAAGATCTCTAGTTTTTTTCTCTAGCTTTAGCTATTCTATGAATATCTTTTTCTTCTTCTTTTGTATTCAATTGTTGATATAGGCGTTAAAAATGTTTCATTATTAGTCTCACTTATTTTTTTTTTTGGCTTCTTTCTTAGCCAGTGCATACTTTTTAAAGTTTTTCTCGTTCTTATAAGCCTATAATACCTTATAGGCTTTTCATTTTTCTTTCACTTTCTTTTGTAGTTTCTTATTTCACTATTAAAATTCTTTACTTAGTAGTGCACATCTTTTTGACTCATCTAGTAGACATTTAACTATTATTTTTAACTTTAATATCATCTTATCCCATATCAAAACTGCAGGAGATACACTAGGCAAAATTGCAGGAGAGAAAGCTGGTATCTTCAAGGTTTTGTTGTTTCAGTGATAATATGCTATCAAATGTCAAATTTCAGGTACTTTTTCTCCATAGCTTGTATTTCATTCTCTCAGAAAGGAGTGCCTGCATATACTGCACCGCAGCCAGAAGAAGCAATGAAAGTGCTGGTAGATAAGGCTTCTCAATTAAATGTAAGAACATGCTTTCAATTATGGTCAGTCAAGGTACTAATGCTATGACTGGAATGATAAACTCATAATATTCACATCTGAACCGCACTTCTTCTCATTCCACCACAGATTTCACTTCAAGTAGTTTCACCTTTAGACCCTGGAAAACTTAGAATTCAACATCTTGGGCTAGATGGGGAGCACCAATATATAAACGCTAGTCTTGCTATTGCCTTGTCCAGTACATGGCTAAAAACAACTGGAAATTCAAAAGGCATAAACTTAGACCAAGATGTATGTGGTTTCTTATTTTTACTATTTTCATTTATTTTGTCATTTCAAGCAAATAATCACCTCATTATTCATGGCGAACAGAATTTACCTGAACAGTTTATCAGAGGCTTATCAAGGGCCAGTTTAGAGGGGCGAGCGCAGATTGTTCCTGATTCATTTGCACAACAGCTAAACTCCAATATTGGAGACTTGACTTTCTACCTTGATGGAGCACACAGCCCAGAAAGTATGGAGATGTGTGCAAAATGGTTTTCTCATGTTATAAGAGTTGACAGTTTAAACTCGGAGAAACAAGCTCTTAAGAACAATTACATCAAAAAGGTAAAATTTCTCTTTTTTCACTTGCCTTTAGTAGGGAAAAAAAATAGATAAGGTCTATCAACAACTTCTAAGAGTTTCTGCTGCAGGGAGTTCACCCTAATTCACTGGGAGGGGAAGAATATTTACATATACTTCTATTCAACTGCATGTCAGTTCGAGACCCACAGCTCTTGCTTCCACGTCTGGTCAATACTTGTGCACAGCTTGGTAAGTGAAAAGATGAAACTTGCTGTTTGGATGTTGAGCCATTAACAGATGTAATTTTTTGCTTTTTCTAAATAAATGTTCTTTCAATTTTGTATCCTATAAATGTATTGTCTTGTTTCTCATATTTCTCTTTTATTGTTCATCTGGGCATTTTTTAGCATTTTTTATTGTCTCTGCTCTCAATTGCCTTTGTTTACCTCTTAAAATTTGCACACTGTGAACAACTTCTGGAATTGTAGCTATGGTGATCGTGTTTGAAGATATTGGGAGCATCCTGTCCATATTTTATTTGTACTACTATTAGCTAAAAATTCCTCAATTTCCAATTTTCTCCAACCCTAAAATAAACTCGTTTTTATTTGTAATTTTGTGGAACTTATCTATTTCTTGGTTATGAATTATGATGCAGGTGAATGCTCATGCGAACACTGAGCAATATCTTGTTCTTTGATTTTGAAATCTTTTTTAACACAACAATGCAAATCATAGCTTATTTGGCAAATTGTAGTTTGACATTTGACCCCGGAGTTTACCAAATGTGCATCAATTTGACCTCGAAGTTATCATATGTTTCTATTTGGTCCTTATTGTCTCAAAACTTGGCCAGCTTCGTCCACAATTGGCGGCAGTAGTAGTTACCTGTTTTTTGCATGATCAAGCGGTGGAACCGTTGAGGGTAAAAGTATCCTTTTTCTGTTGAAAGTATTTACTGCAGCTAATGTTCCACAATTACACAGTCATGGAGCTCACTTATGGAGGATGACAGGTAAGCATCCATGAGAAACATGTGAAGATGAATGAAGCAGATAATTTGCCTGCCAAGAAAAGAGTTGGGGACGTGTTGTAGGTTGGATATATACGGATACACACACAATTTTAGCTTACCAATCTTTGTTCTCTCGAACACATGAACATTAACTGACCTTGGACATGATTAGGTTAGGTGTTTGGGGATGTCAGGAACCAAACCAATGCATCAGGGGGTTGATAGTTGATGCACATTTGGTAAATTTGGGACAAATTGAGATGATTTGTTCAAACTTGAATGGTCAAATTTGAAATTTTGTTTAGGGGCTACTGTAACTTGCCTTATTATGTTTGTCAATGTATAACAAAGTTTGTATAGTACTTGCCAATTCCCATGAAGTAGCCATATATATGGTCGTTCCAGGCCTTTAGATTATGATTGTAGATATTTATCTCGACGTCTGAGTAACAACTGCTCACTTATCACATTCAGGAGTGAAATTCCATAAGGCTCTCTTTGTGCCAAACCAATCAGTATACAACAAAGTAAGTTATGATGCAGCAGCACCAACAGCTGATGCCCATCAAAGTGATCTGTCATGGCAACTGACACTGCAGAGGGTATGGCAAAACCTCATTCGAAGTGAACAAGGTTTGTCGTATTATGTGCTTGATTTTTGATTAGTTTATTGTATGCCTTGTGATTCTTTTGTGAGATACAAATGTACATACTTCATTAGCAAATTTTGAAGTTAATTCACTGACTATTTCAGACCCAGGTGACATTAGTGAATATGGTGGCAGTTTAATATTTCCTTCTCTCCCATTGGCCATAAAGTGGCTCAGAGAAAGGGCTCTTCAAAATAGATCTACTCAATTTCAGGTATGAAACTCGTTTCGCTAGTTCCTGGAAACTTTAAGTTGCATAACTATGAAATCCTCAAAAACAATCTAGCTTGATTCCCGTAGCATGCATTTTTGGATATTCTATTTCTATATTAGTGTTTGAATGAACTTTGTATCTTATTAGCGACAGTATGGTCATATATTGACAGAGAACTGGCAGTATGGTGATTTACATTTTTAATATAATTATGGTCATTGAAAGTAAACTATATCGAGGTTTTTAAGATATTGATCACTGTGATTCACAACTGCAACTCGTCATCGATTGAGTGAATCCATGCTCCATATTACAATTTGTATGCACATCTCCATTGAAACTGAGCTAATTTCTTCACATTTTTTTTTTAAATTTCAGGTTCTAGTAACAGGATCCTTGCACCTTGTGGGTGATGTACTGAGATTAATCAGGAAATGATACTTTGCCGATTCAATTAATTTGCTAGTCAAGTTCATAAGCTTCGCTGATTTTTTTTTTTTTTTTTTGGTAGTGAATCGAGCAATAGGTATTCAATTTATCACATTCTTTTTATCGACCCTCCGAACTTTAGGAGGAGATTGGCAACTAAGTTTTGAATTATTTCACTTGTTAAAATTCTTGTTCCTTTAACCTGAAAAGACAGCAATGAGGATTTGATTTATTCTTGAAACTTTGTAAAGAAATGTATACGATAATCGAGTTGTAACATTGTTTCCAGATTTCCATGATCCTGTTTGTTCCCTAATAAATGTGTTTTCTGTAAAATATGTTTTTAAAAACTTTTACAAAATAGGGGAAAAAAAATCTTATATTCACCACCCTTCCTGTTTTCCTGGAAGCCCTATCCTGAATGCAAGAACCATGTAAGGTCAAGAATATTCTCCATGATGATCAGTAATTGAAGTTGTTGAAGAGGTCGGACGTATCCTGCCATTGATGGTAATCCTGCTCCAGCCATGTTGACTCGGGCGGCATCCAAGACAATGGTACTGCAGTTAAGGCTTCCTCTGTCAGTTCCGGCAATAATGCCACTGCAGTTAAGTCTTCCTCTGTCAGTTCCGGCAATGGCACTGCGCTTAATTCTTCCTCTGTCAGTTCCGGCCATGCCAGTGCAGTTAAGTCTTCCTCTGTCAGTTCCGGCCATGGCGCTGCAGTTAAGTCTTCCTCTGTCTGTTCCGGCGATGGCACTGCGGTTAATTCTTCCTCTGTCAGTTCCAGCCATGGCAGTGCAGATAAGTCTTCCTCAGTCAGTAACGGCCATGCCACTACAGTTAAGTCTTCCTCCGTCAGTTTTGGCTCAACCTCTGATACCGCCGCGCCCACCACCTGTTCAACCGGAGGCCGCGGCGGGTCCGCCAGCATCCGCGCCTTCTCCCTCTCGATTCTGTTGCTCAACAACACCAGTTTCATCTCCACCAACCTCACGAGCTCCGCGGCCTCCTCGATGCCCGCGTCGCACATCCTCCGCCCGCCGGCGGACAGCACCTCGTGCAACAGCAGGTTCGCCTCCAGCTCCCTGTTATCGCGCTGCTGCCGGCGGACCTGGTCCTGCAACTTGGCCACCCGCAGGCGGAGGAAGCCCTCCTGGTCCATCTTCTTGCGGCCCTGGTCCGGTTCCGGCGCGGCCCTAAGTCGCGCCAACACGCGCGCCGCCTCCGCCGGCGACGGCCACACCTCCGGCTCCGCCTTCTCCGGCCCGTAGACGACGCCGCAGACGTCGACTCCGCAGAGGGTGGCCAGCTCGCTCAACTTCTTGAACAGACTCTGCTTCCGCTTCTTGAAGGTGGCGCGTCGCGTGGCGTCGTGGGCGATCCACGCAAGGGTAACCTTCTTCCTCGCCATCCTCCAGCTTTCAGCAATTCTAATTGACCTTGTTCTATCGACGAACTCTAATTTATAGCCGATGGAATTCTAATTCCTAAGGATTCAAATCCAGTCAGAATCCTTGATTGAAACTGATTAAAATTTCTCACAATCTTATAGCAATGATTAATTAATTATTCACTACCAAAATTGGCACTCCTAAACATACCCCTTTTAGAAGTATAGGTATAGGTATAGGTTCTATCAACGAACTCTAATTTATAGGCAAGGCGAGCGAATTCTAATTCCTATGGATTCAATGAACGAATCCAGTCAGAACCCTCGATTCTCACTACTAATTCCCGAGTATTTAAAGAAATAACCCAGTCAATCCTTGATTGAAACTGATTGAAATATTTCAGAATCTAACAGCAATGATTAATTAATTATTCACTACATCAAAAATTGGCACTCATAAAATCGATTCAATTTTTTTGGGTCGTTTGATTTGTTTCGTCCCGTTCAAAATGTCGTGTGAGACGTTGAAAACCTTCAACCTTTGTATTACTGATCCCAACCTTTAAGTATTCAACTACAATAATTTATTTATTTATTTTAAAAAAAAATCCACCGATCCACTCTGCCTTTTTTTTGTCATATATATATATATATATATATATATATATATATATATATATTTCTCGTATCATTTCTTCGTTTTTGATTTACATCTCATTGCCCATGTCTTTGCTTGCAGATCTTATCGACCTCTACTCTAACCTCTCCGACTGCATAAAGAAGATCATTGCGCGAGTCTGACCATATTTTAGGGCGGAATATAAGCAGGCCGGCCCATTTATCCTCTCTATTTGGGCTAGTCTGCAATCCCGGCCTTTTATGTGCCCAGCCTGGTTTGTGATCCGGCATCACCCCCTTTCTTGCCTTGTGGCCCAAGGCAACCGAGAAGTACTATTGACCGTTCGATGAGAATCTGACGGTCAATAGCACACTCGAACAAGAAGAATCCTTTCTCTATTGACCATCTCGTTCTCGCTTCGTTCAGGTTCTTCTATTTGCACGCTAAGGCTTCGATCCAAGCGGGGGAGGAGTAGACGAAGAAATGCAAGGGATGGAAAGACTGCATCGCATCTTCTCGGGTGCCGGCGGGATGGGCCACCCGCCGACTGATTCCCCGCAACTCGACTCCGCCGAGCAGGTCTACATCTCCTCTCTCGCCCTCCTCAAGATGCTCAAGCACGGTAATTGCGACTGACGACCCTTACGTTTCCAGCTCTTCCTTGTATTATAGTTTGACAACGACGATGGCGACTTTTTTTCTCTTTGGTCTAAGATTAGGGTTTTTTGTTTTTATGTTGGGGAAACAGGGAGGGCTGGGGTGCCCATGGAGGTGATGGGACTGATGCTTGGGGAGTTCGTGGACGAGTACACCGTCAGGGTCGTCGACGTCTTCGCGATGCCTCAGAGCGGGACGGGTGTTAGTGTGGAGGCCGTTGATCACGTTTTCCAGACCAACATGCTCGACATGTTGAAGCAGACCGGAAGGTCTCTCTCTTTTTCCTTCTCCTATAATTTATTTTTTTCTTGGGTGCTTTTTGTCAGATTTGCTGATCTGCTGCAGATCTGCGTGCTTGGGGCGAAATAGCAGTTTGCTACTTCTTTTAATCCATTGTTTAACTGAGTTTGTACTGTTGATTCGAGTTGGAGTTTCTGCTTATGACTCTTGGGTTTTTCAATTTTGTGTTCATAATGACCAATCAATATGCTTCATAACTTGTATCTCTTTTAGGTATATGGCGATAATGAATATTGATTTGTGAAGCTATGCACTGTGCTCATAATGATCCTTTGGAGGGAAAATTAGTGGGTAGGTTGCAATTCATAGCCCATAGGTTGGATCAGTAGTCCAAATATGTGCATCGACTGTGAAATACAGATCCGTGGGTGTTGTTTAAACAAGGTGTTCGCCTAGCACTTTTCACACTGACGGTTTTTGGAAAGACAACAATGGGCAAGTAATTTTTTTTTAAACAGAATGAGCTGAGTGTTTTTAATAAGACTATCATTCCTTGATTAATTGGCCAGGATAAAAAGGTGGGTGTCCACTATCAACATCCATGATTTTTAGATGTCCCGGGCTAAAAGGACCTCTCTGGCACAGCATGCATTTGTTTTCTTAGCTAGGATTTCCTACATGTTACTTTAAATAAATCAATTTATGATATGGGAAAGGATTAACACCATACGAAGATAAAGACAAAAAAGGCCTATGTTTGGAGTGAGGTAGCAGAGTTTTAAGTTCTGATCTCTGTTTTGAACTTGCAATATTTTTCTGTTGGTTATCCTTTATGTAACCTTCTGATTGCATTTCCTTTTCTCGATTTATGACTGGCATGAGGCATACATCTTGGTTTGAAGGATGTCGCTATCTTTTGCTGAACCAACATTTTGTCATGGTGATACCTAGATCATCTTTTATGATAAAATGAAAAGGGACAAAATCTCTATCAAGTTATCATCTCTACAATTATTTTGTTTCTTGTGAGACACTAAAAATGCAACAAGTTATGTCCATCCTTTGTTTGATTTTTTTAACCTTGTTTTAGGGCATGACATTAATCATGATTATGAGCATCTCCATAATAGAATATTAAGTATCTCTACTACATAGATAAAAGGTCAATCATTCTCGATCAAGTTGGTTTGATGTTGTAAGGAACTATTTAGTTGAAAGGAACATCAATTGCACATTAATTAACTAGCATTTCAAATTTCTAAATTTTAAGTTATAGCCTTTCACATTGAAGACACATGCTGTTTTGCATGTTTGATTTGGAGTTTCAAGCTACAATTGATTGATTATGATCCCCTATTTTACTTGTCTGCTGTGTCTAGAGAACAATGATGGTTAGTTGGCTTTGTAATGTTTGTTGTCTTCTTGCAGCTACTTTTTTGATCAATTTCAAACAACACTTTCGATGTTTGTTAACATCTGACATGAATCAATGTTTCTAATTTGTGTGGTCTCAGTTGTTGCATAGATAGTTGATTCCTGTATGATACTTTTTCTACTTATAATTTTTTTATTCTTCCTCTCAAGTGCATAAAATTGTTTAACTTCACTTCTTTTAAGTAATATGACTATTGAAACTTGTGTACTATGTTTTGGATATATTTCAGTTAATTGTGCTTGTTTATTGTATGTGTTATTGTTCCATTTGTTTTATTGCCATTTGCAAAGTTTTGGATTGTGATTCTTTAAGGATTGGCAAGTGCTTGTTCACCATCTAGAATTGATTTCCAACTCTGCAGCATCTAGAACGTGTTGGCTATCCTAGATAAATTAAACAATAGTCCATTGTGAAAATTATGTATTGAAGCTATGGAGGATCAGGTCTTTATAGGCTAGTAGAAGTGGTAGAAGTTGCTCTAGAAAGGTTAGATTTGCTGTTCATCGAGATAACATTGTAGTAATGGAGTTGAAAGAATCACAGTAAATATGATATTTGTGTGAGTTTCATGGGAAAAAATTGGGTCACAGAAGAACGAACTTCCGTAGTTTTTATTTTTATTGTGATTTCTGTGGTCCTACTGAGCATATACGCGATGTAATTTGGAAAGGCTGTGCTGATGACGTCCAATATTCTAATGCTAGATTACTTGGCTACAAATGTGGAAAAGGAAGATGTCGAAAGTTTTCCACTTTTTGGTGGGTTTCTGTGTCCATCAACTAGGCAACAGGGTTGGTGAAAGGTGCCTTTGTGGGTAGTCATGGATTTCGGGGAAATATGTGTCCTTTGTTCAGCAAAGCAGAAACAATGAGGGTTTTCCCTCTTAGCTCAGTCCAATTAACCTTATGTGTGCTTATTCTTACGTTTTACTTGTATCATTCAATCATTGGACTATTGCTGAAATTTTTGAGATTTTGGCTTTTAAATTCTAGATGTGGAATTGTTTCATTGTGATTCTAATTTTGCAGACCCGAAATGGTTGTCGGATGGTACCATTCTCACCCAGGCTTTGGTTGCTGGCTTTCTGGTGTTGATATAAACACGCAGCAGGTATGTAGTCCTCTGCGAATCACCTAAGCCTTTGTTCTTCTGCTGCTTCAATACATGTGTATATGTCTTTGCTCATGTGATTTGGCTACAAAATATTTTTACAGTACAAGTAAACATGCGTGTAAAACATTCTGATGCCTTTTTTACCTGATCTTAAATGACATGGCTTCCTGCAGAGTTTTGAAGCCCTCAATCCAAGGGCAATAGCCGTTGTTGTAGACCCAATACAAAGTGTGAAAGGGAAGGTGGTTATTGATGCTTTTCGCTTGATCAATCCTCAGACGATGATGCTTGGCCAGGAACCACGTCAAACAACATCCAATGTTGGACATCTCAACAAGCCATCCATACAGGTTAAGTACATGATGAATATTGTTCTTGGTCATACTAAATTAGTCATCTTTCTATACTTGGTTTACATCTCGGTGTTGTTTACCAGGCACTTATCCATGGGCTGAATCGGCATTACTATTCTATCGCAATAAATTATAGGAAGAACGAGCTCGAGGAGAAAATGTTGCTGAACCTGCATAAAAAGAAATGGACAGATGGTTTGATACTTCGGCCATTTGACACTCATTCCAAAACCAACGAGCAGACAGTCCAGGTATGCAATATGTGATGCTACAATAAGTGATTGTTATTTCCGTGATAGAACATGCTGGAATATTAAACCATTGTAGTTCAGAAAAAATATCTAGCTTTCTAGCTCTTGTAATCATCGAGTATAATTGCTTCATTATCAGGAAATGTTGGATCTGGCTATCAAATATAACAAAGCAGTTCAGGAGGAGGACGAACTTCCACCGGAAAAATTGGCCATTGCAAATGTCGGAAGGCAAGATGCAAAGAAACATCTGGAAGAGCATGTGTCTAACTTGATGTCTTCCAACATAATCCAAACTCTAGGAACCATGTTGGACACAGTAGTATTTTAGAGTACGGCTTAGGATTTCTTCCTGAGATAATCCTCAACTGAACAATCATATTTAATCTATTCATGACTCCCTGTGTTTTGCTAAAAGAAAAGACGGCAGTGCTAGTCTTTCAAGAGATTACTATACCAGAGGGTTACATTGTGTTCTAATGGAATTTGGTCATTTCATAATATTATAATTAATAGGGTAGATTTGTCGAGTTTATTTTTATTGAATTTTCATCTTTGTTTCAACCAAGCTTTGTTAGAGGTATTTTCGCACTGTTCATTCTTTCCTTTTGCAAAAGAAAGGAAGAATGATATCCATTAAATGAGCACATGAAGCTTAATGGAGCCAGTGCACAAGGCGCACAAGTGGATTAGTTACTGTGGACCTACAGTCACGTATCGACCAGATTATCGTATTCGCTAACTCAAGCCTTGCACGGTCCAATACGTTTGCTGCTTATGGTCGGCTCTGAAACCCGTGCAAGGCTTGGGACCGTGCAAGACTTGCCCTCAAGTTTTGTGCGCTGGAGACTCCAATACGTTTACTGCTTATCCGTGAGATGAGAAAAGTGTAGAGGCTCATTTGGTGAAATAGATACCGAGCGCCCATATGATTTTGTCACAACAACTTGGTGTAGTTAGTTGGAGGCCATCCATTCAGCAACCTATAAATGTGGAACCAGAGGATGGTATTCCTGCCATTGCCAACCCTCCACTGAAACCCAAGCCTTGCACGGTCCCAAGGCATTCAATAAAACACGACCCCAAACCGTCTGAGTTTGTTGTTGCTCTGGCCTGCTTAAGAAGCACAAATGCCCTTGTTCATCACCCCATAATTTCCTTTCTATGCCCTTGCCCAAACAGCACTAGATGTTTTTCCCCTCCCTCAATTGTCTCTAATAATAAAATAATGTCTCTAATAAAAATAAATAAATAAATCAAACGGATACCAACGTCAACTATTTCAACCAACTTAAATTTTTCCAGGGCAAATTCAGATGGCTAGTACAGCCGTGTTAATGTTTGAAAGGGCAAGAGATCGATTCTTGAAGGTGACGACCAGACTATCAATAACTCCGCATTTCTGCGCTAGCCATCTGAGACCTGATTTACCTCCCTCCACACGTAGGGGCAGCGGTGGGGGATCGCTAATGTGGCGGTTCCACATTTTTAAATTTCCTAAGATATCGAATCTCAAAATCCATAAATATGTCGTAACTATATATCAATCATAGAGTTTCTAATTATATGCGTGAATGTCCTACTACTGCATCATAACCCGAGGAGTTTGTTCAAAAAACATTCAATTCTATACAAAATTGAAATCGTCAATCTAATAACCCCTATCGATCTATCCCATGACCATTATGAAGGAGGTAAATTACGGTGGACCTTTGGCCTTGACACGATTGGCCAAGGTAGAGGAGGATCATTTAACACTAGGGAGAAATTTTAGATCCTTCTTCAGAATCGATCCATGCTCATTTCGTAAGTGTCGTCTTACCTCAATCAAGACGTCATTCCCACGAAGACATCCAAAGAGCATTCAAGTCAATAATAAAAAGTCGCTCATGATTTCCCGATCTAGGGTGATTTAATTGAACCTAAATCTCCAATCCATCTTACTCTTGGCTCTTTGCCAATTGTCTTTAGAGAAAACATAGGACTTGGAAGGCCCATTCATCCTAAATTGTCATATTACAATAATTTAAGTAAGAAAATTGTGTTGCTGACTTAATTATGTTATCATCCCAAATTATTTTGCATACTCAATTTTATAATAATTTAATCCGACAAATCAAATCCTTAATTAATGATTTATATTTTGTTTCATGTAAGTTGGAATTGATTTAAAATCTGGAAATAATTGAGATTTAATTTGCTTAAATTTTTTTTTAGCTTAATTATTATATGGTAAGTTAAAGTTGGAAAGGAAAAGAAAGTTTCAAGAAATGATTAACTATTTCATAAAATATGCTATAATTTTTTTTTTTTGAAAATTATGACAATTAAATTTGTCAATTTTATCACATTGGCCAAATTTATTTAACGGCTGCAATAAAATTATCACATTGGCCCATCAAAACACAGGCCCAATAACTTCCCAATATATATATAAAATGTAGATAACGAATGCACATTGAAATTTATAATTGGAAAAGGTCGCAGGCATCCCCGTCCATCCATCTCGAGGAGAAGTGAACAGTTCGACGTTTCGCCATGGCGGCCGTACCCTTGCTCCACTACCACCGCCTTCTCTTCCGCCCCGGCCTCCACCTCTCACGCGTATCTTTCTCCCCTCCCCTCCTCCGGTCTTTCTCCTTCCCCGTCTCCGCCCGGTCCTCCTCTTCCTCCTCCTCATCCGCCTCGACGGCGTGCCGAGGTGAATTCTCATCAACCGTCCCTTGTTCGCGCATTCACGTTTCTCGCTCTATTCATCTCACCAAAGTTCTTTCAGACGAAACCGAGGAAATCGCGCAGCAACAGCTCATCGATGTGAACCCGCCAAGAGGGACGAGGGATTTCCCTCCTGAGGACATGAGGCTGCGCAACTGGCTCTTCCAGCATTTTAGAGAGGTAAAGTTACGGTAGGTGACTTTGATCACTTCGGTTTTGTGTTCTCTGGATGTTTGAAGTGGTACTTAATGGCGTACCTGCAGGTATCCCGGATTCTATCTTTCGAAGAGGTTGACTTCCCGGTCCTTGAGTCTGAGGCGCTTTTCATCAGGAAGGCTGGGGAAGAGATAACCCAACAAGTACGTAATATGAGTTGCGAGGTTGTTCTTTTGGAGAAAATAGATAGCATTTAATTATCTGGTCTTGCTGAAAACATAATTTAATGCCTTTGACTGAATTATATCCTTAATAAATTTACCTGATCCCTTCCTCCGAAAACACCAGACTTCATACAGGAACGTTACATTGTCATAAATGTTGTTATCATCTAACCTGTGTTTATTCCAAATATTTGGGATTGATTACATGAATCTTATTCCTTCGTAACTCTAAGCGAGGCATATCTCTAGGAGCCTCATGATTAATGATTTTGCTAAATTATATTTTGGCATCTACCAATTGCGATGTCATTTAATGATTATGCACAACTTAGGTGTTATATCTAAGTTTGAATCATGATTTAAAATTTCGAGTTGGATCGAGAGTTTCGGTTTATGATTAGAACGATATGATTTTGTTATAATATCGTGCCATGCTGCTGGCCTGCAGTGCTAGTGCCGGACTGCCGGTGTTGATTCCAGTGCCAGGAATGACAAATTCCGCTTGTGCTATCCGGCACAGTACGAAATTTTAAATCATGGGTTGAATACTGTTACAGTTCTCATTTCCAATATTTCCCTGAGTAGTTGTGGATTTCTTACATCATTTGTTTGCTAGGATGTTACAGTATTGTTTCATTTCAAGTCCTTTATGGTATGTTGATGCGGCATAGACCGTTTTTGTTATATGTGGTACTTCTAGGTGCTTGTTACTCATGTTCATCATTAGATACTAGGCTGCATATGCAGGGTATGTTAGTGTATCAATTTAAACACTATATGATAACTTCATATTGGGTTAGCGGTATTGGCAAAACATGCAATATCATGGCTGTTGAAAACTATAAGGCATGCTAAGTAAGCCAAGGGCAATAGGTGTCCAATTATTTTATTTAGTTCATTTTAGAGTGCAGATCAATTTATATTCCCTCATCCTTCCTACAGGAAGGCCCAGCTTAATTGTGGTGGATATACTTGTATCATAACAATTACGCTTCAATTGAAGAACCTATTCTATTAAAAGCTCAGTCGATTGTTTGATTTTTTAATTAATTTTGAACTGAAATAGAGCCTGATTAGTGTTTTCCTTAATGGATTCTTACTGTCGAATACATTTGAAGTTAAATCCTCATACACAATGATTTGGTGAAAGGTCAAAATGTATGATCATCTTTCTAAAGGTGGAAAAATCCTTGTGGAGATAGTCAGGGCATATGCCTCTTTTGTTTTTTTTATTGTTTGATTTACTTACTGAGAAAGAGGTTATAATTTTGCGAGAAAGGTTTTACATTTTGATAAAATATGCTTGCTCATGCAATATGTGTTGACAAGCTATAGACTTTTTGTGATAATGGATCATTCACTTTTTGAAGTGCATGCTCAAAATGTGTAATGTCTGATAGAATAATTTTGAGTGACTCTGGACAAATTACTGTATGTCATACAATGTTCATAAGGCAGAGAATCTAAACCTTAGTTTAATTCAGCAAAGATGATACTACTTCCCTTTTTTGCCCTATGCGATATGCTATTTTAGATTTTTTAATTTTTCAATATAATACTCTTCATGATCAATGAAAACCCACAACATGTTCATGATTTGGATAACTTTTTAATACATGTTAAATATTATTGAAATATTTACATGGAATGATTTTGACTCATAACCTTTTCGATTATCAGTTGTATAATTTTGAGGACAAAGGAGGCCGCCGTGTTGTGTTGAGGCCTGAACTCACCCCCTCACTTGCACGGCTTGTAATCAAGCAAGGGTAATATTTTACATAAGACATTTGAAGACATCCAAATTTCACATTGCACATGCATGCCCTCCTCTTGAACTCTGCTTAACTTATGAAGTTTTTGCAATTATCCACAGCTGTAATAGTTCATAGTACTTGCAGTATCTTTCACCAGACCTAATGCCACGAGTCTTTTTGCTCAGAAAGTCTGTCTCTCTTCCATTAAAATGGTTTACGATCGGGCAATGTTGGAGATATGAACGAATGACAAGGGGAAGACGTCGAGAGCATTATCAATGGAATATGGATATCTTTGGTGTAACCAAAGTGCGGGTATGCCCAATTTCACATTACATTATTTATAGATATTTGCATTGATACATTGATTGCACATGATGCATTACCTTTCTTTGTCATATGAATGATAAAGATTATGGCTTCCCTGATTCTTTGTTTCTGTGTGGTTCAAGGTATTGAACACAACGTTGATAAATTTCTAGTGGTAATTTGTAGCTTCTGATAAATAAATTATTTTGTTGCTTAGAAAAAAGTTATTGCCATGAAATGACGATTTTATTATTGTTGTCATGGGCAAAAAATATTGTTATGCACATAGACCTAAACCATAATGGGATCAACACAGATGAGACTTACTGTAACCACATTGGTTGCCACAAATGCCTGCTGCAACAAATGAGTGATAGGAGATGGGAGTCACAAGAGAAAGCTATGTTAACCTAAAGCATTCTTACCCAGAAACCTATTTTTTAATCCATGAACCCATTAAATTATTAGTTACCTTGCTGCAGCAGCATTGAAGTTTTCTTTTTTGGTTCAACAATTTAAAACTTCTTACCTTCATTTCAATGGCTTTTGAGTCTTCTGCTTCAGTTTAGCAAGGTAAGGTGATGCAACACCAAAAGTGGATTAAAACTTAAATGGAGAATTGGTAGTAAATTGACATGCAAGGGGCCATCTCACATTAGTGAAATCTCATAAAGCAGAAGTTTATTAAATTCAAAGCTAACTTAAAAGACAAAGAGGAGTCACAAAGTCATTATTTTAAAATGATTAAAAGGCCTAGCCTCCTCAACTAATCTTCATAAGTATAAGCTTTAATATATGGTAAGAAATACAACAAACGTTTAAGATCGCCATGTAACTTTTGAGAATTTAAATCTCAGAAGTAAAACTAACCTTAAAATGAATAAAATTTGAACCACATCATTTTCGATGAAGGAAAACTCAACCCCAAGTGAGTGCTAGTTCCTTTCTTATCTTGATTCTTGAGAAATTGAGTAGTGACTTTATTTTCTTTCTTTTTGGTCATCCTTTTTGATAAGGAAACACTGCAATTGATCAACAAGGTAAAAATGCTCTTTGTTGCTCTTTTGTGAATACTTAACATGTAAGATTGAGACTAGAATGCCTTTCGCTAAATTGACATATTTTCTAATTTGAGAAATAAATTAATGGTTAAATAAGTTGGGAGATGTAGAAGTAAGCATTAAAATCAATTTTTTTTATCACAATAAAAGATGTTACAATGAATGTAAATGCTTTTAAAGTAGTTATTCTGGAATTGCTTGGGTTAATGGATCAATAGACATGCCATGTATAGTTGTCATGAATCAATCAACATATTCTTTATAACAATCATTTCCCAATACAATTTCACTCCAAAGATCAATATGTGTCTCTTGTATCAACTTGCCAGAAATCTCACTATAGGCAATGCATAGATATTAAGCCAACCCTTGGGGCTGACAACCTGAGTCATGAATAACTATGATCGTGTACATATGAATTAAAGTTTCAGTTGATGTGTTAATTTACAAAGAAATGGATGCTTTGCATTCTTGTTTTGTTCAGTTTCCTATTTCGGTTTATCTGAATAATGAGTTATATTTTATGAATCTGGCCTAGATTAGTGGCATATGGATTGTTCCATAAAAGGATTAAGTGAATAGGAGTCTCTTCCAAGGATATGACATCTGAAGAATCTCTAAAATCTAATCATTAGGGCAATGTTTTAAAGTCAATTCATTAAGATGATCTCTCTAAACATTAAGTCATTTTTCTAAGGTCAAGTCTTGTGGTTTAAGCAATGATTTTTTATCCTTAGGGAAGGATCACTTTGTGAGACTATAACATTTCTGTGTTAAAGTTATGGGTCCACTAAGGCTTTTCCTTGACGTCACAACACCTATGTACGCTATTAAATTCGAATCAATATCCTATCTGACTTAAGTGTGGTTGTTCTAGGTTTATGAATTTATTATACAGTTGATCAAGTACGATGAAATATATGTGCATTCATTTTTCGTTTCATCTCTAGTTATATTATCATTAGTTCTTCCACTATCATGTTATTCCTTAAAGGAAAGCTATAGTAAAATAAGATATATTATTTGAGAAAGAGGTGTTCTCCTGATTTTGATCCATCGTAGCGGGGAGCTCAGATTATGGGTTGTTGGGGTGTGTGTGCTTGACAAGAGCAATGAAGTACATGATAGATTAATCCTATTTGTGGCTGGAGAGGTGTTTAATTCTTGTGAGAGGCAACAAGGAAAGGGGTGATTCAGAGGGCAATCCTGTGACTGATAGTATGGTGACAGCCGGGGTAGGAAGGCAATGTGCATACGGTGCGGGCAATGGAGCATAGAGCATATCAAGCCCTATTGTGGTCGATGGTGTGGTTGTGTGAGTAAGCCTGTGGTTGACGAGGTGGTTGCAGTGCTAATTGGCAGTTGACCAATGATAGAGTGGTTTTGTAATGCTTGCCCAATGATGTGCAGGTTTTGCACAATTTTGAAGCTAATGTTATCAAGTTAGAAAAATGTTTTTAGTTAATTTTGCATGTTTTAGGATAATACAGTGATATAATATCTCAGGGTTCAGTTACATCAATGTGCTTTTTGTTATTTGGCTGTAGACTTACATTGGTTTTGATATATATATATATAGAAAATAATAATTTAAATTTGAAAATTAAAATTAGAAAACTTTCATGAACAGTATTTTCTATTTGTTGAGCAGTAAAATCTTCATGCAATCTTTGTATTGTAGATTATGAAAATTTCTTAAATTTCTGCCCAAAATAGGATGTCATGCACTAGTTATTTGAATTGGACAAAAAAGTTTGAATTAGAAAGCATGCATTTTTTTTTTTGATAATCCAGGTCTTCGGGCTTTGCCCAATTGATGCTGGAGGTAGATGATTTTTAGAATATTCGTCCCTATTTGGGATTCGAATCCTGATTCTTCTATATGCATTTTGTTTCAGCTTTCGCTCAGTGGTCACTGTAAGATCGCTTATGTTATCATGGACTTGTCTTGCTTTGTGATAGGCAGAGGCTGAACTTATTCATGCTATTGTTCTGTTATTTGAACGGCTTGGAATAACATCATCAGATGTGGGAATCAGAGTCTCTAGCCGAAAGGTATTTTCATACAAATCCTTCATCTTCTTGCTATCATTTAAATTACCTAGATTCTCTATCACAGAATCATTTAAGAAGCAAAACTTTGACTTATTTGTTATATCAAAAGTGGTAAGGGAGATTGTAATTTTTGGCACATTTTATATTTATTGATGTGGACATAATGTGAGCATGTGCATTGCAGAGTGAAGTCAAGGTTTTACTGTAGGGTGACTAAAATTGCAATTCTCTCAAGAATAGTTATTTACATTCCATACATTTGCTTGTAGAAGCGATTCGAGTAAACAAAGGAAGACGTGTAAGATTGCGTTACATTTCTTTCAGGTGATAAAGCAACAAGTTAAACTATTTTCATCAGTTCCTTAATTGTTCAAGACTCCATGATACCAGGGACAAGACACTTTTGGAACAAAGCCTCTAAAAGGGCACTTTTTTTTTTTTAAATGCCATAATAAGGCGCCATCTTTTATAGCATCACTATTAAGGCTTTGTGTCCCCATGGGGATGGCGCGATGGTAAGGCAGGGGGGTTGCTTGCAGAATGGGCAGGGTTCGATTTCGGATGAAGGGTCTAAAATCCCCCCTGGCTTCGGATGGACCCCTCCCTGCCTTGCCACCGTGTCAAGGGACTTTGCCCCCCCCCCCTCCCGCCCCGTGATTTACCTCCCTCTCGCCAGTGCCCTGGGACGGGTGGCAGGGGGCTACTAGTTGGGCAGATTCCCAACTTTGCAGATTATTAAGGCTTTGTGAAAAAAAATAGTGCTCCTCAGAATCACATTGTGCTCCAAGCATCATGGACCCAAAATATGGTTGTGCATTTAGCATGCTTTGACCAAAATATTTTTCCTGAAGAATATCTCTGGAAATCAGGCATTGAAATTGGTTTTTCAATGTTGAAATTGTTGGGAAAGCAGAATTGTCATTGGTAAAGTCTGTTGATTAGCAGCAATCCCACATTAGCGAAGTTCCAATCAGTGAACAGGTGTCTGCTTTTCAATCTTGTATGTCACCGAAAACTCAAGTAGGATTAATATCATTTCTTATGACAAGGTTCTCTTTAAATAGCCATCTTAAAATTTGAATGCAGGTGGACTTTTAATCTTCCTAATGTATTGGCTAAAAGTGTTACGAATACTGCCATTCTTTTTAAAAAGAATATTAGGACCTTTTTTTATTGAGTATGTTAGGGAATAGGTAACCATCTTAGTTTCAATGAAGGTGCAGTTTAATCTTTTTAATGTAGTAGCTAACGGTGTTGCACCTATTCCATTTCTCAGAGATATTTGTGCTGATTTACTCTTAGATTACAAGTCCAACAGCAAGTCATGGAACTTGCAAAGAGGAGAGTCGCTTAGGAGGAATCAAGGATCATTATTGTTGCCTATACAATAAGAAGCATTTAGATGTTTTTTAATTAAAACAAGTGCTCAGTTATTTGAGTCCAATAACCTGCACAATTGTAGTAACTGGGTTACTAAGCGGTGTAAATTCAAGAAACTATCAATTTATACTAAGATTTCAAAAGTTTGCTACCATTTTTATGAGCTTGGATGCAAGAAAAGCATCTGAAAATCCTTAGTATATATGACTAGGGCATGTTTGTGCAATCATTCTTCTATTTTTATAAGATGATTTTGCATCCGAAGACAGATTTTGGTTCCTCAGTTATAAGGCTCTGTAGGTTGTGAGTTGTAGTCTAAAGTTTCATCACCGTCTAGTTCCTAATATTTGCGGTATTTAACTTAAATCTTATATAGACTATACAATCTGACTAGTGGCCTTTGTCATTTCTGAGAGGTTGCTATAATTATGTTGGTAGGTCTATTTCCCTAGCCAATTTTGATTCGTCTATTATCTATCACCGCTAGCAGTTTCGTTTTCATTATTTGTTTTTTAAACATATATATTATAGTGCAAACTAGTACAGTACTCAAATAACTTACAAATTGATTATTTATCTTGCAGGTTCTTCAGGCAGTGCTGCAAATGTATTCTATACCGGAAAATTTGTTTGCAGAAGTCTGTGTAATTGTCGACAAAGTTAGTTTCCCTCCTGATATGAGTATTTTTATTTTGCTATTTAATGTTGGGTGAAAGTTTTGGTATCTGGACTGCACTGATTATTTACCTCAGAGTGCCTTTTTTGTGCAAGTTTATGATCCATGAGATGTGAAAGTTCCATCAGCTTCAAAGATTTTTCTGTCGATTAAAGATTTTAGTTAGACATTTTTTTTCATTCAGGTTATGCAAGAAAGGTAAGGGATAAAAGTGAGATTTTTCATTTACTAGCAGAACCAGTAAGAACATCACTTAGGTCGTCGAATGTTTCTGGCAACTGCCTCGTAATTCCCTAAATAAATAAATAAATAAATAATTTTCATCTTGACATATGGAAGCTTTGCAAATGAGATGTAAAAAATGTAAACTTTCAAAGTATGCTTCTTAGTAGATGACAAACAGGTGTATTAATCGACACAACTTAGATAACAATGTAAAATTTGTGCAAGTATTGCCATTCTTAATATCCTGTTTCATCGGCCAGATCGGGATAGTTATACAGGAACTACCTGGAGAATCAATGGGAAAAGGGGGAGGGGATGAATTGAAAAGAAATTAAAAACTACTTGTTTTTCTATACTGTAATTTGATTCAACATATTAATACACGGCTTGACCCTTAGCACTGTGCAAATTACTAAGGTTTCACCATTTTCTGACTAATTTTTCCACGTGCATCATTTAATCATTGATACATTCAGATTCTTTGGTTGCTTATATTGCTGAATTGTTTGACGTATCATTGTCTACAATCAGCTATATGATTTTGATCATCCCTATTATGTATGTACAAATTCCTTTCAGTACAGTATATTAAGCTTTTCAGGAATTGGAGTATCGTATCTGGTGGCACACATCACACTCCAAGGTTTTGGCTCCATAGCTTGCAGCGAAGAAGTGCTTAACCTGCTTTACTTTATTTATTGTAGCTATGTATTAATTAATATAGATTTCAGTGGACAGCCACAAACTCATGGCATTTGCCTCAAAAAAACACGAAGCACAATAGTAGAGTATCTCAAGGGAATGCTACTCATTGAGCACATGATTTAATGCTAAGTGTTCTTGCTGCTTATGTTTTCCATCTCGTGTGAATTTTCTAATAAAAACTGAGAACGCAGGTGTTCTTCCGAGGAGATTCATACACTAATCAGCTTAGCTTAATTTAAGTTCCTTCAAGCCCATAGGGCTAACCCAGTTGGTAAGTACAAAGAAGTTTGTTCGTAGTGGACAGGAGTCAATTCCTGGGGAATTCATCACCCTGGGCTATCGATTGATCCCCTTCCTTTGCACTTATCAATTAGGATCCTGATTTACCTCCACCGATAGGAGCAGTCAGAGGGGGCCGCTAATGTAGCGGTTCCACATTTTAATTTAAGTTCCTTCAGAATTTATTATGCTATTACGTCTCTCTCATGGAATTATTTGAAAATATATTTCTTCACTCAGCCAAGCAATATCTTGATATTAATTGTTTTATTTCATTTAAAACTCATCTCCTTAAAGTGTTATTTGGTTATGTATTCTTTGTTGAGTTCTTAAGTGCCGTTTAACTTAGTTTTCAACTGCAATATTTTTTAGCATTTGTTCTTATAATTCTCAGCATTGTCACATATAGTGCAGTTGGGAAAAATCACCAGAGAAGAGGTTGAGAAGGAATTGATGTTGGCTGGGGTGACACTGGAAGCTGTCAAAGGAATAGTTGAAGTACTCTCCCTTAAATCATTAGACATACTTGAAGGTTTGTTTTATAGAAATTTCAACTTTACTACTGTTGTTTTGTGCAAATCAAACGTATATATCATGTTGCATGAACTAATTGAGTGACCATTTCTTATAATTTTTCTAATTGTTTGATTGTAGAGATTCTGGGATCTGATGTTGAAGCTGTTGCTGATTTGAAAAAACTGTTTTCACTTGCTGAGCATTATGGTTATTCTCAGTGGATTAGTTTTGATGCATCTGTGGTCCGTGGACTTGCCTATTACACAGGAATAGTCTTTGAGGTCAGACATCTAATAAGCTATTCTTTCTTGTTAGTGTAAGCTGGTCCGTTTTCCAAAATCATTGACATGCTGGAATTGGTATATACTAAAAGATGGTCATATAAATTTTGATCCGCCCATGACGAGTTAACCTTGTCGTGGCCGGTCCCAAACCTGGATTAAGAAGGAGGGTTGCATTAGGTTGTCTGCCAGCGTTAAACTAAGACAAATGTTTAATAAATGAATTCATCAAACTATTGTACTAATGTTAGGTCCTTCCCCAGAAGGAATACATTACATGGTCCAACTGTAACTTCCCGCCAATGACCACTACATCTCCAAAACTCCGGTGTAGTGATAAATATGCAAGAGTTCGCGTTGTAGGGCTCGACTGTAATGTATCGGCAAAAGCCGCTACATCTCTATGAGAACTTGGATATAGTGTTAAATAAGCAAGAGTTCTCACACCATAGGTTGAATAAGAACAAATATTATAGAAAAATTAATAGTCTAAGATTTGGTACATTGAACATAGAAACTCTCACTGGTAAAGCAATAGAGATAGTAGATACGATGATTAGGAGAAGAATTACTATTTTGTGTGTACAAGAGACAAAATAGATAAGCGAGAAGACAAAAATGATAGAGAATTGGGGTTTTAAGTTATGGTATACAGGAAATAGTAAAATAAGAAATGGAGTGAGTATTATTGTAGATAGTTGTTAAAGAATGAAGTTGTAGGAGTAGTTAGAAAGATTGATAGAATTAAAACTTTCAAAATAGTAGTGGAGAAAGAAACTATGAACATAATTAATGTATATGCACCTCAAGCTGGATTAGATGAATATATCAAAATAAGGTTTTAGGACAACATAGATGAAGTATTACAAAATATTCTATCAAATGAAATGATTTTAATAGGAGACAATTTAAATGGACATGTCAGAGTGAAAAATGAAAACTATATTGGATTTTGCAATAGGATATGATTTTATACTAGTTAATATGTTTTTTAAGAAAAAAAAACACTTGGTCACGTTCAAAAGTGAAAATAATAAATCGCAAATTGATTTTCTAATGGTTAGGAAGAGATAAAAAGATTTGTAAAGATTGTAAGGTCATCACTGGAGAATGCTTAACTACCCAACATAGATTAGTAGTATTGGATATATACCTCAAATATAGTATTAATAAAAGGAAAATATATGACTTCTAGAATTAAGTGGTGGAAGTTAAAGAATAGGAAACAAACCATATTTAAGGAGAAGGTAGGAGTACAAGTATTAGATGAAATATACGATGATCTTAATACGTCATGAGATAAGATGGTATCAAAATTGAAAATAGTAGCTAAGAGTTTACTTGGTGAAGCAAAGGGGCATGAACCATCAAGTAAGGAATTTTGGTGGTGGAATAAGAAAGTACAAGAGAAAGTGAAGGAAAAACGAACAACTTATAAGGAATTATATATTTGTAAGAACGAGAAAAATTTGAAAAAATATAAAATAGCCAAGAAAGAGGCTAAGAATGAAGCTAAGAATGAAACTTTTAAACGGTTATATTGAAAATTAAATATAAAAGAAGGTGAAAGAGACATTTATATAATAACTAAAGTGAGAGAGAGGAAGTCAAAAGCAGTGAAAGGTTTTAGGCTTAGTAGAATAAAAATAGAATATATGAAATTTAATTTTAGCAATATTAGACGTAATGAGATAAGTGTTTAGATAGGAATAATGAGTTGTTTGGAACTGAGAGCTTTAAATATTTAAGATCATTTTTGCAAAGTGATGGAGGGATTGAGAGTGATGTCTTATATTGAATACAAGCAGGATCATTGAAATGGAGAAAAGTATCGAGTGTTTTATCTTATTGTAAAGTACCTCTAAAATTGAAAGGGAAGTTCTACAAAACGACGGTTAGATTTGCTATGTTCTATGACGCTGAATGTTAGGTTACGACTCGAGCACATGAGCAAAAGATAAAAGTTGCAGAGATGAGGATGTAAAGGTGAATGTGCGGACATACGAGAATGGACAGAATAAGAAATGAGAGCATTAGAGAAAAAGTCGGAGTTGCATCTATTGAAAGAAAGGTCCGAGAGATACGTTTAAGGTGGTACAGACATGTACTTAGACAATCAATAAATGCTTCAGTTAGGCGATGTGAAACAATGACAAATATACATATCAAACGAGGAAGAAAAAGACAAAAAAAAAACTTGGTTAGCAATAATAAAATAAGGTAAAATTTATTTAAGTACATATGAAGATATAGTAAGGGATAGAGTCCAATGACGTAGAAGGATCCATATAACCGTCCCCACTTTGTGGAATAAGACTTGGTTGTTGTTGTTGTAGTATCATATTGTCCATGGTTTGGTCAAAATCTGATTTATGCATATTGATGGCCATCCTATTGTTTATTTTTTTACTGGCTTCTTTGTTTGAAGAAGACTGTTAGAGTAACATGACAACAAAAAATTATTTTTTTAAGAAATGATCTTAGCTACAGCTTTTACATCTGCTTTGGTACACATTTTGCAATACATTATGATTGAAAGCCTAGTCTGGGTTGTGAGACTAGTTGATTAATTTTTCTATAGGCTGCTGACCATTTTTTTTTTCAAATTTAAATATGAATGAGGTAAGGGTAAGATACCAATTCATTTCTTTCTATTTATGCATTGTAATTTTTTTTTTTCTAATTCTTGTCTTTCCAATTGATTGACATGATTTTTTCATTTAGTAGTAGAATGACTTTGTACTTGGTATCAACTTGGGTTCTGGATTCAACCGTCTATACTATCTAAGGTGATCGAATAACATCTTTACAAGAACTAAAATTCACTTCAGGTTTCACTAGAATTAGGCTATTTATTTAAACCAATATTCAGACTCGTTTTTGGTTTTCAACTAATCTGTTGATTAAGGAAAGGCCAATGCCGCGTAGATGAATGGAATATGCCTTAATGGCAATATTGGTTACATTTATACGATGGCAAACCACCAGATAGTGGAAAAAAATTACAGATGTCAGGAAAGGGAAGGAGAACCTAGATAATCTGTCGAGTGGAAAATTCTATCATGCACATCTTTTGTTTTCTGTTTATTTCTGACCTTTTCTTAGTTTTAATATACACAAAAAAAGTAATTCAGTTGCATTTTTTTGGTCACATGTTATATGACATGCCACAGAATAATTTGAAGGCCTTGGTTCTTGCCTCATACTGTTCAGACTTTTTGTCTTATCAGGCATTTGACCGAGAAGGTAAGCTCCGAGCAATTTGCGGCGGTGGAAGATATGATCGGTTGCTATCCACATTTGGCAGTGAGGATATTCCTGCTTGTGGCTTTGGATTTGGGGATGCTGTTGTAGTAGAAGTAAGTAAATTCTGGCATTTTACTGTTACTGTTATTGAGTCGTTCAGAATGAACATGTAGAAACTTCAGCAAGAGTCTTATTCGTTATGAAGAAATTGTTGCTACTGGTCAAAATTTCCTCAAACTAGCTGCTTCTTGGTTATCCACTTCAAAGTTAGCAACGCAGGATCAGATGGTTGCAATTCTGTTATTTTTTGATATAACCATTTTTTGGTTTCTGGCTTTCTGCTGTTTGATCACAGTTGCTGAAGGAAAAGGGGCTTCTACCTGATCTGGCACGTCAAGTAGATGACATAGTTTTTCCATTGGATGAGGAACTCGAAGATCAGGCCTCAATGGTTGCCTCCTCCCTTCGAAGAAAAGGCCGCAGCGTCGACCTTGTAGAGGATAGACGCCTCAAATGGTACCGCTTGAACTTTAGTTCAATTTAGTTAGTGTGTAATTCTTTGTTTCGGAGGTTAGTAAGGGCGTCCAGCTACCTAATACCAGTGTTCTACAAACCTGATCCGGCAGGTTAACATGGGAATGGTGCACATTCCTTCCAGATCAGTGTAAATTTTTCAGTTGAGCTGGATCTTTGATCGGTTCAACAGAAAATCCACCTCGCTGACTGGTTAAGATATCACTTCTTTCTCCTAACTTTGCTTTTGATTTTTCCCCCTCTTTTTTGCCTGCTTGATAGGGTTTTTAAGCATGCTGAACGAATCAGTGCAAGTAGGCTTATCTTGGTGGGCAATTCTGAGTGGCAACGAGGCATGGTTCGGGTAAAGGTTCTATCGACACGAGAAGAATATGAAGTCAAAATCGACAAACTGGGTTGAACAGAACTAATTCATCGGTTTGTAATTTATAATTGTTGTTCAATTACAATGAATAATTTCTTATTTAAGTGGCTGAGAGCGGGAAGATGGGTTCTTTCCCCTGATGCAATTTTATTTATGTTGGCAAAAATTGAGTCGTATTTTTTTTCTCATATTTTTGAGGGCAAGGGAGGTCAAAAAGCCTACCCATAATGACAATGGAGTTTGTCAATCCTTCTGGCCATGCTCCTGAATTGATTGCTCCCTTCTCGAGCTTGATTCTTTAAATCTGTGGATAGATTTTTGATAATTCTTGTTGTTAGGTTCGCGATGCAACTTGCCACTTGTTATCGCTATTGTGAGTTCATATAGTTCTAGGGATTCAGAAAAGAGTTCTTTCTGCAACTAGCTAATCGGATATCCATCTGTCCACCATGTTTTTCACTAATGTATCTATTGGGAGATGGTTTTCGACTAAACAACTTCTAGATTTGGAACGAGTCCTGTATCATTGATCCTAGATTCGTGGTCATGTATGACTCATTTGCCAATACTGCTTAACAATCTAAGCAACATGCCCATTCTTTTCAATTATCGTGTAGGTGATGGTCGCGGATTCGTTGCAGAGTGACCCAGACTATGTGGATTGAACAGTCAGAGAACTCACAGCGAAGGTTTCTCCATTCCTTCCTTTCATCTTCTAATTAAAATGTAGTTTATGTGTACTTCTGTGAACTATGTTGCTTTTTTTTATATATGTTTTAAATTATTTGATGTAATTGGTTATTAATCTCGATATATAAAATTCGTAAACATGTTTGTTGCTTCGGTAGCATCTTACTCTTTAGAAAAAGTAAAACAAAGAAACTTTGAAAATGTGTTTTATTCACTACCCTTAAAATTTTACCTTGTGCAAAATGCATCGTTTTCAGGTTCCTTTTGGAGAAAAATAGCATCTTACTCTTCAGAAAAAGGAAAACAAAGAAACTTTGAAAATGTGTTTTATTCACTACCCTTAAAATTTTATCTTATGCAAAATGCGTCGTTTTCAAAGTTCCTTTTACTAATGGAGTCACTCACAGGATTTTTAATTATACTCTTGCTTTTGGAGAAAAAAAGGCCCTTTTAAGTTTCAGGCTCAAATTATGTGTTTCCTTATATCATTCTATGTGGCTGTTTAGTCTATTGATGTGTTTCTTTATATTATTTTATTTACCCAACGGTGGGAGGCTACCAACGTGACGATTTTGTATTTTTTTTTTTTTTAATGATTAGTATTGCTTGTAGTTAGCTCGATTTTCTTGACAAGATGCTACATACTAGACATGCAAGTTGTGCCTGTTGTTCATTAATGGTCCGCCAGACAGTCGAATCTAAAAATACTCTATTGAGGATTCTTTTGTTGTTTTGATTGATTTTTCACTGTGAATCCAAGTACGTTGTCGAGTGTCGACGAACACAATCTTTTCGTTGGATTTAGAATAAGGGATGTCAAAAAAACGTTCACTTTGAAGTGTATAAAATAAAATCATCAAAAGTTTGTTTTTGCTCTTGTTTTACCAGCAATTTAATAGGGATCAGGACAAGAATATATAAAGTTTTTCAGTGACTCGAAGAGTTTTTAGTGGATACGATAGTTAATTGTCTGAGTTGTGTGAATGAGTAGGTATTGTGTTGTCAACGCATCCTTGTCGTGTATCCGCCACTTGTACACCGACCAGCTGCTGCCTTTCTTTGTCGCCATATCACGTAGTCAACGCCCTAGAGTTGGATCCTTGGAAGAATCTCCAAATAATTGGTTCAGGAATCTGATGGAGTGTATCAATAACCAAACGACGCAATATAATTAATTTGACGTGTTACTAGCGTTGTGTGATCAATTATCTGAAGTCATTGACATCCAGTGTGAGGCATTGTACAATGATTGGAAAAACACAAACACTAGAACTGAAATATACCTTTTAAAATTTAAAATAAAATTCACCATTTTTTTTTTGGATGATTTTGACCATGATTCCAAGAACTATTAATTTAATTGTTACCGACAACCTCAAACTTCCATTATTTAAGTAAAATTATTCCTAATTTGTTGGCTCGTCGGTAGTTTTTTTGTTTTGTTTTGGTTTTCTTAGCCACCGTGTAATTCATAAATCTTTATTCCATATAATAAGATTAGAAAAAAAAAATAGTTAACAAAAATAAAACTTATTTAAACATAAATAATGATATAGTAAGAGATTTAGTTATTATTGTGGTAGAAAAAAAAATACTATTGCATGTTAATATATTAATAAAAATATTAGTAATGTCATTAATCTAATCAATTTTCGAATACACCAAAAAATTTGATATTTTTTATTCTCTTCCAGGTCACGGATTATGCCTGAGTTAATTATTTGCGATTAAAATATTAGTTCTTCCGCAAAACGCAATAAATTTGAGACATTGCCCGCTATTAATTGTCCCTAATATTATATTAAAAATTGAAAAATTGTGATGTCCAAAAATTAAATAATACATGTTTTTTTTTTCTTTCAATTTATAATATTTTATGGAAACTAAAAATAATTGTTCAAGTTTCAATGTATGATGTATCTTCACCCTTAACGCAAGAGAAACGTAATTACTCCGACAACGTCGTGTCAAACTTGTGACTCGTTGATGTGGAAATTAATTGCACTCGACCAATGCAATAATTTTGCTCCTATTTTAATTATCTTTCTAAGATTCATTTATTAGTTCATGCAATCGAAGTTCGAGTGTGTTCCGGACCAACGCCTCATTCAATGCGTCAAACTTTTCTTGTGGCTTCTTTATCCGACCCAATTGTCTATAAACTCGCTCGGATCATGACCATTACATTGGTTAACGTCTTTCATTAATTGCATAATTAATGAGTAGTTAATGATCGGCATAATTATAAATCAATACGTAGTAAATAAGTCGCCGTTCATGCGTAATAGATCACTGAGAATCATTTTGATGCAAATTTAAAATTCATTTACTAAAAAAACTACAGATCGTTTGCATCTGCAAACAAACGGTTCCGGATTCCAAGAATATTTGACCGTGCGCTCCCCGAATCCGAACCCGACCCGATATCGATCGTATTATTTTTTCACGGGGTTCGGCGGGCGGGCGTTACGTGGTCGGGATGAGCTGGCGTCGGGTAAGTTGGCAGCCTGTCGCGGGCTCACCTCGCCATGTGAAGCGTACGACTGCCCGCGCGGGCGGTGGTTCCGGTGTGAGTGGAGTGCAGGTGGCGCCGCTCCGCCGTCGCATCCTGCCCGTCCATCTCAGCGATCCGCGTGGCCGAGCTTCGTTGGTTAGCGTGACATGAAAGGATAAACTCGAGGGCATATCAGATACCTTCCTTTGCTTTATTTTTTAAGATATATTTATTAATTCGAATATTAATCGACGTATCGTCATCCTCGAAAGCCTTTTTTTATTTTTTTTTTCCTTTCGGGGTTTTTTTTTTTTAAAAAACACACGAACAAAAACCTCGAGAGGAAGTGATCCCTTCGAAGGTCCCACCTTAGTAAACATAAAAATCAACGGCGGCGAGTGTGGCGGGAAAGGTGACGGGAAGATTTGCTTTGCAGCGGATGGAAGATTTGATTTCCGGCCCTCTTTCGGCGGGAATTCGAACCGTCCGACGTAAGTAATCATGTCAACTTAAGCTAATTCCCTCGGCTTTCTCGCAAAGATTTTATTTTATTATTTTTCACTTTAGGGCGCAATTACTTTCACGCGGAGGAGAGGAACTCGCTATTAAAATTTTATTTATTTTGAAATTTTTATTTTAAATTTATTCTTTCCCTAATGGCAATTTAATTCGCGCGTGACGTCCGCGAGACGAAAGTGAGAGAGAGAGAGAGAGACGGTAGTCGGAGTGTGCACGTGGGACCCATTTCGGCGCCCCGGAGTCGTGACGCCGTCAGTCTGTGCACTCGCCTCCGTCACTGCACAAACGGAGCGACAGCCCTTGATCCGACGGAAAAAGGCTAAGGGATGGAAAGAGACAAAGAGGGTGTGGATTTATATATATATATATATATTTTAAATAATCGCATGATTTCTCATACGAAATTTAAAAAATAATATTACGAAGGAATCTTCGCGACCAACCACGCCTTCGCGGAGATTCCTGATTCCGTTCTGGCAGCAGGACAGGAGGAGAAGGATGAAACGAAGCCTCTCGCTTAAGTTTTTCACTATTAATCTGCTCGCCAAATTACCTGTTAATTGGAGAAAAATATTGACCAAATATCCAGATATAAACGAATTAAGCGAGTCGAGGGGGCTTACTCAATTCCATTCATTTAAAAATATTGTCAAACGTAGTTGAGTTTACCTTTGCAACTGACCCAATTAATATCATGATTAGTTTCAATAATCAAACTTAAATTATTGATCTAATGTCTATAAAATGTAAACGATGTGTATTATTTTTCTCATATGATGGAGCGGTATCATTCTAGAAGAGAATGCTGAATATTATCGCCGGATAGAAATTTATATACGGAAATTTTAAAAAAATGCATAATTAGGGAAAAGATGAACATATTTGTTTTTTTTTAATTTTAAAAAATAACAATTAATGTATTTTATTGAATTAGTGACGAGTAATTAAAAAGGGTGGATGGAACTGGCAGTCGCTCGTCTTCCCCTTCCCTTCTTCGTTTCCTTTCCGCCCACTTTCCATCCTCCCAAGAGAGAAAAAGAAAAGGAAAATAAAAAAATTTTAAAAATAAAAATAAAAAACGAAAGGCGAAGGGAGGGAGAGCAGCGCCTCGGAAATAAAACGCACTCCTGCCTCCTCTTCCGCCTCTTTTATCGCGCTCTCTCTCTTTCCCATTTCTCCTTTCTTTTTTTTTTTATTTTCCTTTTTTTCGGAGGTGGCGAGCCAGGGTTTGACTGTTGGGCGCTGCGGTGAGCGAGCGGCTGAGCAGCATCGCCATCATTCCTTTCGCTGCCCGCAAGCCCCGCACCACCTCCCCCCTCGTCCGCCATCGGCCCCTTCTCCCCTTTTTTTACCCGCCGCTCCCAGGGAGGCACAGAGATCTTCCATGGCGAAGGTGTTCGAGGACGCGGAGTTTTGGTTGCCAGCCGAGATCCTTGGCGACGATGAGTTCTTTCTCGGCAAGGGGGCTGGCGACGGAAAGGCTGCTGGTTTCCCTGCGGTTTGCTTGCGCAGAGAGTTACCTTTTGGGTTCGCGGCGAATCTCGACTCGCCGGTCGAGTCCGTCACAGACGAGGAGGAGGACTACATGGCCGGGCTCACCAAGCAGATGGCTCATTACTTTCTGCGAGACGATGACAAGGAGGTCGAGGTCGCAGCTGGAGCGGCGGACAACTCGAGGGTAGGGAAGCCATTAACGATTTCTGTTTGTGATTTGGGCAATTTTTTCGACTCATTTTTGGAAGGATGTTTGCATGCAGGCTATGTCCGGTTCGCCTCAGTCCACGCTCTGTGCGTGGGCGGCTTCCTCCAACAAGGGGAGCCCGAATGGACCCTCGGTGGTATCGTCGCCGCCGACGTTGTCCCCGCTAAAGCAGAGGGCGAAGGCTGAGAGCCCTCGAAATCTGCTGCACGAGGCAGCGGGGCAGGTAATTCGTTTGCGACTCGACGAACTCGGTCGTCGAGAGAGCTTATATGACCGTGGAGGAGTTCTCGGGGCGCATAAGACTTCGGCGACAGCCTCTGCTCCGAAGAAAGCGGAGGCCCCCTTTTTCGCCCCGAATCCTGTTCTTAGCCAACAACAGATACAAACTGCTCGTGTGAGTACTCTCCTCTTCCATTTCGGAGATCTCCAGAAATCGAAAGTTATATTTGCCCTTCAAAATTCTGAAGCATGCCTGTCTTGCTTTCTGTAGTTTTACCACCTGAAGAGGCAACTAGCGTTAAGACAGGCCAAGCCCAAACCAACCGCCGGCGGTGGACGGTACTGTGAAACACCCTACTGCCGTCCCTTGGATCTTCCCGCGTCAGCGTGGCCACCGTTGCGTAAACCCCCTCCGGCTCAACCCCATCCGCCACTCTCCCTACCGGGTTCCGGCATGCGTGCCGTGTTTCTGCACACTACAGGAACCCGAAAGGAGTCCGCCGGCACCGGTGTCTTCCTTCCCCGCACTGTCGTCAACCAGCTCGAACCAAAGAAAAAGACAGGTATACAGCCCGTCAACAAGTGCCGAATCCCCTTGATGGATTCTGGTGGTCTTCAATCTGTATTACTCTTTTGTCTTTTCCCATACGATTCAATTTGGCTGCCAAAAAGGGTTCACACCATCCTTACTCCCACGCCTTTAAAATTCAAGCTGTTCTTCCATGGATCATCCCTTTTTTTTTTTTCCGTTCTGCACAGGCTGTTCCACTGTTTTGGTGCCTGACAGGGTAGTACAAGCCTTGAACCTGAACCTCGATGACTTCGCAGCTCAACCACGATGCTCTGGTGGCTTGGTTCTTAGCCATGGTTATTCTTCCTTATCCTTTTTTGTATTTTCCCTTTCAAATGTCATCCCTCGAAACACTTCCCTCTTATTCCAAACCGTAACATTTTTTACTTTCCCAGATGCTCTCATTGGGCGAAGCCGCGTCGTGCCGTCCCATCTCAATAAGCCCCACCACAAGCTCAGCACGCTGCCGCCGACTGGGCTCGCAACGTTTCCAGCATCAGCAGGGGCAGCAGTCGCAACTGCTCACGAGACGGGACTGCCCCAGGAGTGGACATACTGACCGCCTCGGCCCCACTAACATCATACTTACCGTATCATAGTGGTTGCCTTAGCGATTAGGTTAACTTTCAGTAGAAACAAACGCCAAAAGCATCTTTAGTTAGGATTATTGGTATTTTTGACGACGCTGGCAGTGGCTGCAGTTTAAACGGGGTACAGCGTGCAATAAAGCCATGGTCGTGTTGTTTCTAATTCTGGCGATGGAATTATGGTGGTACAAAATGCGTCGAAAATAAGGACCTCACCGAGCAAGGTTCATCTTATCAGCCTGTTTTGGTATTTGGGTTCATCAACTCCACCTCAAATTGTGTCCTCTGCAGCTTGATCAATGCGCGCCAGGCGCTGAGCACCAAAGAATGGGCTTCAAATAAGGACGACGACTCGTCTTTTTGTAGCAATCTCTCTTTGTCAAGGAAGTATTATTTGTTTGTAATCTGTTTTGCTTTAATGAAATATGTATTTTTATTTTTTTTTGTATGATGTTGTTCGAGATTGAGGCATGAATTATGGTCATTTGTAATATTTTTTGTTTAGCAGCTTCTACTTGTATATGTTTTGTTGTTGGGTTGTGGTGGGGGCGTGGGATTGCGACACGCAATCGGTTTGCCGGGTTTCGAGATGTTTATTTATTTTTCTACATTTCGTTTCGGTAGCAATGCATTGCTTGCCAGAGAAGCGAAGCGTGGTTGGTGAGCCCTACATTGGAGGTCTTTAATGCTTTTTCTTTTTTCACGAAGTACTGGGGGAGAGAGAGAGAGTTGTCTCAATCTACCTTTTCTTCAGTAAGCAGCAACTGCACTGTTTTAGCTACATGCCTATAAACACCATCATAAGCATTTGTGGATGAGACTGTGCAGTGTTGTACCAGAATGTATTGTCTGACGTCCAATTAATGTAGGAATGCCCTAAGGTTAAAGACCAACAGGTAAGGTGAACAAGTGAAATTGATCCCTTTTTCATTTGTTCTTAATTAAAATTGTTAAATCTGAGTTGAGGTCTTGAGGACGCAGGTGAAATTCATTGTTCGACAGTTGTAGAGGCTTGCTGAATTACCTATTCTAAAAAGTCGAAATTAGATTCTTACATCTTTATAAACAATTTTCAACGACCTGTAACATTTGAGCTGAGGAATATCATCCCTCACGTTGAACTTGTGATTACTCCGAAGGAATGAGTTGACTAACCTCAAGACACGCCCGGATGTGAGGCGAGGTTTAAGAGAGACTTTTTTTTTAGAGATTCAAATCATTTTAGAAAGGAACTTAAAAATTAGTACGAGGAATTTTAATATTAATCCATTAATAATTTTTTTAAAAAATTTGACTCTGCCTTCAAATTTGTAGGCACGTATAAACTGCCGAAGATAATGAGACAATATAAAGTTGTTAATTCATGCATTGCTTCCCATACTTCACTTCCACCGCTTTAACCCAAATTGAGCCTTCACTAAAACATTACTCCACTTCAAAGCTTGCTAAATAGAGCAGTGTTGAAATCGACCAGGCAGTCGATACTCAGTCCGCCCACTTCTCTCTTTTCTCTTACAATACTTTCGCTTTCCCTATCCTACTGCAAATCGTAGATGCTAAAAGGAAGAAGGCGAACATGGATATGACAGTTGTGTATGCGCTGCTGTTCCGGCCGCAGGCGACTGCCAACGTGGTCGACGTGCCGGTGCGGGTGCTGCTCACGTCGAGACCCGCCTGCTTCCGTGCGTTCATTTTGTATCCCCTGGTTCCGAGGAGAGGATCTGTCTATCCGTCGAGGTGTATATTGCCCTATTACGAATTAAATTAGGTAAAAAATCAATTTTGTTATCGATTTGTGGCCTAAAACGTTTGAAATATGAATCGAATCGATTAAAAATCCAATTTTGAGATCAAATTCCGATCAGAATGGCATCTCGAGGACAACAATCCCCGAGCTTCTGCCCCTCCTAGTCAAATGCGTCCTACGCGCCGACGGAACCTCGCCGGAGCCGTTCTCGCGGATTCTGAAGCAAGTGGTCGCGGACTTCGTCGGGGATCATCTTCGACACCGGCGAAGCAGGAGCTGCGACGGCTGAGGCTCAACGGCGACTGCGTCCCCTTGTGTTCGCCGTGGGACTGCTCTGCGCGCCGACCGGGGACCCCAATGCAGCTCGATGGCGCGAGATCAGCCGTCAGCGGTGCATCGAGTGGCTGCCTGGCTAGACAAGCAGGCGGATGGCTCGGTTCCCTACGCGAGCTTCAGGAGTTTGGCGGCAGAGGTGGGTGTCGCGCGAGATCGCTCCAACCTTTGTCCACAGCGGGCGGGCCTTCCTCTGGGCGGTCCAGCCCGGGCAGGTTCGGGCCGGGTCGGCCTGCCCGACGTATCAATGAAGGAGGTTCTTTTTTGTCAGGATTAATCACGTTATATTAGCAATTTATTAAAACATTATTAAGCGGCAGGATTAAATTGTTAATCGTTATTATTACTATAACCTTCAAAGTTAATCTTAATTTTTATCAAAAGGTTGTCAAAAGTTCCAAAAAATCTTGGGTCTGAATGTGTAAATGAGTAATAGAATATATCCACTTGTTGGGTAAGTTATATTAATCTTAATTTTTTATGACTTATTCTTTTTCAAAGGTTTAATAGACTTATTTTTTGGGTCTCCATTTTTATGGTTCGTTTCTGTGGATTTTTGGAACATTTAAGCTGAACAATATTTTAGTCATTTATTTTTCTAAGTCAATTTTGATATTCCCTTTTAATTTTTTTTTAAGGAGTTATTGAGCATTTTTTTCATTGAATTTGAAGATTATTTTAAAAATTATTTTAGCTAAAAAATGTCAACTCTTGGTTGTTCTGATGATAAATAATTTATTTTTTAAAAAAATTGGTTTGACAATGCAAAATAAAGTCAAGCAAAAAATAAGTAAAATGATTAAAAATGAGTGTGGATGATCATAATAATACAATGATAGAGACAACAAAAAATAAAATTATACATGCATAAAATTAGGCGGATAGAAAGTTTCTAGCAAATAAATAATATTAAAAATATTAAAAGCAAATTAGTTTTTCTTATTCGGTTCATTTATATATTGGCATGGGATGTGATATATTGAATAATAGTATTTATCACCAAACTAAAGTTAATTTAAAACCTAATGTCTTGCAATATTGTTAAGTTACAATTAGATATTTCAATGTCAAAATCTTATAAATGACTTGTGATAGATGTTTAACATTATTCATTGATTGTCTCGTTATAAATTTATAATGATAAAAAGTTAATATAAGAAAGTCAATTATATTTTAATACTTAGATTGAGTGAAAATAAATAATAATACAATAGCACGACAAAAAATGTCTATCTATGTATAACACAATCCTTTTAATCGTAATTGAAGTAATCTAATAGTGATCATGACAAGTTGAGTGAGGCTCAAACCTCAAATCAAAGGTGCCAAAATTATAAATATAAGTGAAGAAGAAATATCGCTCCTAGGATTATGGTGCACGTTTATATGTAGTCTTTTAGACATCTTAAATTTGACTCTCAGTTGTAATGTATTTATAGGTATTTTCTACAAATCTGAAAATATTGAATTACTAGATCATCCATCAGTACTTTCTTATTTGCTCTTATAATTAGTGAAAAAATTTTATGTGATCGAATTGATCACCTCTAGGATTAATCAGATGCAAACTAAAAATAAAATAAAATATTGACTAAAATTTAATAGTGATTGAATAACATTTGATGTACCAAGTCCAAATAAATCAAAAATGCAAACAAGTAAAGCTTTACATTTATGTCCAAATGATATCTCTAATGATTGAAGAACACTTAGGGTTTCCGAAATTGGGCCCCAAACGAATGGCCGAGTTCTGGCCCATTTGGATCTGAGTTTACACTAGTAACCCCGAAATTTTACAGTTTTGAGCCCACTATTTACACACGAAGTTAAATGGTTAATAATAACACACGTGACATGCTCGTATCATGTGCTGCCGTCTTCCTCCTGTGTCCACGCCGAGTCCGAGTCATCTATGTCGACGGCAGCGACCTGCGACGGCCCTATTCTACCGGCGGACATTGGAGATATTCTTACTGGTAGACGCGTAACCTTCTCCGTCGGAGCACCATTGCTGATGTCAACGCTGTCCCTCTCCTCCTTGAGGTCGCCTGGCGGGAGGAAGCACTCCATTGAGAGTCCCCAAATGTTGAAGTCCACCTCCTCCACCGTCCACGTCTCCTCCATCCGCGTCCTCGTGTGTCGGTCGCTGGTCTCCCCGAACCGGAAGAGCGAGACGTTGGTGCGGCCGGCGTGGGCGATGTTGACGCCGTCGATGGTGCGGTAGTCCTCGATGTGCGACTCCATGGTGGTCTCCCAGTACACGCAGTCCTTCGCCGACGCCGATTTGATGCGGAGGAGGTGTGAGTCCTCGAGCTGGACGAGCAGGCCGGTGCGTTGGCTGAAGTAGCCCCAAACTGTGTGGCGGATGATCTCGACGCTGCTGCTGCTGCGCGCTCGGAGTGTTGTTGCCTCCGTGTCCAGGCGCAGCACGAAGCATTCCTCGCCGTTGACGGCCTTCTCCCCGAGGCACACCGAATTGGCGAACAAGTTCGCCGTCGATCTCGGATCGAGCCCCTGAAAAGTTGCGATTTTGATGAGCGCGATTTGTTGGGTGAAATGTTTGGGAGAAGAAGAAACATGGGAGATTGAGTGCTTGCTAGTTAGGTACTTGAAGAGAGCGGCGAAGGGGGCGAGGAGGTCCGCGGGAGGCGTGCGACTGGTTCCATGGCGTCTGCCGCCAGGCCACCTTGCCGTCGCTCCCGGCGCTGATCTTGCTCCCGGAGACCATGAGCTCTAAGCACCACATGTCGGGCTTTTTCTGCCACAGCACGAAGCCCCCAATCTCCCCTATGTTGCCGAGGCCCTTCCTCGCCTTCCTGCCATTGCTTGCAGCCGCGCCGTCCCCGCTCCCGCCGCCGTTGCCCTTGGACATCTCCGTCGCCGTCATCCGGACCTTCCCCATGGCGTACATGCTATTGATCGCGTTCAGCGCCTGATCTCCCCCAGACGCCGCGATGTACTGCTGCACAATGTACCGCGCCATCGATACTTCCTGCAATCCATAACAAAGACGATGATTTCAAAACAGAACAGCAATGCACAACCCACTGCTCGATCAACAGGTCCAGAGAAACGGCGGTCTCACAATTGGTTCCTCCTTCATGTCCTCGATGAGCGTGGAGTTGTGAGCATGCACCGGAAGCGGGACGAGAGGCGCCCCTATGACACCGAGCATGAGCTGGAGCTCCGCGCCCCTGCCGACGGGCGACATCAGCGCGCGGTCAACGTGCGGCCGCACCCACGCCTTCACGTTGGTGCAGAACGTCCTGCTGCTGCGGGAGCCATCGCCAGTGAGGAACGTCTCCTCCGGCATGGGCACTTCCAGGACCGTTTCCAGCCCATCCTCCCGCTCCAAGTTCGGCCACAGCTTCCTCATGGGCGGAAACAGCAGCGGAGGAAACCAACCGCTCTTGTCGAGCTCCGATCTCGCCGCTCCAAGCTTGATGCCTCCCTCTCGTCCTCGTCTCCGTCTCATAGATTAGTACTGGAACTGGACTTCGACTCGACAAAGAAGAGTCGTTGTTCGATGCAACTGGCGCAGCCCGCAGGGCAAATTGTTATTTTAAGGAAGCCATGAAGGCTGGGCGGCCATTTCTTGGAGCTTTAAAGTCATCGTGGGCGCACGCCATGTTTTCCGGTTTCAACCTGAGTAAGATTTTCTCCGCCGTACTTTGAATAAAAGATCGTTGCTTCGCTTCCACTAATACAATTTTCTTCTTCCCCTCAGAATGCAAAAAGTCTAAAGATAAGAAGAAGAAACAGAATTAAACATGCCGCCGTGGTTGTTGGGATCTGCAACGCCAACCAATTCCAAATGGACACCTCGCGTTTGGAGACTTGCCCCCGCCATTACGCCGACCGACCATGCTCCAGTTCTTTTGATTATTTCTCTTGTCGAGGAATCTTTAGCTTCGATTCGCAATGATAAGAGTGTGAGATGCAACATCAGTCAGTCCAGAATTTTACGTGTGTAAATCGTTGGAAGGAAATTGTGGGCTCAGTGCTATGAAAGATTACCATGTTTATGTTTAATGTTTTCATCTAAACGCTGACAGCATTCTTCGATCATGTCAATCTTCATGACATGAACCTTCAAAGAGGCATTAAAGTCACCGTAACGAACTCAAGCTAATCTCCTTTCGAATTTATTGTTAATCATTTCTTAAGTACTATGATTAAGCCATGCTCGTTCTCCTCCTATATTAATATATTGTTTTTATTATGGGTTCCTTTCTTATTTGATTCATTAATGAAGAGTAGGAAGAAATTTAAAGAGGAGTAAATCTGCAGGAGTAAACAGGTCAGAAAATATATATACATATGTACTTTTAAATTTTAAGAGTATGATAATATAATAATGATTTGTGATATATTTAGGGTTTTATAATTCATAAAAAAAATTGGATACGTATGATTTGTCAAGCCATTAATAATTATGCTGCTGATCAAAACTGTTATATATAAATTTGTAACTAAAACCTCTAATAATATTGTTAAATTTAATAGTTGAAACCTTTCACAAATCTCTACGCATCGAACTTTTATTTGTTAAATTTGTTATATATTTCACTTACCAAAAAATTGAGATATTTAAAAACGAATGCACTAAAGACATAACGGGGACTGCAGTGCTCGTCACGTTATGGGCTATTCAAAGTGAGATATCATAAATTATTTATTTTTGATAAAAAATATTTAATTTCATTTTGATCCCTGCGCTTTCATACTTTGATTAAATTGAGAAATTGGATGTAAAGAAAAATTAGTAAACTTAATAATTAAGTTTACTAATTTACAAATTTACATCTAAATATGCTTGCTTGAGTTTTGAATTGGGTTTTTAATCATCTAATGAACATAATATTTAAAAATACTTTCAAACTCACATAATTTTTATTGTGGTTACTTTTTTTTTTTTTGGTGTTTGAATGTGAAACAATTCTTATTTAGAATGCTATTGATTATTTAAAGTATATAAAGTAGTTAAAGTCAATTACAAATGGTTTCATAAACATTATGGAGCAATCAATCCTAAAGACAACTTTCAAGTTATTTGGCGATCAGAAGTAAAACGAGAGGGGAAAAAAACTGAAAAAGAGAAAGATTAAATTATCTACTTCAATTTTGCTTCCCCAAAACCATATGATCATCAATGTAATCATAGGAAAACATTAATAAGATGAACATGGGCAACATGAACTTAACCCTCCACACTAGTTTACTTATTTAGAGAAATTTGCGGCTTAAATTAAGACCCGACAAGAAAGTCGGGGACGAGCCTTGAGAGATGAGCTTCTTTGCGATATTGTCTTGTGTGGCATGAATAAATAAATAAGGAAAATCTTGTAATTAATGCGACCATAACAACGGTTAAATTGCATACGAATGTATGTGTATGTGAGTGGATTATTTATGGGGCATTGTCGGCTTCGATTTCCGGAGCCAACTCGCCACCGCCCCAAGCGTGCTTCCGGGGATCGCTATTTAAACTAAAAATCAATACATGTATTGCGGCAATTTTGTATTTAATAAATTAATTAATAATTGTTATTTCTTCAAAATTGATACATTCAAATGGTATTTAACTTTTTCAAATTATTATTATTAATTATTATTTTGTCTTACAAGTGAAGCAAAATATAACTGGCTTCATTAGTGGGCCGTTTATAGTTGGGCAAGAGACAGGCCGGAAAGGCCCGATAATGTAGTCCACTACCACACTGCGGCCGCTTCAACGGCGCCGCCCGACGACCAACGATTCCTCGCCCGCCCGACTGCCTCCCTCCCCTTGCTGTTCGTCTCCGATTTAAATTATGTTACGGTGGCGCCGGAGGCGGCGGGGGCAGCTCTGGAACGTGCGGCTTCATAATCTCCGTCGGATGCTGCTGCGAGCGCGATGAGCGACTTCAGTCGGCCGAGTTCATGCCTTGGAATACTCCGGCGAAGCACTTCTTCAATTGTATGCCAAATGCTTGATTTATTCACCCAAAAGATAGGCGAAGGTGGGAGAAATCACAAAATGCTTCCTATTCATCCGCCCCAGTAAACCAAGCCTTAAACTGTGAAATGAAAACAATGCCGCAGGATTGCACTTTGGTCGGGCATTAGAGCGTCGTCGCAGCACCATAATCTGCATGAAGAGAGACGATATTATCATTACTCCTTCCATGGTTTATATCTGGCATCTTTCGTTATAATCGCAGCAGCTTGCCATCGACAGGAAGTTACTCCCACACTGTCCTATTTGCTCTGGTCAAGATCAGTGGAGATGCGATTTAAAGCTGCACTACTGACTTAGTCAGTCTTGATAACGTAAGAATGAATACCTTAGAACAGGCCGTAAAACATTCTGTGTTGAAATCAGGTTTATATCTCTGCTACATTTTGTGCCGATCTGTGTTAATTTTGGGTTTTGATCGAAGAACGACAATGAATTGGTGTTAGGAATAGTCTGTGTTAGTCGAATCGAATACGAGTCAATGGCCATTTGATCACTGAACAGTGGACTAGTCAATATAGCGCAGATGAGAGCCACGAGATGAGGAAGCAATACCGGCCTCACAAGCAGCGAAACCCAATCCGCAGCCCAGAGACTATCCATTGGCTGGCCTAGCAATCGAGCGAACACCAGAGAAGCAGCAGAGCGGCCATGGCATCGGCCACCTTGATCCCTGCCTCCCAGCGTCTTCTCTTTTGCCCGTCCATCACTCGCCCCTGCTCTCGGCTCTCGCCGTCCAACAATGTCCCGCGATTCTCTCTTTTCCCAGCTCCAGTTCTCAGAGCCGCCGGAGATGGCCTCGGTGGCCGCCGCTCCGTCTTGTGCGCTGCCGTGGACGCGGCCTCCGCGGCGGTCGAAACCAAGAAGAAGAGCAGCTTCGAGCTTCAGACACTTACCACATGGCTGCTGAAGCGGGAGCAGGCCGGCAGCATCGACGCCGAGATGACCATCGTGCTCTCCAGCATCTCAATGGCCTGCAAGCAGATCGCGTCTCTGGTGCAGCGCGCCTCCATCTCCAACCTCACCGGCGTCCAGGGCGGCGTCAACGTCCAAGGCGAGGACCAGAAGAAGCTCGACGTCGTCTCCAACGAGGTAAATTAAATCATCTGCCCAATCCTATAAACTGAATTGAAACCGAAGCTCAAATTTCGATTCAATTTTGCAACAGGTGTTCTCAAATTGCCTGAGGTCGAGCGGGCGAACGGGCATCATAGCGTCGGAAGAAGAGGACGTGCCGGTGGCCGTGGAGGAGAGCTACTCCGGAAACTACATCGTCGTATTCGACCCACTCGACGGTTCGTCCAACATCGACGCCGCCGTTTCCACAGGCTCCATCTTCGGTATCTACAGCCCCAACGATGAGTGCCTCGCCGACCGCGGCGACGACACCACGGTAAGCTCAGACGAACTAATGAATACTTACACCTCCATCTCCATGATTACTCTGCTTCGAGACTAATGGAATAGATCATCAACGCATTGCAGCTGGATCAAGTGGAGCAGAGGTGCGTGGTGAACGTGTGCCAGCCAGGGAGCAACCTGCTCGCCGCCGGCTACTGCATGTACTCGAGCTCGATCATCTTCGTGCTCACCGTCGGGAGTGGAGTCTACGTCTTCACGCTCGACCCCATGTACGGCGAGTTCGTGCTCACCCAGGAACAGGTACAGATCCCTAAAGCAGGGAAGATCTACGCCTTCAACGAGGGGAACTACCTCCTGTGGGACGACAAGCTACGCGCCTACATGGACTCGCTCAAGGACCCCGGCCCCAGCGGCAAGCCCTACTCCGCCCGCTACATCGGCAGCCTCGTCGGCGACTTCCATCGGACGCTGCTCTACGGCGGCATCTACGGCTACCCCAGGGACAAGAAGAGCAAGAACGGAAAACTCAGGCTGCTCTACGAGTGCGCGCCCATGAGCTTCATCGTCGAGCAAGCCGGCGGCAAAGGCTCCGACGGCCACCAGAGGGTCCTCGACATCCAACCGACGGAAGTACGAACTTAATTATCAGTTAACTTTCAAAAATTCCTCCTTTCAACTTGCAAATTCTCGATTTCTTCTAATTTCTTTATTTTTCTTTTTCTTTTTCCCGACGTGACAGATTCATCAACGCGTCCCTCTGTTCATCGGTAGCGTGGAAGAAGTGGAGAAGCTAGAAAAGTACTTGGCGTGAGAATGTTTGAACCGATTAAATCACCATGAAATTATAGATTTGTTCAAAGGACGAATTACTTTGTGATCGCAAGGCGCGAGTTCATGTTTTGAGAAACAAGGAGAATCTGTGGATCATAAATATGACTTCACCTTCACCTGTATATTTCAATTCAGTCATTTTGTTTTTTTATAAAACATGAATTTTTTCTAAGTGATAGATCATATAATCATCTCCTTCCGAGTAAGGTTGCTTTTAGATAGAAATTCTGAGTTTTACATTTTTTTTCTCTCTCTCTTTTTAATATATTAAATTCGAATTGACAGCTTATTTATATATCTCATTTCGTAAAAATATTGAAATCATCAATATAGCGGCTCTCCTTAATCTGTTCCACGATTATTATGAAAAAGATAAATCATGAAAGACCTTTGACCTTGACGCGATTGACTAGACCAAAGGAGGACCATCTGAACTCAGGAAAGAGTTTTAAATCCTTTTCTGAAATTGATATGTGCTCATTTCTTAAGTGTCATCCTGTCTCAATTAACACGTCATTTTCAGGGGGACAAAATGAAGAATTCAATTGCCAAATTATCCTTTAATGAAAATTTTTTATTATTTAAAGTTATTATCGTTTGGTTATTGATGGGTTCTTTTTCGATGTGCTTAAATTCCTCCCCTTCTCTTGTATCGGAAGAGTAGAGTAGTTGTCCTTGTGCATCGCCATGACTCTCGATTTGCAAAGGAAGGAAATATTAGAGATGGATCAATTTTATAAGTGTGACTCCTTTGACCCTTAAGCCATATCCATCAAAGAAAAGAGAAAAGTAACAGAGAAAAAGAATGAGAGAGAATAAAAAAATGGAGAAAGATCAAGAAAGAAAAGTTGTCTTTGTGTATTAGAATAAAAACAAAAGAAATCATCTCCTTCTTTCCCTTCATGAGTTTTATATAGGAGCTTGATACAACCTTATCGATCAAACTTCTCTATCTATCATATTTCTTAAAGGATTGTTATCGTTACACAGAATTGCCACATATTCTGACATACTCTTTTTGTACTATATATTAAGATCAGAATATTCTAAATAGATTGTTGCATATGTAATATGCGTAAGTACTCCGAGAATATTAGAGTGATATTCAAAATGAATTGTTTCCCAATGTATCCGAATGAGAATTGATGGAATGAGGGTTCGAGAAAACAGATGCTACTTAGAAAAATCAAGAATGCTCGAGAGAACTAATAGAATTCGAAAGAATATATAGTGCTCGAAAAAATTAATAATGCTAAAAAAAATTAATAATATTTAAGAGAATAATAGTGTTCGAAAAAATCAATAGTGCTAGAAAGAATTAATAATATTCAAGAGAATAAATAATGTTCAGAAAAAACTAATAATGCTTCTAAAAAAAACATCACAGACGATCAAAAGTCTTTAATTGGAAATCACGAATAACACATGCTATTATTCTTTGTTTTTTCCTTGAAAAGGGACTGCAAAGGATCAGGCGTGAGAATTAAGCTTGCATCGCGATTCCTTCAGTCGAGCACATTTTATGCATTAGGACAGTGCAATTAGTTACAGCTTGTTTCGCTATAAATTGTTTAAATTTTATATTATTAAGACGATTAATATGTCAAAAGGTAAAAAAAAAAAAAAAGAGCATAATTAAAACAGATCAATAGATATAAAAGCGATTCAATTCAAATCATTCAATGCAAAACGCATACCTTAGAACAATTGTAAGGTGATACTAATTAAACTCAAAAACAATTTATTTCGACAAACAAATCTTTTCTAAATACTTATGATTTTCACGAGTTTAATATATATATATTTTTTTTCAAAAGTAATGATATATAAGCTGTTGAAAAAAAAAATCATTGTAAAAAAAAGAAAAGAAATACTAAAGTGGTCTTGTATTTAGGAAATCCGAAATGGTTAGCGAAATTTGCTAAGTTTCATTAGCTGGACTCTGACTCGGATGGGATTACAACGGATAGGCAATAGAAGATGCCACAATAGAACCAGATACTCAGTTTTTTTAATTTTACCCAGACAAGTCTCCTGCGTTCCCCTTGGGTTTGCCTTCTCAATTCTGCAACGACAAACCGGGTACCATATTGAGTTTTTCTAAATGAGTGTCCATAGCAAACAGATCTTACTATGACAGGGATTCGCGTCAGTGGGAGAAGTGGCGTAGTTGCTTACTCATTTCGGACATCGAACATGCTTCCGTAATTTAATTTATTTTTTGTTTCTCTCCCTCTCTTGTACGTCCGCCCTCCTCTCTATTAAATCCCTCGCCGCCTCTCCGCACTCCGTTCCGGATCCATTGTTGTTCCTCTTCTGCCGTCTCCGGGTCTTGTCGAGGCCTTTTCTTGGGGTGAGCGGCGGCGGCCAGCCATGGGCGATCACGGGTCCAAGACGGAGATCTCCTTCGCCGGGAGGTTCGCTAGCAGCGCCATCGCCGCCTGCTTCGCCGAGGTAACCTCGAAATGATTGCCTGCTCCTTCTGTTGCCGTTTTAGTATGTGCTCGAAGTGTTTCTGCTCTCGGATGAATCCCCCTAAGATAAGATTGTTTCTTTCTCGAAGATAGTTCATGATGTAGAGTAGATAGGGGAGTACGGATTTTGTTATCTTTGATTTAGGTCCGAGTTTCTGTTTTTTTTTTTAAATACTTTCTTTTAGAGAGGTTGCGGTAGATTTTGGGCCTTATCTTTACGAAATTTGCATTGAGATTTTCATTAGTTTTAAGGTTTGCCCAAAACGGAATTGGAAAAATGAACTTTCTCGTTAATGGATGACAGTAAAAAAGATGAATTTTTACATAAATTTGATAATTAGATCAGATTGTTGATACGATGAGGTTATATCATATTTTGCATTTCTTTTATATCTATTGTAGATCTGCACTATCCCTCTGGACACAGCAAAAGTCAGGCTTCAGTTGCAGAAGCAAGCGTCTGCAGATGTCGCAGCTAAGCCGAAGTACAGTGGTATGTTGGGCACCGTTGCAACCATTGCAAGGGAAGAAGGAGCTGCAGCGCTCTGGAAAGGCATAGTCCCTGGTTTGCATCGTCAATGTGTTTTTGGAGGACTGCGTATTGGGTTATATGAGCCTGTAATCTCAAAGTCGTTCATTAGTTGGTTGCTAGTTGGCAACTCATTCTCATAATTCTGTAACATTGTACTTGCCTATATTCATTTGCAGGTCAAAAATTTCTATGTAGGCGAGAATCATGTTGGAGATATTCCTTTGTCCAAGAAAATTCTTGCTGGACTCACAACTGGTGGGTGTGTGTGAACATGATAACTTCTGGGAACCAATCTAGTCCTCTTTATCCAGTAGCAATATGCCATATTACTGGACTAGGCAATTGATTCACATCTAAATTACTAACTTATATAGAGCTATCCAATCAGGTGCCATTGGGATAACTGTTGCAAATCCCACTGACCTTGTTAAAGTGCGTCTCCAAGCTGAAGGCAAACTTCCACCGGGTGTACCTAGACGTTACTCAGGTGCACTGAATGCTTACTCCACAATCTTCAGACAGGTAATCATGCAAAAGATTATTGCTCAATTACCTCAAATGTTTGGTGGTGATTATTTCAATATTACAATATAGGAAGGACTTGGGGCTCTCTGGACTGGTCTTGGTCCTAATATTGCACGAAATGCCATTATAAATGCTGCTGAATTGGCTAGTTATGATCAAGTCAAACAGGTAAAATTTCTCATTTCTACATCTTGCCATTTTTTTTTGTTTTAAGTCTTTTTCTATTCTTTAATTTGATTTCACCAAAATATAAATCATTTTTTTTGTTTGACACAGACAATTCTGAAAATCCCTGGATTCACAGATAATGTATTTACTCATCTTTTATCTGGTCTGGGTGCTGGATTTGTTGCTGTTTGTATTGGTTCTCCTGTTGACGTGGTGAGCTTCTAGATCAATTATATTCCATCTTATGCTAGCTAACTCCATTACAAATTCAAGTGTTTTGAATAAACAGGTGGACAAGGGGTTTTCATTTTTGGATAAATTTGCCATCAATTTCCTTGCTTACTTATATATTTTATTGACTAGACTCAGTGTGCCTTAATTCATTGTTAGTATAAGGCCTGGAAAAAATTGGACACCTCAATATCAATGCATGTTAAATTGAATTTTTTTTATCCCTTTGGTAAAATCTGAACTTGCAAAGAGCAAATTCTATAACCTATATTATGATCTTTGCTTTGAAACGAAAATTAAAGTCTCTTGGCTTTTTCTTATGAGCAAATTTAGAAAAATATTGATTCTTCCAATTTTAGTAAAGCACTGCTTTGCCTGGTGTCTTGTGACGGTAAGGTTGTTGTCTTGTGACCAAGAGGTCACGAGTTCAAATCCTGGAAACCACCTCTTGCAAAAAGCAAGGTAAGGTTGCGTATAATGACTCCTTCTCCGGGATCTCACATGGTGGGAGCTTCGTGCATCGGGTTGCTTTACTACTTTGTCTGGTGTCTACAATATAACTATTACTTCTATACCAGATTGAAAATTTTTTATGTTCATACCTTGACTGTTATAGATTAAATGTCACATTCAGTCAAAACAAGCTATAGAGAAGATGTAGATCGGATTATGAACTTGAAAAACCCTTAACTCTCGGTGAATAGTGTGTTTAAAGGGACGGTAATGAAATGTTGAAAGTGTGGAACATCATTTTGGCATTTATGATATTTGTGTCACTCTTCTAATTGAAGTGCTTTTGGCAAATTTGAAACAATCTTGGAATTTATTCGGCAGAAGTGTTCTTTTAGATGCTGAGTTCTCCTTGGTTAACTGCATTAAATGAAACTACAGATTAACATTTATGGAAGGGTTCTTGATATTGCTGTACATTTAACATATATCTTTCTCATGATCAGTTGAAAATTGAAAGCACTACAACTGCAGTACACAAAGTGGTTTTAAAATAAGTGCATTATTGCTGGAAGCATTCATATAATCCATTTTCTATCTATCCTAGTTTTCCTTGTTTTTCCCTTCGCTATGGAACCTTATTCCTTAGAGTTATTCTTTCAGTACTCTATGTGTCCTTTTGCAATTATATCAAGTAACAGTGATATATCTCTTTCAGAATTCATCATACATTCTCTTGACTTTTTAATATCTCTTTTCCCATTTGGTTTTAATTTTCCTATCCATGAACATTTTAAGAATTATTTTTTGGGTCCTTTAATAGATACAAAGCATGCATCAAATTAAAAGCTTAAAGTTACAGACATTTTCTTTTGTTTGACCTTGTTACTTTTTGATCTCCCAATTTCTTCTGCCTTTTATGTATAATTGAGCCAATTGATATCGTGGAAACTGTATTTTTGCAGGTTAAATCTAGAATGATGGGAGATTCTGCATACAAAAGCACTCTTGATTGCTTTGTTAAGACAATGAAAAATGAAGTATGTTGAGTTCCTCGTGTTCTTTTTTTTGTTTCTAATTGTAATGATCTTTATTGTATGTATCTTTTCTATTGTTCTGTCTATTATAGCAATTGTTGATTGCCCAGTTGCATCTATCGATTAGGAAGATTAGCTAAAGGAGTAATTAATATGGAGTTAATGATTAATATATATCTACAAAATCAAGCTGGACTGGTTCTAGTTTCGTCAAGCTAAATACTTCCTTTCAAAATTGGTAAGTTAGAATTAATAATTGTAATAATAGGTTTGGTCGTGAAGGATGGCATATCCCTTTCTTTTCCTTAAATGAGCTTTATACCATACCTCACCGTCCCCATGTCCTCTTATGGTAATTTGTTTTGTCAGTAAGAATGTTCTGAAAGAACAAGCTCTGTGAACCAGGTTGAGCTAAAGAGAATATCCTCTTTTTTTATAATATCTATATGTTTTCCAGAATTTGAATCCCACTATTTCAGTTTGTCATGTCGATAACATACATGGTCATTATCTGTACACCAAGGAAAACTGACATGAAAATTAAGATTTTGTATTGTTCTTCAGGGACCTTTGGCTTTTTATAAAGGTTTCCTTCCAAACTTTGGTCGCCTTGGATCATGGAATGTGATAATGTTCCTAACACTCGAGCAGGTAATAACAACTGCCAAACTTCCTCTTGCAATTATATTTATATATATGTTCTTATACAATTCTCCATTTTCAGAAGAAAAAAAAAACATGTAGATATGAGAATGATACTGATCCGATTGTATAGTAGGAACGTAGCAAGCTACATTTGTCGAGTAGCTTACACATAAAATCTTGGTTCCTCGACAAACATATTTGCTTTGCAGCGGCAAATTTCTTTTCTGACAATCATGTCTTTTGTGGACAGGTCAAAAAGCTATTTGCAAAGGAAGCTCCTCTTCCACACTGACATTCTGCTCATTTTATGGGTGAATAAAATGATGATTACTTTGAGCGTACTTTCAAATAACCGATGGATGGGGTGAGAAGAAAACTCGAGGAGTTCCTGGGAGCTCCATCAATTTACTGATGACATTTGAACTAGTTCCTTGTTTCGACGTAGCAAATTTTTTTTTGGCTATTTACTAAAAAAAAAAAAAGAACTGCGCAAACTGCCAAGACATCGTTTTTTTTTAATAACATTTTACGAAAAAAATTTACCCAATTTATCAAAATGTGCTCCTTCACCAATAATATCTTGCGTGCCTCTAGAAGATTGTTTTCAATTGCAAGTCAATTTGAGATAAGATTTTTTTAGCTGCAATATTTATTAGGAGGTGTTACGTTACGATCTAAACTAGCTGCAAACGCAATATTTATTGAAGTATGAAATGTTTGATTTGGGATATTTTAAAATTAAAGATAGGATAAATTTGATTTCCACAACATGCCAACTCGAGCAGGTCGTCAGCTTAATTTCAGAAAATTTTCAGGTTTTTTTTTTCTACTCGTGTCTATAATGGACAGGTACATGTTAAGCAGTTTATGGACAGGTACATGTTAAACAGTTTCTGTTATTTGTCTAAAGCTGGATGTGACACAACTGTATGTTCTTCTACACTAACATAAAATTAATAGGAATATTGGTGCCAATAACAACTAACGACACTGAAGTCCCAAACTTATTCATCATCTCATTTGGAGCACTTCGTTCATGTTCAATCCAATGGCTCATCGTGGCATAGGGCAAGTTTTAATGTCCTATATTTCATTTGCATACTTGGAGCACCGCTACCATCCGTACTCAATATCTACATCTTTGGCCATCTTTTTGGGTCCCTGAAGAGGGAGAAAAAATGTAGAGAAATTAAATGGAGGTGGCATAAAATACAAAAACTGAGTTCTTAAAAAAAAAGAGACAAATGAAGAGAACATTTTTCATTTTTAGTGTGGTCTTTACATTTGGACATAGAGCAACACAAAACAAACCCCATGGTAAAAACCATTTCTATGTGGCACTTGAGCGTTTTCGACCCCCACAAAAGAATGAAATAGCTAATACCATGATTTCTCATATGTGTTGATGATGATTAGCAAAATCCATGTTTCTGTGTTGGTAAAATGGGGAGTAAACTATCATGTCAAATGGGGAAGCCTAACTAATAAATAAAGATGAGAACATAATCTATACGTGAAATCATTTGCATGGTTATATTTATGCAACAAAATTGTTCGAAGGTCCATCTGCCAAAAAAGAAAGTGAAGGTCAAAACAAGACAATCGTCATCATGATCATTTACCCCAACTATCTAGGCTTAACGTGGATAACCATCTCCAATAAAAATTGTGTTCGCATCCTTTCACAGCCAAATACAATAAACAGAAGTTAATTAAGAGCACAACAGGATTGCAAATGCGGAAAGGGAACATCAATGACCTACATATATATACAAGCACATCAGCCGAATAATAAATTACTAGTACAGGCGAATTTCACATGATATCTAACAATGGTATATGTTGATATCATATAGCCATCAAGCAAAATACTTAGTTTCGAATGATTTAGTTTAGCTACATTAAATAGTCCCCAAAAGCATTTTAAAAGGGAAATATTTACATTTTGAAGATAGTTTCATTACTTGTATGTTTCATCCACACGAGACTGAGCCTCAATGTAACCTGGGAAGTCATGACCAACAAGAAAATAGTCAGCACGACCATAGCCAGAATTTCCTTCCAAGGAATCTAGAAGAGCACTGTAGTTATAGCTACCAAATGCACCGCCCCTAATAAATTGTTTGGCCTCTTCAAACTGAGGATCTAGTTTGAATTGTAAGCATTTACAGGATATGTTTAACAATCAAAAGTTTTTGGTAACATTAAGATGATCCATTTGATTAACTGTGGCAGAAAATGTGAATCAAATATAAGGCGAAATGAAACCCAGAATCTCAGTTAAAGCAAATCCAATCTCATTAAATTATGTGGCTTAATTTCATTTTGCAAATATTGTTTGATTAAAAACATGACAGGATCATGGGGATAAAATAATTATTACAATTATAAAAATGCCATAAAAAAATAAAAAATATTTAACTGGCGATGAATAACAAAGACAATTACCAATTCCATTTTCTCTATCTTTCCGAAGCTTTGCAACTTCATTAGCTTTGGCACCAAAAATGGAAAAAAATTATCTTCTCCTATTTCTTGTCTGATTTCCACATTTGCACCATCTAGAGTACCGATTATGAGGCGACCATTCAAGGAAAATTTCATGTTGCTTGCCCCACTAGCTTCCATTCCTGCTGTGCTGATGTGTTGCAATAACTCACTCCCAGGAATAAGCAACTCAGCCACAGAGATACTGAAATTTGGTATGAAAATAACCTGGAGAATCACAAACTAATTGTAAATATTCAATAAATGCAAATCTCTCCAAATGCATATCACTGCTCATAACATTAGATGGAAGTTATCTACATGCTTGCTAAGAAAGGAACCCCAAGATGAAGATTTTACAAATCATATTTAGAGTAAATTTAGAATTACTATCCTCTAGTGGAAGAAAGAGATAAGGAAGTTTATGTGTTCTTGGTTTTAAGAGAAATACGAGAAACACGGCTTTAACATAACATGAAATAATGATTGACACCTGGAATTAAATAGCAATATTTCTTTTGTTAACTGATTGTCCATTAAGTGTTCAATAGAAATATTTTATCTGCTCTATCTTGTTGCAGCATCTAGTAAGCCAAGTATGCAGAAAACATAAGAAAGGTAAATCCCACCTTCAAATAGTTGTTGATTTCTGGATCATTGTTGACAACAGAACCAACATCATTGACCAGCTTGACAATTCTTTTAGCATTTGTATAGGTTGCAAATGCTTTTCCACCAATCATGACAGTTCATGGTTGCGGCGTTTTCTTTCTCTCTTCAATGGTCATTTCCTACATTGTTGGAGACAATAGTCATAACTCATAAGACTTGATCTGCGATGAAGTTCATATATAATATTAATGGGACCCATAATCAACTAGTGAAAGCTAGAGTGATTGTCTGATTTCATATTCATGTTGAAGCAACAAATTTTGTACAATATTTTTTGTCATTTAAAAATTTACTAATCCTAGCCAAATAGGTTCAGAATGTAATAGCATGACTTGAAATGGTAAACAAAAATGAAATGAGGTAGGGCTTTACTAAAAATTCAGCTAGCTAAAACAAACTTTGCCTGCTTGGTGCATTTTAATTATATAATTAAAATTTTCCAAAAATCGAATGAACTCATTATAGTAATTGTACCTTTAGTTTCTTCTATCTATACACTGCTCCTAGATTATTCAGAACCTGTAATTTGTATTCATGAATCCACTTAAGCTGTATGACGAAGTGGCAGTGGGGGTCAATACACACCTGTAACGTAACCCATACTGGGCCAAGCAATGCTTGTTAGCCATCTTGGCTGAAGCCCACTCAGCATGCAACTTATCAATGTCGGCAAACTGTTGAAGATAAGGTCACATAACAATTCAAATTGTGCAGCACAATATTATATATGTTCCACCATACATACTTGACGAAGACCAGAAAGAAGGTCAAGATTTGTGATCCATCCATCTGTTTAGAACCATTTGGTGATGATATCACTCAGTTCAGGGCTACAAAATTTGATCCAATCACGACATGTAACACCATTTGTTTTATTCTAAACTTGGCAGGCCATATTGAGAAGTAATTAGCAAACAAGTCTGCCTTCAGAATATCACTGTGTAACTCTGCTACTCCATTCACCTGCAAATGTAATAACCATACTTCCTTGAGAATATCTTACTAATAAAAGAGAACTATACATAAAATACACTAGAGATGCGAAGAGAAGAAAAATATGTTGTAGCTTAAGAACTAGAAGTTCTTATGCTTTCCATCCTGAGAACTGACGTCATAAGATGATAGATTCTAGTTGTAAAATGGTAGCACTGGAATATGCACTAATTAAAAATGAATTCGTACCTTGTAAGAAGACACTACACATAAATTAGCCATCCGCGCCACAGGTTTTTGAGGATTAGAGCTATCTAAGATCGGCATATCAGTAAGTTTGCTCTCCATGCTACTGAAGGTGGAATGAATCATGGCCATAAACTGAACAACCAGAATACTGCAAAAAGTTAATCTATAACTTACTAAGATAAATTAGAAAGACAAATGGCTCACCTGCTTCTCAATCTCTTCAATGATTTCCATATGCCTTGGAAGGAGTTTATACATAACAGCTTGTGGCCATTTTTCTAGTGCCTCAGGAAGAACAGTGTGATTAGTATAAGCAACAGTCCTGCAGTAAGAAATTTCAAGAAAATCAATCTCCAAAGAGAAGTACTAAAAAAAATTAAAACTATCATCATTAGAGCAGAGATACAAATTCAATTATTAATATTTAGCAAGACTATGAAAATACAACTGAATGCACCTAGTTGCCACATCCCAAGATTCATCCCAACCAAGTCCCTCGTCATCCGTCAACAATCACATTAGTTCTGGCATTGCAAGTGTTGAGTGAGTATCATTGAGTTGAACAGCAACCTTGCTAGGAAAGTCAGACCACTTCGAAGCCATGCTCCCTTCCCTCCTCTCCTTGAATCTCATTATAATGTCCTGCAAATTATGTCAGTATCGCACCATATTAGTGTCAGAATAATAGATATTTTGGATATGATAAACAAGAAGCTACGAGTCCCAACTATTTGAGGATAGTTACATGAATCCTGTCATTGAATTCTGTTATAATACCAAATTGTAATAATGTTTAGATATTTTAAATCACTTTTAATTATGTTAAACAAAATTTTCTACCACTACCTTTCATATTTTCTTTTAAATGATTAACTTGTCTAACAAATAATTTATCGGTCATGTCTGATCATCTATATCCATTAGTTTATTTTCTCTTATTTTAGTATTAACAAGAAGTCTAGAGCTTTGCCCCTAGTACTAGTATTTCTTATTTTAGCTATTATAGTAACTCTACACATCTTTCTTAGCATTTTAATCTATGCTACTAATATACGCGTTCATTCCTAACTACTCAACATTCTAATCAATAAAATATGGTTCGTCACTGAACAGTCATATTAATTTTTCATTTTAGCCTAAAGGCATACAAATATCATACAACTCCAAAAGCTCTTATCCATTTAACCATTCACTTTTCATCCTATTTGATGATACCCCCCAAATTCCTCTTGCAATTTCTTTTGTCCATCTATCTCAACTAAGGAATTGCATATCATTGAACAAGAGAAGGTAGAGGGAAGAGAACAACACCTAAAGTCAGCCAGTCAAGACAACTTTGAAATCGTTTCTTAAAGTCCTTATGAAACTGACTTTTCATGACAATGAAAATAGCAATTTTCTTCCAGAGGTTACACGATTTCAATTATTTTCCATTGATCTACACTGAGAAGTGAGACTGCATCTACACACTAGATACCACCAAGTTATGTCAATGTGAGAAGTTCTTAAGCTACCAAACCAAGGGCAAGTACTCTCATAATTTAGAGGTACGTGAGATGCTGAATATAGTTCAACCTCATTGATTTAAATTAGATGACTTTGAACCAAAGACTATTATGCCTCAACCTGTGAGGATCCAACATACCTGCAGTGAAGCACTGCAAAGGAAAAACTGTTGTTTCAATCACAAAATTTTGCCATATTCTGTAGCATCACCAGGGCATAGTATTGCACATATCTGAAATTATATTTAGTACAATCAGCATAAGCAAACAACACAATTATATAACAGCAGAAAATAGAAAAGAAAAAGATGGAAAGCTCCAGCTGCTTCAATTGAATGGAAAAGTTTCGTAAAAAGTGCCAAGGGTAAGTTGATATACTAAGAAAAGGGTATATTTTGAAATTATTGAATACCCAGGAGATGCAAGCATCCTCTAAATATCTTAAATATCTGAACAACAAGGTCTGACAAAATGTCTTGAAATGGCACAAAGCCACATACATCTTACTATCACATGGGCTGAAATTAGAGAAGAATAAAGGAGCTAATGAAATATGTACTTTTACAAGACAAGCCAAGAGGATGTTGAACTAAGATTAGTTAGTTAAAGATGCAATGAGCTTGCTTTATCTGTTCTGTATTCATGACTTATGAACATGTATGTTTATACCTGTTGAACTTTTGAATGGAGCTGAGAAGCAGATTCATACATCCCCTCATTGAATTTGAACAAATTGAAATCTTCAGCACTGGAATTTGCTTCCCATAGGCGCAGGCTGATCATATTTTTGGTGCTGTATCCCGGGATCAGTACATCATATGCCAATGCCTGTATTACCTCTCCTCCAACCCATTTCCGACTTTGAAATAGAAAAAACAATAAAGAAGCGCCAGTTCAAGATATGAATCATCATAAAACAAATAAACATGTGCATGTCTGTGTGCACGTGTGATTCTGACATTTGATGCAAGTCTAGTCATGCAGTTGTATCAATATCCCTTAATGAACCTGGAACACATTTTACTTTTTTCAGGACCAAAAAGTTGAAGAAGGTATGGTTTCCAAGTCAAGCAAACTGACTATGAAGGCGATGAAGATCAATTAAGGAATATATAAAACTAGAAAATGGCATTTGTCACTCTACTTGTTAACTGCTATGCTAGGAGAAACGGTAGATATCCAAACCAATTCCTGTACATAGCAGTAGCACATACCAGGTAAAACATCTTATCCATTTCTTTTTCATAAAATATATCATATAACCATTATTAATCAAAAATCATACTTCCATGTATTTCTGAATGTATGTACTTCAGGTCACTAAACACCATCATTGTTCTATTTCTTATTAACAAAACGATTGATCCATTAATAGATGCCTCAATATCTATTACGTACTAGACACATAAAGGTCAAAAAGGCATTCTAACAATTAAATACTAACTCCTTAATTTAGAGAAAAATCGATAAAGTGCCAGAGTCAGAAACACTTACAATCCTGTAGGAAAGACCTCGACATGGCCAAAAAATATAACAGGGTACAAGATATCATGCCTCATGACCTCCCGTGGACAGAACTTCTGTCATATTTAATATCAAGAGACATGAGCTCTTCTTAAGAGATTTCAGTAAAAAAATCAACAGAACAGTAGGAAGTACCTCGAAGCAATCTTCAGCTACCTCTTCTTGGCTCTCCTTAGAGATCTGTTGCTTAAATAAGCCATATCTATATCGTAGGCCATAACCCCAAGCAGGTAAGTTTAGTGTTGCCGCTGAATCTAGAAAGGAGGATGCTAGCCTTCCTAAACTTCCATTTCCCAAGAGTGCATCTTTTTCCTGTTAAGGAATTTCCTTTGTTAACTTTGCAGGAAAGTTGCTCATGAATACAGCCGATTATCCCATTCAAAACATTATCCTGAAATGTACATCCAAAAAATATGGCTTTCTGTCAACGATATACCCTGAACAAAAGTCATCATAAATGGACAGAAACATAAACGGTACTCAATTAATTCAAGAAATGCTTCAATAGTGATGTCTTGTTTTAAGACTAAAGGATGCCTAGAAGCGATCAGCATCTAGTTGATGCACAGTAAGTGATAGGGAAAATAATGGCTTGATTACATCTTTACATGTTTGTCTTTCTAAGACACCTCTGGAGAATCTACAGATAGTGGAATTTGTGAAATTTATTACCTGTTCTGCAATTTCTTCAAGTTCATAGCCCAATTTTTTTAAAGCATCTGCATATGCCCCAGAGAGTCCAAGGTTACCGATAGCATTGGTCAGAGCACGACCCTGTAGGTACTCCATTGACAGGTAGTAAGTTTGTTTGGGATCAACTTTGTGACAATGCAAGAAGTCTCCTTCCACCTCTGAAATTTAACCGCACCAACATACGATCAACGACCATGTAAAATAGAATAGCAAACAAATAAAGATGCGTATGCTGGTTGCAAAAGTCTCACGTGAATCAGGAGATCAGGAACACTGTCTGCAGTGGCATAATAGGCTTGCTCCGGATCAAACTTAAGAGGGGAAAAGTGAGGACTGTAGCGGGCATGAAAGGTGATGTCGGATGCAATATCCGACAGCTTTTCAGCCAAAGGTTGAGCAATATCTGGAACTCTAGCAGCAGGGATTGCAGCACCTGCCATCGGTGATTGGTGGTTTCTTTGTTATGCGCCATGGGCATGCTCCCTGAAGAATACACAACCAAACCATGCGAGATGAGCCGATAACAGCAAATTATGATGTAAAATCACCAAGTTCAAAAATGCGATAAGATCGATTCGCCAACGATCTGATGCCATGATCTCGATGCCAATAAAATTATGCGGAACAGATGAAGGAAACCGAAGTAAAAAAATTTGGATAAAGAAAACTAGGTCAGAAGCTACCAAACTGTCTGCTAAGGGTGGCAGGCGCTGGCCGATGCGCTTCTCGCCTCATTTGGAAAGTTTCGAAGGCGGTGGAGTCACACCGCGCGAAGGGAAGTGGGAGATCGGAAAAAAGTAAACATCGACGGGTAAAATGGAACACTCAGGAAAGATCACTGAGAGTGTGAAGAGAGAACAGGGCGATATTTTTGCGCGGCAGCATCCGTGAGCGAGCGAGAGTGAAGCTTGTCGGTTCGTCGTAGACCTGGCCAAGGTCCGGGTCAAACCCGGACCCGACCCGGAACCGGACCGTGGTCAACGGTCCGGTTAACCGGGTCAACGGGTTTGACCCGGACCCGTGACCGGATCCGGTCCCGGTTTTTTAAAAAATCGAATCGGAAAACAAAAAAATCGGCATTTAAAAAAAAAAAAATTTAATGGAATTTCGTGGCCGAGCACGGGCGTGTCGCACAGCCGACATAGGCGTGTCGCTGTTTTCCCGTTACACGACACGGGCGTGTCGCACAGCCGAGGCGTGTTGCTCTCTGTCCGTCACGACACGGGCGTGTCGCACAGACAGCCGAGGCGTGTTGCTCTCTGTCCGTCACGACACGGGCAGTACCAAAACGACACGGGCTTTGGACACAGCCGAGCACAGGCGTGTCGACCCGGCGGGTCGCCTTTTTTTTTTTTTTTAAAAGAAAAAGAACCGACGGCCACGATTTCGTGGCCGTTGATCATCACGTGGCCGTTGGAAATTTTTTTTTTTTTAAGTTTTTTTTTCCTACAAATACACCTCCATTCCCTTTCATTTTTTCACAAATCACAACTTCTCTTCTCTAATTCTCATTCCCTCATTTGCTTTTAAGTCTCAACTCTCAAGTCATATTTTTACAAATGTCCGAGCCGGATAGGATCGTAGTCGTAAGTGCGTAGGTGCGAGAAAGAGCATAATGCCACCATCGCCGAGTTCGAGTTCGAGCAAGGCGGCAATTCACCTCCATTCGATATCTAAGCTATGATCTTGATAATTGATGAATTTCAAATCGTCATCATCATCAAAGTCAAGAAAGTAGGAGCAATACATCCGATCGATGGCGGGTTCTACGGCCTACAAACCAACTCGAGTGTCTCGCCCATCCGATATCTTCACCAAACATTTGAAAAGTAACGCTCCTTCCGGTGATATGCAAGCAAAATGCAAATATTGTTGAAATGTTACAAATTTCAACAAGGAGGAGGTTTGGAACCCTTACTCGACACGTAGAGAGAAATCATCCTAGGTGGAAATTGGTATTGATCGTTCTCAAACTCAAATTCCGACATTCTCTTCTCAATCGAGTTGGGTAACGAATCTAAACTCTTTAAATTTGTGAAACTAGATTTAGAAGAAAGCTGCTAAATTTTGTACAATTGAACAACTTTCTTTTAGTTTTAGTGATAAATTATCTTTTGAAAATTGGCTTTCTACAAGTGCAAATCCTTCTATTAAAGCGTATCCCAAGAAATACTCTAAAAGCGTACACTTTTAAAATTAGTCTTAGAACAAAAACAAGAATTGATTAAAGAATTTTCTAATTTAAGCGATAAAGTTTCTTTGTGTTAGATATTTGGAGTGATCATTGGCAAAGTTGTTCGTATATGAGTATTACTTGTCATTGGATTGATAATAATTGGGACATTCAAAAAGATTGCTAGCATATAGATGTTTTAGCGAAACACACCGCGTAAAATATTTCACAACTTATTTTTGTTATTTTAGAAGAATATGGTCTAACTTCTAAAGTTTTTTCAATTTCTTTTGATAATGCTAGTCTGAATACCTCTAGTATTAGTGAACTTATTGATATATGTAAAACATCGATAGGTGAAAGATTTTTCATATTAGGTATACATGTCACATTTTAAATTTGTGTGTTCAAGATGGACTTAAAAATTTAGGATCACATATTCAACCAATTAGAGTGCAATTCATTATTTATGGACACATCCTCGAGTAATGAAAGAATGGAGAAAATTTTGTAAAATAAATGACATGAAGCCTAAGCGGTTTGCGTGGACGTTCGACTCGTTGGAATTCTACTTATAAATTGTTATTATCTACTTTTAAATATAAAGATTTATTATGTATATTTTTCATCAACATGTTCAATCACGTGATATTTATTTGTTTTCAAATCAATGGAATATATGCACTAGTATTTAGTGAAATTCTAAAAGTTTTTAGTGATCTTTAGTGACCAATTATCAGGTGTTTATTATTCAACTTCACATTTAGTTTTAACACATTGTTGTAATATTGCATGTATTTTTAATGAACATATTCAATCAAATGATACTTATTTATCTCAATGTATTTATGTAATGAAAGAAAAATGGGAAAAATATTTCTTAAACATTCTGAAATATTTTTATGTGCTTTTGTTTTAGATCCTAGACTTAAATTAGATGGTTTGCAAGATATGTTAGCATTATATTATGAATCTTTAAGCCCTATTACCGAAACTGCTCCTAATATTCCTTTGATTTTGTTTAATATTAAAACACATTTACATGATATTTATAATGAATATAACATTAAATATGGTGAAACAAATTATTGGACGTAAACACATCAATCCACTACAACTAGTATTATTACTTCTAAACTCACTAAAGCACAATTGTTATTAAGACAAACTAAAGCGTCACGAGGATCCTCGAGTTCCAGGTCGGGAACTTGAGAATTATTGACCACTTCTTTTGATTTTAGTGATGCGGATGAAGAAAGCGACATTCTAAAATGGTGGTCATGAAGAACTCAATTATTTCCAATCTTATCTATAATGACAAAAGAAATTTACAACTTGTCCGGTTTAATGATTGCGGTGGAACAAGCTTTTTAGTATCGGAGAAATACATTGGGCGAGAGGCGTTCTAGCTTAAGGTAGAAAAATTTGGAGCGCAATGTTTACTCGATGATTGGTCAAAATATAGTCAGAACCCAACATATTAAAAGTGACGAAGACGAGACGAAGCAGAAGGAACATCGGGGAACTACGACGGGAGGAAATCCAATCTGATTGAAATGTATTTGATTTTTTTATTGTAATAGATTTTTTTATTTAAGTCTAAGATGTAATATATTTTGTATTGAGATAATGAAATATTTGATAGAGTTTTTATAAGTTTAATTGTGATTTTTTTTTAATTATTTACACCATTTTTTATTTTTTTATTTATTTAACTAAGACGACGGTCGCCGGATCGGACCGGACCGGACAGGCCGGACTTGGCCGAACGGACCGGACGGACGGACGGATCGGCCGGCGGTTCCATGGCGGTGCCGACCCTGGCAGGCGGTTAAAGTCGATATTTTATCGGACCGGACGTGGTTCGGCCGGACGGTGCGTGGCGAGGTCTAGTTAAATGGGAGCGTAGCAGTCCTGGATTCGTCGGTTCGGATTCGTCGGTGGTGTTGAAATCAATTGAATCGGTTCAAAATCGTTTCGATTTTAAAATTTTAATTTTGGAATCAATTCAAACACTCAATTTGGATTGATTTCGAATTGATTCTGAACCGATTCTGAAATGGTTCCGAATCAATTTCAAAATAATTTTGGATCATCTTTCTTAAATTTGAACTTTCAAATTCATCTAACATGCTGATGATTCTATTATTTTGTTCTATCGTAAAATAATCTTATAAACATATTAACATTCTCAAAATTTCTATCTTTAAATTAACAATCGAAATCAGAATTGATTCCGAAACAATTTCGAACCGATTCCGAAACGATTTCGAACCGATTTCGAAATCGATTAAAATCGATTTGTACCGGAATTGAAACGATTCTTATTCGATTGTGAAATCAAATCAGTTAAGTATGTCTATGGGAGAGAGAAGACGACGGAAAGTGATGGGCTTAGGAAATAATTTTTTAAAAAAAAAATTATGTTGTAAAATAAAACAATATTAAGGGGTAGTGAATGGCAAAAATATCGGCGTCCCTTTCTCATAAAATTAAATTAATAGAACTATATGGGATTTTGATAATAATCAAAATTAAGGACCACGATCATAAAAGACACTTCTTTTTTTTTTTTTTTAAATAATGGCCCAGCATTCTTCCCCTGACGGCTGAAAATAGGACCCAGCGTTGCAAGTGTCCCAAATACTGCTGATATATCATCGAGTCAGCACATTTTTTGTATGCAAATTCATATGCTTATGGTAAAAAATTTACCCCTGTGAAAGATGACGTAAGCAAAATTGAAGTCACAGGTGTCGGCCAATTATTGATTATAAATTATAAATGGAAGATCATATAAACTTAGGCTACATACAATGACCACCTTAAATTTTAATCATGATCCATTAAGCAAGAGGCAGCAAAATAGTCATGCTTCTAAAATATAAAACACAAATGTTACAAATGATTGCAACCCTAACACCAGTTATAAAATTGCTTGATCTTAGATGTAGAAGAAGAAAAATATATAAAAAACAAAAAAACGAGGAACGTGGAGTTGAATAGGCATATTCCTGTTCTTTTGATCAGTGGAACTCTACTTTTAGATGTGCAAACTCAATTTGCAAATCATCTTTGACTTTGTCCTCTGAGCCTTTAGGCACTTGAGAATTCTCTTTTACAATGAAAATCAACTTTTTGTAGGTCGGCCCCATTGGTATTCTTGGGGAAATTCTCATGTGCTAAGGCAATCTTGATGCTTCTTCAACTTCTGTGCCCTGAAAACCAACATATGAAACAAGCAGTCTTAGAACAAAGAAAAATTGCGAGCTCTCATCAAATAATAATTTGATGAATTCCCTTGAAATTTCATGTTTATTCAAGGCATAATTAAGAATATCGTTTTCAGTGTTCATCAGTATCGATCAACATCATGGTCAAAACATTACTGTTCTAGAAGCTAATCGATATCAATACACAAGGTGGGCACATGTAAATGTTATTATGACACTCATGCATTCAGTCTGTAAACTCCAAAATAAGAAGATTTATTTACTTTCCGTAATCAACGTGTGATTCTGTCTAATCAGTCGCAAGGAAAAAATAAAACCCTTTTTTAAAAAAGACAGTTGACGTATTAATTGAAGCATCAATAATAATATAGAGGAGTAATGTTGAAGCCGACAAAATCAAATGCCTCTGTAGAAGTAATATACACAGTAAAGGGAATAAACAAGTAGAAGTCCAGCAGTTATATTTTTGTTGTTTCTCCAAAATGCCAGAGAGAAATATTTTTATTACTTGTTGCTATAAAAATAACTTTACATTTGGAATAAAGTAGAAGGAATTATAGGACATTGACATGCTTCAAAGCTTGCCAAAAGTTTTAACAGAGTATGGTTAGTACGGTACTGAAACTCTATTGTTCTGAGCAAAGATGGAAACTCTAATGCGGAATGGTAAATTAAACCTTAAGTTAGACTTCAACTAAGTTAATGGAAAAAAAAACAAATAGAAATTAAACATATCATAAGATTTAGAGATTTAATTTGAGCCCCAATAAAGTAGATTAAACTTCAAACTCCTATGCTAATCTACATTTACACTTGTGCTCTCCAAAATGCAGAAACAGTCTGAGGAAAAAGGAAAGGACTTTACCCTATCAACATCCACGCAATCTGAAGTATGAGTCTTCAAGAACTTGGCCTTTTTCTTTATTGCAACTCTCTTCTTTTTGGGATCCTCTTCTTCCTCATCATCGTGATTTTCTTCGTCTGAGTTGATGTACTCAGGCGTTAATCTACTGTCAATACTCATTCGTCGCAAGAGATAAACATTGAAGTAATAGTTTATCAAGTCTCGTCTACTTTTAGAGCTAAAGTGAGTTGGAATAGCTTGCCAAATACTATTTCCTGACTCATTTTCTCGTCTCTTGAGAGCATCAAACCAAGCTTGTTCCTCAACTGTCCATGACTCGGAAACTTCTTCACCCGTGCTATCAAAGCCCCAATCAAAGAAAGCTGGGCCTAGCTCGGCCTTCAGTTTAAGTCTGGCTTCACTCACATGAGACCTGATGCAGACTATTGATCCTGGGGAGGGGCAAGCACAACAATTTGTTTCTCCCTGATTTTTTTTGTCAAATTCTATCCTGTCATTCTCTTGTGCTGGCCAAGTTAGAAAGCCCACCCACTTATTTATATCAGGATCCTCAGTATAACTAGAAATGCTCGTTTCACTGGGTTGACCCATCCAAGCAGGCACATCAGCTTGGAAATTTGATCCAATTCCAATGCGCTTTCTGCGGGTGCGAAGATGCCGAATATTTTCGTTCTCATTTTGAGCAATCCTTTCAGACCTCCGTTTTGGCTGAATCAGCTTGTCAATAGAACTGACCTTCCCTTTCTTCTGTAATCCTACTGAGTGTCTCCTAACCTTCTGCTTTTTCTGGAAATACATCATTAGGTTAGCAACAACACAAACAAAGCAAGAGAAATTCCCATAAAAGTATGCAGGATTCCTAATGCGAATAGATATTCTAGAATCATGCGCTAGGTTTTATTACAATGACAAGAAGAAAACTGAAAATATCATGGAGATGAGAGTGGTAAAGATGAGACATGTTTGAGCAGGAATGTTCAGGGGTAAAAATAGTGGCACTTAGAATGTTATTCAGACACTAGTTTTTCTCCTCATATAAAGAAATATCTTTAACATGAACCATTGTCACTTCTAATACATTTCCTTTATGATTTAGGAATGCCAACCTACGAACAAGATCACCCGGGACCATATGCAGGAGCAACTATAAATATAAGATGCAAGTAAGATTGTGACAACCTCATTTTTTGTTGAAGGAAGTCCATAAAAATACCTTTCTTTGTTCAAACCTGAGTCTTAAACTTGAAACTACCAATTTGTATAATTACATGTTTGGTCAGACCCAGGTCCGATACAAGACATCGGGTTCAAAACAATACGAATATCAAGAACATTAAAACTTCAAAAGCAAAATTTCAAGGTAATGGATTTAACTTATGATATACAATTCTATACATTTTGAACAAATAGAATACAAACCTTCATAAATAAAAACTTTGAATAAGGAAAAAAATAAAAATAAAAAACTTTAAACTGAAAAAGAAAACCATGCAAAGATAAATCATCTCACAAATTTGAGGTAACTTCAATGAGCACAAATTAAAGCAGTAATATAATCATTATGTTACTGAAACTTTTGAAAATAGTATACAAATGTAAATTCTTTCCTTGCATCAACACCAACATAACTAGACAATGTTAATCTCAACTAGTAGGGGTCAGCTATATAGATCTTTCCCTCTATCGAACTATATGCAAAGTTATATCCTGAGTCAGCTCCAAACTCGGTCACTAAGATTTTCAATTGGACCACCATGTTCAAAACACTTAAACCTTAGATTAACACCCTTACATCGATATCCTGGATCTACATTTAGAGCTGATTGCCACTTCTGCAGCAAATATTTGTAAAGTCTGTTCCCATCTTATTCATAAGAAAAACATGTAGAAGATCAACCTCCCTACCTCCAACAAGTCTTCTGCTTAACCCCTCTCCCAATTTCTCAAATTCCAAAAATATAAGAATTAGACCAATTTATAAGGGTGTTACATGTAGTGTTGGCATCTTAAACATCAAGCAAGTTTAATCATGAATAATTCATTCTCCTTGACCCCCACACTTTTTTTCCCTTTATCCCATCTTCTAAATATTTCATTATTTCTAAGAGCAATATGCTCACTAGTGGTTTGATGCATCTTCATAACAAGCGTTGACCAAATACAAACCGGAAGCATGAGTTAGTGGGTCTTCCCAATAAACTTCTCACATCATTGCTGAACAAGCAGGTCGACATTAGTGCATTACATATAAATATTAGCTTTTTAATTTTCAATAATTATTTCAATTGTATATTAACATTGATTTCAGTTATATTATTTGTAATTATAATGCATGATACCAATTCAGATATTTCAATTGTATACTATTTGAAATTATAATCAATTTTGAAGCCTTTTCTAGATCACAAATCATATAAAATTTTATTTTGTAAGCCACTCGAGTCCACTACCTTGTTGCCTAAATCATTGTTGACTTCATTGACCCATCGAACACCTGCCTAATTCCAATTCCACCTTTTCAATTGCACAGCAATTACTGAGTGTGTGGTGGCCATGTGTGCTCCATGATGCCCCTAGCTTCTCACTAAATCACATGCATCCACATTGTGGAAGTTATCAACGATCATGACTGGAAACTACACGAAGTCTTCACAACAAATAAAAATTCCTTCTTTGAGCATGATTAGATGTTGAGTGATGGATCTTCTGCTTCTGCGTTGGTTAATTCTTTGCTGGGGATTCTCATTTGATGGATTCTTGGTTTATAAATTCAAATGTTAGATGAGAATTCTTAACTGGTGTATCTTTGGTTTATAACATCAAATCAGCGTTCTTTCTTCTTTCAGTTGTGTTTTAATTAGTCGGTAAGCATTGAATCCAATTTTATTTCATTGTCTATTCAGTTTTATGTGCATGATGTAGTATATCTTCGTTCTTTCTGATTAAGAAAAGATTTCAGAAATGCTTCTGGGTATCTGTATCTTTGAGTAGCTTTGACCAAAGCGAGCAATTTTTGCAAAAATATTCCAATAGTATTTGACCAGTTTTGACTAAGTTGGACCAATTTTGACCAAATTTGAGTATATTTTAGATATATTAAAATAATTTTGACTATAATTACTTAGTAATTTTGACTAGCAGCTTTGGCTAAAGTTTTGGAATAATGCTATTTTTTCAATATGGGATGCCCTTTTAATATTTTTTCAAAATGGGACACCCTTTTGATGATAATGAAAATAAGGGTCACTCTTTTAGATTTGCATTGCTATTGATTTGGTGTTATAGATTTAAGTTAGGTGGATGTACTATCCCTTAATTTTCTTCAATTAGTCACTTGATGCCCTTTGTTTTGGTTTTTATAATTATGTATTCTTCAAATATTATGCTACATTAGTCTTATACTATACTATCTTTATGTTATATACTACATTAGACTTACTTTTTTAAATATACAAATATATATTAGCCAATATTTAGGTTATATCATATTTTATGAAACATGTTTGTAGAGTATTCTTTTGATAGACATCAATAGTCTTAGTTAAATCCATTTCATTAACTATAAAAATTGTTAAAAGTTAAGGATGAATATTTTATTTTGTAAATTATTGGAAACTGATAATCTCCTTGCATATCTAATAAAAAACTATATATTAACTTTTTTTCTAATATGAATTATTAAAATATAATAAAAATAAGGACATGATTTAGTGGTTATAATATTTAACTCCTCGCCATTCACTTCCTTTGTCTCTTCTATAGCAATTTCTATGATTTTTATATTTTTTTTTAAGTTTGAATAAACATAAATTTTGCAATTTCATGATGTTAAAAATATACATTTTGCAATTTCATGATATTAAACATACTTTATTTGATCTTTATGTTTACTTATTTAAATAAATAATAAACTAGAGCAAACTTTCAAGTAAAATTTAGAAATACTAAGTTTATTTTAACTGCAATATTATTTTAATTTAAGTGCATTCGATATATCAGGACATTATTTAATAAAATCAAATTCTTTAATTAAAACTAATGATACAATAATATAAAGCTATTAATATATAATCAAATAACTAAAAAATAATTAATCAATAATTTTTGTGTAATACAATGATTTGATATTACTTTTAAGATTATCATTTCTAACAACTGAGTTGGAATTCAATTTCTAATATCACCAGTTCCATCCTATATTCGGTGAGCAGAACAATGGGAATTAAGATATAGTCTTGCAAGCAGGAAAAAGTATTTGGAAATATCTTCAAAACTGATATATTTGTGTATAATTCATGCAAATTTATGATACAAAAAAACATATAATACCAAAATATCCATAACTACAACATCAAAAACAAGAAATGGAATTCTCGTTCTCACTTTCTTGTTTAAATGGAAAGATATGAATTGGAATTAGAATTAGAGTTCTTTGAAACCTTTTACTGATGCAGAATTGAAATTCCTTTCCAACAGCAATGGCTCTAAACAAGATGTCAATAATTCTTATCTATTATTGAGTTGGAGTTAGAAATTAGTACCAACAGTTTAGATAACGTAATTGTCAATGGCTATCCAGTTTCTAGACGATATAATCATTACCAGTAACACATGGCTGTTAATTGCATTAAATTTGCATAATCACCCTATAATCATGTTGATGAATCACTATTTCAGGTTTTGCTAGTTTTTCCCGGTGAATAGCCGTATAGAAAATCTTCAAAACAGGGGTCTTCTGTCCATTGCAGGTACTTTGTACCATATCTGAGTGGCCAATAAAAAGAATGGAAGAGGAGAAAACATCATAAAAGTGTGGATCGAGTAACATAAAAACCTAAACGATGCCTCTATGCTGCACAAAACACCTTTCTTTCGATCTTGTTCATTATAGACCAAATCCAATTAACAAACAAGAAGAAAAATCAGGGAGGCGACTCTAGATTACCTCGGGAGGAAGAGGGAACTCCCTCAGCTTAGTAGCATCATCCAGAGTCCGAAACAGCGTCTCCCGGGCTCTCAGCACCTGCGTCCCCACCAACTCCTCCTTCTCCACCGCCCGCGTGCGGTCACGGGGATCGATCGCCGTACCTCTCAACCACGCCACTAAGCTCGCCAGTTCCGCCCTCGTCATCGTTCTGGACCCGGATGGGCCCACGTCCGAGTCCCGCTTCTCCGCCACGCAGCCGACCACCCTCTCTTCCGGAACTCGAACGACGTCGCAGTGCATCCCATCGTCGCCCGGAGTTAACAAGCTCGGATCCGGCGCGTCGGGGACGGGCGGTTCTGGGGAAGGGGCGGGGAAGAACTGATGGAACTGCGGCGTGGAGGGACGGCCGGAGAGGGGGGAGGCGGAGGGGATGCGATGGAAGAAGAGTCCGCCGACCACTTCCTTCTCCTTTTCCTTGTACTCCTCCTCCTCGTGGGCGGCGCACCCGGAGATCAGTAGCGGGTCCAGGGCGACGCCGTCTTCACAGATGTAGACGCCGGCCATCGAGCCCCCGCTTCGACAAGAGGACGGAGTGAGAGAGGAGGTCAAGCGCGAGGGAAAGGGAAGCATGGTGAGGGTGGAGAAGAGAGGGAGAGGCACAAACACAGGCACAGGCAGAGAGAGCAGAGGCAGAGGAGGAAGAAACGAGGAAAATTAATTAATAAATAGGGTAAAATGATATCTACCTCTTTTAGTGGTGTTTCGGCATTTTCCCTTCAATTTTGAATTCGTCATTTAAATGCTAAAACCTTAATTAATTTAAATTGGGGGACACATCAGTCGAACTGATAAAATCGATTATATAGATTTTTTTTTTTTAAATCTCGAAGAAAAAAAATGATTTTCATATATTTCTTTAAATACAAATAAATAAACTATCTATTATAAACTTTTTTTTATACAATTTAAGGTGCCCATAAAAAAACGTTTCCACGAGTCAATAATTAAAACTGTTAGGTACCTACTTAGATTCAATTCACGCGGAGCAAAAAGAAAAAAAAAATAAAATGGACTTTTTAAATATAAAAAATATTTTTGCCTTTATAAATTATATTTTAAATTAAGTCAGATTGAATTGTAATATTAAATTCCCCGTTGGCCTCGTCCATAACTTCGAGTATTTCTTACCGTTTCCGTATTTTTTATTTTTATTTTTTTGTATTTCTAAGAAAAATGTAGCTTTTATAATAAAATATATATATATATATATATATATAGTAGCGTAGGAGTACATTACATTGAATGCGGACTTAAGCCTCTAATTTTCTCAGAGGGATGGGGGCAATTAAGGATAGATTTTATGAATGAAAAGTGGAATGAGAACATAATAATTATTCGTCGAGTTGTCTCAATTAATTATTTTGTTGAGTTGTTTCCTTAGGTGGAATGCGAGTAGCAAACATTATTTTATCATCGTTAACTGACAATTATATCCTTCTTAATCATTACGCTTTCATTAATCCTCAATTATTATTGTATTTGCAGTAGATCATTTTTTTTCCTCCTCCTCCTCCTTTTCTCGATCGAACTAAAAAAAAAATATAATCAACGTGATTATTAATATTAAACAAAAGCCAAATTGAGCTATAGCTTTAGTAACAAGAAATATTAATTAAAGGTTATGGAAACACGCTGTCAATACCAAATAACTGAGTTTACACAACAACTCGAAGAATGTGACAGTGACAATAACCTAATTCAAATGTCTAAAAAAGAATCACCGAATTATTTTAATTTTTTTAAAAGAAATTTATTAATTTTAGAAACTTATATTTTTAAAGCGACCTATCTAATTGACAACAGCCCTATAAAATATAGATTAATTCGAAATAATTTTGTTTTTTATTTTAATTATTTCGTGGCTGAGAGGAGAGTGAAAAGGATAATACTAATTTCGATGCTTTAAATCTTCTACTTTGAATCTAAGCAAAAGGGAAAGTCTCACTTCCTTTCCATAGTGTTGTCGATCAAAATTATATATAGTTTTCGTTTTTTTTTTAGTAATTCGATCGAGCGTTTTGATCAGTTCGTGTAATTTGGAAATCATAACCAGTACTGTTAAGTTTATGATAATACATAATTATTTTCAGATTTAACATAATTTTTATACGTTTAAAAAAAAAAAGTATAATTAAAAATATTATGTTTGTAATTGTTGGTCGAGGCGTGATGCATTGGGCAAGCTCAGATTATTGTCGCTGCTCTTTGCCTTTGGATAAACTGGGCCTTGTAAAAAGACGAAAAGGAGCAAATAAATATATTAATTCAAACGTGATACATGTCGCGACACTAATTAACAAGGCAACAAAACGATGGGCAACGCTTCCATAACATTGCCGCATTCATAAATTGGTAGAATTTGATCCGCCAGACAACGACACAAAAACCAGACCAAAAAAGCTTTTACAATGAATGATGGTGATATATCATCTCAGCCCGAATACTAATAATATTAATAATTAATAATGCTTCGACATACAGTGCGATATTTCATAAATTTTTGAATAAATTCGATTTTATATTTAATAAAAATTTAAATAGATAGTCATGAGTCAAATATAGATCGAGAAGTTTGTCTTTTCAGATAAAATATATTTTTGACATCAAATTTATTTGATAGGAATGACATTATCGGACTTATTTACTGAGCCATGATATTGGTGGAATCTATCTTATTTAGGAGTTATTTAATATTCCATCAGAGTATTTACAAAGATTGAATCGATTATTTTCAGAATTAATTTGAATATACTATGTTAATAATAATAATAATAATAATAAATCCAACCACAAGAAAACATAGATAAGAATTTTTATGTATTGCCTCGGGGATACGATGTAGTGTAAAAAATAAAAAGGTATTTTATAAAAGAACACAGTTCGATCTTTTCATACGATATTATTCGATCGTAAATTTAAGAAAAATTCATTCGGACAACCTTGAGACTCAGGAGTTTGTCCAATGAACGGAGTATGATTTCGGCGTTAGATCGTTGTTCAAAGATAGTGCGATTATGGAGTTAAGATTGAATTGTAAAAAAATTACAAGTACTTTTTTTATTTATCTTTGGTAACAAATGGAAGTCACTTGAACTCTGATTTTATCCGGTTCAATTTTAGCGAGGTTCTTGAAAATTCATAAGATAGAACAGATAACTTTCAGAGATTAGTCAGATTGAAGATTCGGATATTCTCGTGCTAATAATATTTTTTTTAATGTATTTTTTTTATTTTATTGAAAGAATGAAAAAAAAAAATCGACCTATTTTTTTAATAGGTTTTTTTTGTAAGTTATGTTATCTTCGCTACTGTTCCAAGCTATGGATTATTATTTTTCCCACTGTACCCCAATTAATTAAGGTGGATGGTCACCGTAACGTCGACATATTTAATAAAAAAAAAAATATTTATCTTAATTTAAAAGTTTTCGTTAATTCATTTTCCCCCTTTTAACAAACGGCGAGGACTCTCCTTTTTTTTTCGTATAAATATAAATTAGTAAAGTATCTACGAATAATTGAATGTTAAGAAATACATATATGATATACCGATGCTCAATTGAATTTTAATATTAGTTTAATAGATACCAAAATAAAATAATAATAAATAATATTTTAATAAGGGACTGCAGATTTTAAATACTTAATATATTTCTAACATTATATATTAACATAAAACTAAATTTTAATTAAAAATTAATATCAGAATACAATTACATATTTAAATTATCCTCTGCCAAAAATTTTGATGTTTAAAATTACATATTTAATTGTGCAAAAAGGAAAATCTTTCCTCCAAAAATCCTCCTCTCATCCGCCTCACAATAAAGAAAGAATAAACTATGATAGATTTTTAATTTTATCAATATCTAAAAAATTAAAATCCTACTAAAGATGGAGACTAATTCGTACTCTATTATATAATATTTATACAATATTAATCAACCAATTTTATCCGAGGACAATTTTTCTAAATTGCATATTTAAGAATATTGATGTAGTTAATATTATATTTTATCCTGATATTTAATAGTTTTTAAATTAATTGATATGATTTTTTAAATCACATATTGGTCTTAACCGCCTATAGGATACATTATATGAAGCCTAACGGAGGCAGCCCATTAAAAGCCATAAATACATAGGACCAATAGCGGCCCATTAAAGGCTACCTCTCTCTTCATCTCATTTTCTGTCGCAGTGCCTCGGCTCTCGAAGACGCTCACCAGCTCGCTGCGTCTGCCGCCGCCGCCGCCTCTTGCTTCCTTTGCGGAAAGCAACGGTCGGAGACCGGGGAGATTGTCGGTCTGAAGTCATATGTGAGAGGCCGGTTCGCTTTCTCGATCGTATACTCTTCTTACTATCAGATGCGACGGGGACTCAACCCTAGAAGGCAAGGGCTTCAGAAGGAGATCGTCCCTCCTCCGCCTCATCGTTCTTCGGCAAAGAGTCTCCGCTGTCATCACACCCTCTGCTTCCTTGGACTTTGTTTTTGCACCTAGGAAGGCTTCCTTCTGCCTTCGCGATATCACTTCGACTTGGAGTTTCGGAATCGAATCCTCCAAGGAAGGTATGTTTTTAATCTGCTTAAAGAAAAGTAATTTTGCTTATTCTTTCGCTCCATATGAAGCTATCGTAGAATATGAGTGACAGGAACATTTTGAGACCATGATCAAGCACATTCGTGCTATAATATACTGCATTTTGCCAACTGATCGAGTAGATTTTTTTTAAAGCTGATTTTGCATTTTTTGCACCAAGAAAATGTCTATAAAGTGTTTAATCTGAGTAAACAGTTCATTAGTTTTCAGAATTTCCATTCTTGCTATCTTGTATATCTGTAAACACTATTCTCCTATACTGCTATACTTTTAAGATGTAAATAATGGGATTTTTTTTCCCAATAATGACAGGTTGAATCATTCTAATGCATTCATAAGATGTATTAGGAGTCTGTCATGAGACGAATGACTTATAAGATATTGATGTAGAGATTATATTAACTTTATAATTTCATTCAGGAGCTTTATTCCTCTTTACATATCATTTTATATTTCACCACGTGATTATATATGCTATACATTTTTTGTGTCTTTTTGCATTTTCTCTTGAGAATCTGCATATCATGCGTGCTTCTCAATTTAAATATGATATTCTGAGCAAGGAATCAATTGATGGGCATTCAATCATTTGCCACTACTAAATTTCACACATCATTTTTAGCTGTTCAAGTGTCTTACTAAGGTTAGCAGCTTGTGTGCTGCTTCTTTTTCTCATCTTGTTGTCGACTTAATTGTTTGGCATGTCTTTTATCTCGGCGGCTCTACTTTGTTTTATTTGTTTCTCAACTCTGATGATCTAATGTTACAAAACATACTGCAATATCTTTGTGACAATCCGCAGATTAGTCTTTAGGTCAGTCAAGCTGGTATATGCATTGTCAGGTCTGACCAGACCAACTTGGGAAATAAAAAAGAATTTCCGTTTCATTATAAGCATCCTGATGGAACTTAGCAAGCATTACCGACATCGAAGGAGACATTTATTCCTCTCAGGATGGAGAAGTTAAAAGAAGATTCTAGTTGTCTTGCATGAAAAACACCTAACAGATTGTTTGATGTCCTATGTCTGAATAAGCACCTGGTCCATCAACTATATTTGGCATTCATGGATCCATCGTGGAAGAAATTGAGAAGACGATTTCTTTCAAGAATCCTGCTCTGTTCGATCTGTCTATTTGCCCCTATTATGTGCTTGGTTTTCTTAACTCAGGCAGACCTTCCTGAGGTTTCACTTGGCAACCATATCATGGAATCACGCAAGGCCTTAGTGCTCCCCAAGACTGTAGTGGGACTTGGAGAACTTGGTGACATGATGGTCACAATGTTACCTGATGATCTCGCATTTACAGTATTTGTGCCATCAGAAGAGGCCTTCAGACGAATGATGAAGCTGAAACCCGACGACGGCTTGAGTAAGGATAACTATAACAATACATATGCGATAATCTCTCGTGTGATGGGATTTTCGACAATTCCACAGCATATAACTTCTGAAACAATCCCCTCACACAGAGAGAGAGCATTTGATTCTATATCTGGATTGAAATTATATGCTTGGAAAGATTTTGATGGGACTCTGGTTGTAAATGGCATTAGATCAGCAAGTGTTGATATGAGAAAATCTGAGATCATCGTGCACATAATGAATGGCGTTCTCATGGATGCTGCATTTGAGCAGTCGTTTGCGTCTGACGAGGAAGACTGAGAAGATTTATTTCAAGATATTATTGTTTAGCAATCACTTGTTTTTTATTACACTCCAAGCACTTGGAAAAGCAATTGCACTTGCAATACCCTCTGCTTTAAAAAACTCAATGCCTATGGTTTCTGATATAGAAAGGCATATTTTTCTTTTCCTTGTATCAATTATGATTTTATGAACGAACTTGCTTGAAATTTCAATTATGATATGTCGCACATCTGATTTTTAATTTATATTGACTAGCATTCAAACTTTTGCAAAGATGTTTACAAGTAGAGGAAGTTGGATTCTGAGAGAACATCAAGGCCTTTTGGTTTGTTTAGTGAGAGAACAACAAACCAGTTATGAATTTATTATATCTTAAGATGAATTAACAAAAGAAAACTCAATGCTTAGTGATCTAGATAGGGTAAGAACAAATACAGGCAATGTATTACTTGCGACTTAACTTGATGACACTACAAGAAAATTCTCAATTAGAGATCGACTTGAAAATCGGTCTCTAATTTAGAGATCGATTTTGAAGTCGGTCTCTAATTCATATTTTTTTTTAAAATAAATTTGTTAGGTCTCTAAGTTCAAGCATTTTTTTTTCATTTATTTTATTTTTTCGTCCTCCAATTTTTTCCCTTGTGATTCCTTTCCTCTCCCATCTCCATTTTCGTTGTCACGCGAGCTTGTTGTCATGCCTTTGGCCATGCGAAGAGGTTGTGCACAGTCGCACAAAGCGATCGCGCGTGACTGTGGTCGCATAAGTCCGCGAGATCGCAACCGTTCGAGGTAGCGGTCACAATCCCACAAGCCCATGGTCGTGTGAAACAGTGGCCGCTGTTGCGTGAGCCCACGGTCACGATCATCCTAGCTCGCAACCACATGAGATAGCAGTCTCGCCCGCGACCTCATTTTGTTATTCTAAAAATCAGTCTCTAAATTAAGTTTTTTTTCTTAGTCTCTAATTCTATTTGATCTTTGATTAAGATTTTTTCTAAAAAATTATTAATTAGAGATCGATTGTTTTCTAAATTGAAATTTATTGTGTAGCCTTACTTTTTTTTCCATTCCTAATTCTATTCGATTTATTATTATTATTATTATTTAAAATATTAATTAGAGACCGATTTTAAAATCGGTCTCTAAATTAAGATTTTTTTTTTAGCGTTAACTCTTTTCATCCATCCCTAAATTTATTATATCTCTAATTATTTAAAAATATAAATTAGAGACCAATTAGAATCGATTTCTAATTTATTTTTTCAGCTTTAAGTTTTCTCTCCTCTTTCGTTCTATTCTCTCTGATTAATTTTTTAAAAAAATTATTAATTAGAGATTGATTTTTAGAATCAGTTAAATTAGAGACCGATTCTAAAAATCGGTCTCTAACTTTTAGAATTTTTTTTTATCTTCATTTTTTTTCTCCCGATTCACTCACGCCCATCTCTTCTCCTCGATCTCCTCAGCTTGATCCCCTCTCTCTGCTCCGTCGCCCCCTCGTCCTCGCTCTTGCCCTTGCCCTCATCATCTCTCTCCCCCTATCTACCTCGGTGGCACGAGGCCACAACCTCGTGCTGGTGACCACGCGGCCGCGACCTCGATTGCATGAGGTTGTGCCGCCGGAGGACGAGGCGACTAAAGAAGAAGAAGATGACGACGACGAAGAGATGATCGCTTACTGACATCGCCAACGTCCGCCCTCTCATCTTCTTACACTTTGTCCACCGTCAAAAACCTAGATTCAACCCCAAATCATCTGCGCCTCCAATTGCAATCCTCGAAGACTCCTTCATCCCCAGCATAGACGACGCATCTTCCCCTCCCAGGTCTCCTTTGAGAGAGAATGAGTCGTTCCTCGGTTCAGGTTAGCATCTCTTTTCTCCTTCTCACTCGGTTTGCAACCCATTAGGATTATGCTAGAATTTATGTTCCCACCTTTCTTATGAAGTTGCTCAAGGTACAAAGAGTTGTTTAATTTCTTTGCTTTTGTTGATCAAATTTCCTTCCAGGATTCAAGTCTGGATCAGTAAAGCCCATTCTAAATTTCAAGGTATCATATTATGATTTTCTCATTCACAGACATAATTTCAATCCTTTCCCATATACTTCTTTCAGGGCTACATGGTTGGAAATGGGGTTACTGATGCTGTGTTTGATGGAGATGCTCTTGTTCAATTTGCATTTGGAATGAGACTTCTATCAAGTGAATTGTTGCAGGTGTTACTTTCACGCTGCACTATACTTAAGTTAATTATCAAAATAAAAGTTAATACTATCCAGTAGATAAGTTTCGTGCATTGTGAAAGTGGATTTATTAATGATATTCCAAAAGTTGACCAATTTTCCGATGGATGCATACTATATTTGCTTAGTTTATCTTCAATTTCAACTAGTCAATGCATACTACCTCTATGAAGTCTGGCACTCCATCGTGTACATCATTTACAATTGACCAAGGAACACTAAGTTTTTTTTATTCAAAATGCTTTTAGATCATCATATTGGACTCTATATCAATCCACATTGAATGATTTATTTGTTCTTAAGTTTGCATATGAAGAAATGTGCTAGCTATATTAGGTTTTTTTTTTTGTTGATTGTTCATTTGTTGGTCATTTACTGTGCACATTCAAGATAACTATACAATCATTGTTGCAGTTGATGAAAATATAGTATAACATGTAGTTGTCTATTATTCTATTTTTTCTCCACTGAAATGAATAAATAGGTCTAATTTTTTTTTAATATTATATGTGTCTTATAATTTTCACTATTATATTTGTTATTTCTCAGTTGTTTTTTTAATTTTTTATTAACTACATTTCAGGTTACAGTACATGGAGTGAGCAAAACAAAATTGATTTCTTATCATTGCCTTGTACCAAGTATGTGCATGGAAGATTTCCTATCATTGTCTTATTTTATGCATACTCATTAGTTCTGCTTAACTGTCCATATTAAATGTATAAGTCATTGATATCTTATATTTTCTTTGACCTTTCGATAGTTATTTCAAAAGGCAGTTACACTTGTTAAGTATTATTAAAAAGATGACTTCGTATGCCCCCGCTGCATGTAGGCTTGGGAATGTTATTCCTATCAAAATTAGGTGATCTTTACCAAACTCAGATATTTACAAAAATTGAGAGCATAAAGATTTGTTGAAATGTGAATTATTTTATAGAAAACATATGTTTTTAAGCTTATAGTTCATGCCTTCCCTCAATTTTTTTTAGGGACTTATATATTTGTTGATGAAGTTGGCACACCGATTGCCCGATTTACTAATAATGTTTGAGTTCTTATTCTAGCATTTTTTTTTGTTGATTTTGGATAGACTTGTAACTCAATTATGTTTCAAAATCAACACAGTTATGAACTCATTGATATAAAAAAAACAAACCAAATGTTGATTCTCTCTTCTGGTTAACCGGGTCAACGGGTTTGACCCGGACCCGTGATCGGACCGCCTATTAAGAGGTCCGGTCACGGTTTTTTAAAAAATCGAACCGTCGATTTAAAAGAAAAAAATTTTGAACGGGAAATAGGGCGACACACCCATGCCAATGGAGGGCATGGGCGTGTCGGGCATGAGACATGGGTGTGTTAGTCGATACGCCCGGGGTGTGTTGAGGAACATGGGTGTGTCGGCTAACACACCCGGGGTATGTTGAGGAACATGGGCGTGTCGGGCATGATACGTAGGCGTGTCGGCTAACACACCCGGGGTGTGTTGAAGAACATGGGCATGTCGGGCATGAGACGTGGGCGTGTCGGCTAACACACCCGGGGTGTGTTGAAGATCATGGGCGTGTCGGCTAACACACCCGGGGTGTGTTAAGGTCTGGAAGTTTTGACACAGACGTGTCTCTGATGGCACTGCTATGTTGTTTTGATACGCCTCGATAATTCTCGATTATTCACCCTGTTAACATGAAAAATATCCCAAAATAGTTTCTTTGTCCAAAATATGTCCAAAATACCTCGATAGAGTTTTTATAAGTTCAATTGTGCAATTTTTTTATTTTAATTATTTACATCATTTTTTAAATTTTTATTTATTTAACTAAGACGGCGATTAACTGGACCGAACCCGGACCGGACCCGGACTCGGATTGGAACCGACGGTTCCACAACCCGAACCGTAACCGGTCACGAGCGGGCCGATTAAGGGTCGTTATTTTGCCAACTCGGATCCGGATCGGATCCGGACCGTGGCCAGGTCTACTGTCAATCATGTACTAACTGAGGTGCATTCTAATTTACAGACGAAATGAGATATGGATTAGTGACTAAGAAGGTCTTGCAGTACGAGGGATCATTCTTTCATTACTTAATTAAAGGTTTTATGACACAGATGCTATTATTATTCTTCCACCCAATTTTTGGATTTGTGAAGTTATAAGTGTTATTATTGTTTTACTAGTCCTTCTTTAAGTTGTTGTTAAATGGTTAATGATTATTTTTAAGATATGATTTTAAGTTACATAAAAAATTTCATTCATGTTAACCTTGTTCATGTACTTAGACTATGAATTTTATTTTCAGGTGGTGCTTAACATGATAGGGGTGCAACAGGATCCACAATCTAACCGTGGAGCTCAACACGACTATGAACTCTACTGAATGCGTTCTGGAATTCTAGTTATGTTTATCCTTGCTAGCGATGACACGTGAAAAGTTGTTTAATATTATTCAATCATATTGTAATCATATTTGTTTAATTGTGTATATTTGAATATTAATAAAATTAAATTTGATTAGACTTTGTATTGTAATTATGTACATTTGAATATTAATAAAATTGAATTTATTTAGCTTTTATATTGTAATTGTGTGTGTTTAGATGTTATAAATAAAAATTAAGGTTAATATTAATTATTAAAAAAATAATTAGATTTATAAAAATTTAGATATCTAAATTTAGAGACCGATTTTTTAAGTCGGTCTTTAAATTTAGAGACCGACTTAAAAATCGGTTTGTAAATTTAGATACCGATGTAAAATTCGGTCTCTAATTTAGAGATCGATTTTTAAGTCGGTCTTTAAATTTAGAGACCGATTTTTAAGTCGATCTCTAAATCGGTCTCTAAATTTAGAGACCAATTTAAAAATCGGTCTTTAAATTAGAGACCGATTTCTAAATCGATTTCTAAAATTAGCGACCAGAAAATTAGAGACCGAAATATTCGGTCTCTAAAACGGTCTTTAATGAATTTAGAGATCGAAAATTGATCTCTAATTCAGTCTCTAATTAAGGATTTTTTTGTAGTGTGAGGAGGTGAAGAAAAAGGAATAGCAGAATTGCATTCTGATATAGTAAGCAATTCCTGCCCCTGACCCGGCAGCCTACGCCTATCCATAACACTGTTCAATGAATATTTGCAATTTACGTTATCTCTATGCTCGATAGTAAGAAAACATTGCGATAATTACATGGTTTAACAATAAATATTTTATCATGTTTGGTTATAACAAAGAGTAGCTGGGAAAAAAAAATTATTATACATAATTAACGTTTCCTTCGTTGTTTGACAGAGTAACTTGTACAAGTTAAAGAGCAACCTTTCAGATAATTATCATCCTTAAACAAAGTGCTTAGGTATTTATGATTTTTATATCTTACTGTTCTTTATCCTCCAAACAAAACGATACTTATTAAATTTATCACGTTTGCTTGCTTGCATATGTTCAGAATTCGCTGAGCAATTACCACACATGATTAGCTTCAAGATGGCAACTTAATTCAGAAAACAAGAATGATAATAATACAGCAAAAAAAAAAATATTTTATCTAAATTATATGAACAATAATATTGTCGATTGACTTGGTAAAGTAAAACTTTGATCAACTTTCATGGTTCGAATCATCCAGTCGGTTTGAATACGACCTATTGACAATATATATATATATTTCTTGGTCTAATTACGCAAAATTCATGCAAGTTACTAGTTAATATCATTATATTATTTCCTATATATTCTCATTGTACTGGCTTATTTAATTTCATTGTCCTGATACCAAAAAAAGTTTGTGTTGATTGAAAAAAAAAAATTTGAAATTTAAAATTATGATCTCCTATTCAGGAAGGAAATGGTTAACATATATATGCGATTGAAAGAAATATTACAATTTGAAATTTTGAAAGGAAACATGTTCGTGTTTCATTAATTGACGGGATTCGTTACAATAAATTAGTGATCGATTTCTATAGTCGGTCTCTAATTAGAGACCGACTTAAAAATCGATCTCTAATTAGAGACCGAAATTCAAATCGGTCTCTAATTTAGAGACCGACTCATAATCGGTCTCTAATTTAGAGATCGACTTGAAAATCGGTCTCTAATTTAGAGATCGATTTTGAAATCGGTCTCTAATTTATTTATTTTTTAAAAATAAATTTGTTAGAGATCGAATCCGAGATTCGGTCTCTAAGTTTAAGCATTTTTTTTTCATTAATTTTTTTTTTCCGTCCTCCAATTTTTTCCCTTGTGATTCCTTTCCTCTCCCATCTCCATTTTCGTTGTCACGCAAGCTTGTTGTCATGCCCTTGGTAATGCGAAGAGGTTGTGCATAGTCGCACAAAGCGATCGCGCATGACCGTGGTCGCATAAGTCCGCGAGACCGCAATCGTTCGAGGTAGCGGCCACAATTGCACAAGCTCGTGGTCGCGTGAAACAGTGGCCGCTGTTGCGTGAGCCCGCGGTCACGATCTTCCTAGTCTGCAACCACCTGAGATAGCAGTCTCGCCCGCGACTTCATTTTGTTATTCTAAAAATCAGTCTCTAAATTAAGTTTTTTTTCTTAGTCTCTAATTCTATTTGATCTTTGATTAAGATTTTTTTCTAAAAAATTATTAATTAGAGATCGATTGTTATCTAAATTGAAATTTATTGTGTAGCCTTACTTTTTTTTTCCATTCCTAATTCTATTCGATTTTTTTTATTATTATTATTTAAAATATTAATTAGAGACCGATTTTAAAATCGGTCTCTAAATTAAGATTTTTTTTAGCGTTAACTTTTTTCATCCATCCCTAAATTTATTATATCTCTAATTATTTAAAAAATATATATTAGAGACCGATTAGAATCGGTCTCTAATTTATTTTTTCAGTTTTAATTTTTTTCTCCTCTTTCGTTATATTCTCTCTGATTAATTTTTTAAAAAATTATTAATTAGAGACCGATTTTTAGAATCGGTCTCTAAATTGTGCAATTGTGCAATTTTTTTATTTTAATTATTTATATTATTCTTTAAATTTTTATTTATTTAACTAAGACGACGATTAACTGGATCGAACCCGGATCGGACCCGGACTCGGATCGGAACCGGCGGTTCCACAACCCGAACCGTAACCGACCACGAGCGAGCCGGTTAAGGATCGTTATTTTGCCAACCCGGATCGGATCCGGACCGTGGCCAGGTCTACTGTCAATCATGTACTAACTGAGGTGCATTCTAATTTACAAGCAAAATGAGATATGGATTAGTGACTAAGAAGGTCTTGCACTACAAGGGATCATTCTTTCATTACTTAATTAAAAGTTTTATGGCACAGGTGCTATTATTATTCTTCCACCCAATTTTTGGATTTGTCAAGTTATAAGTGTTATTATTGTTTTACTAGTCCTTCTTTAAGTTGTTGTTAAATGGTTAATGATTATTTTTAAGATATGATTTTAGGTTACATAAAAAATTTCATTCATGTTAACCTTGTTCATGTACTTAGACTATGAATTTTATTTTCAGGTGGTGCTTAATATGATAGGGGTGCAACAGGATCCACAATCTAACCGTGGAGCTCAACACGACTATGAACTCTACTGAATGTGTTCTGAAATTCTAGTTATGTTTATCCTTGCTAGCGATGACACGCAAAAAGTTATTTAATATTATTCAATCATATTTGTTTAATGTGTATATTTGAATATTAATAAAATTAAATTTGATTAGACTTTGTATTGTAATTATGTACATTTGAATATTAATAAAATTAAATTTATTTAGCTTTTATATTGTAATTGTGTGTGTTTAGATGTTATAAATAAAAATTAAGGTTAATATTAATTATTAAAAAAATAATTAGATTTTTAAAAATTTAGATATCTAAATTTAGAGACCGATTTTTTAAGTCGGTCTTTAAATTTAGAGACCGACTTAAAAATCGGTCTGTAAATTTAGATACCGATGTAAAATTCGGTCTCTAATTTAGAGATTGATTTTTAAATCAGTCTCTAATTTAGAGATCGATTTTTAAGTCGGTCTTTAAATTTAGAGACCGATTTTTAAGTCGTTCTTTAAATCAGTCTCTAAATTTAGAGACCGACTTAAAATTCGGTTTTTAAATTAGAGATCGATTTCTAAAATTAGCGAACAGAAAATTAGAGACCGAAATATTCGGTCTCTAAAACGGTCTTTAATGAATTTAGAGATCAAAAATCTATCTCTAATTCAGTCTCTAATTAAGGATAATTAAGGATTTTCTTGTAGTGTGAGGAGGTGGAGAAAAAGGAATAGCAGAATTGCATTCTGATATAGTAAGCAATTCCTGCCCCTGACCTGACAGCCTACGCCTATCCATAACACTGTTCAATGAATATTTGCAATTTACATTATCTCTATGCTCGATAGTAAGAAAACATTGCGATAATTACATGGTTTAACAATAAATGTTTTATCATGTTTAGTTATAACAAAGAGTAGCTGGGAGAAAAAAATTATTATACATAATTAACGTTTCCTTCGTTGTTTGACAGAGTAACTTGTACAAGTTAAAGAGCAACCTTTCAGATAATTATCATCCTTAAACAAAGTGCTTAGGTATTTATGATTTTTATATCTTACTGTTCTTTATCCTCCAAACAAAACAATACTTATTAAATTTATCACGTTTGCTTGCTTACATATGTTCAGAATTCGCTGAGCAATTACCACACATGATTAGCTTCAAGATGGCAACTTAATTCAGAAAACAAGAATGATAATAATACAGCAAAAAAAAATATTTTATCTAAATTATATGAACAATGATATTGTCGATTGACTTGGTAAAGTAAAACTTTGATCAACTTTCATGGTTCGAATCATCCAGTCGGTTTGAATACGACCTATTGACAATATATATATATTTCTTGATCTAATTACGCAAAACTCATGCAAGTTACTAGTTAATATCATTATATTATTTCCTATATATTCTCATTGTACTGACTTATTTAATTTCATTGTCCTAATACCAAAAAAAGTCTGTGTTGATTGAAAAAAAAAAGATTTGAAATTTAAAATTATGATCTCCTATTCAGGAAGGAAATGTTTAACATATATATGCGATTGGAAGAAATATTACAATTTGAAATTTTGAAAGGAAACATGTTCGTGTTTCATTAATTGACGGGATTCGTTATAATAAATTAGTGATCGATTTCTATACTCGGTCTCTAATTAGAGACCGACTTAAAAATCGATCTTTAATTAGAGATCGAAATTCAAATCAGTCTCTAATTTAGAGACCGACTCATAATCGGTCTCTAATTTAGAGATCGACTTGAAAATCGATCTCTAATTTAGAGATCGATTTTGAAGTCGGTCTCTAATTTATTTATTTTTAAATAAATTTGTTAGAGACCGAATCCTAGATTCGGTCTCTAAGTTTAAGCATTTTTTTTTCATTTATTTTATTTTTTTGTCCTCCAAATTTTTCCCTTGTGATTCCTTTCCTCTCCCATCTCCATTTTCGTTGTCACGTGAGCTTGTTGTCGTGCCCTTGGCCATGCGAAGAGGTTATGCATAGTCGCACAAAGCGATCGCGCGTGACCGTGGTCGTATAAGTCCGCGAGACCGCAACCGTTTGAGGTAGCGGTCACAATCGCACAAGCCCGTGGTCGCGTGAAACAGTGGCCGCTGTTGCGTGAGCCCGCGGTCACGATCATCCTAGCCCGCAACCACGTGAGATAGCAGTCTCGCCCGCGACCTCGTTTTGTTATTCTAAAAATCAATCTCTAAATTAAGTTTTTTTTCTTAGTCTCTAATTCTATTTGATCTTTGATTAAGATTTTTTCTAAAAAATTATTAATTAGTGATCGATTGTTATCTAAATTGAAATTTATTGTGTAGCCTTATTTTTTTTTTCCATTCCTAATTCTATTTGATTTATTATTATTATTATTATTATTATTATTTAAAATATTAATTAGAGACCGATTTTAAAATCCGTCTCTAAATTAAGATTTTTTTTAGCGTTAACTTTTTTCATCCATCCCTAAATTTATTATATCTCTAATTATTTAAAAAAATAAATTAGAGACCGATTAGAATCGGTCTCTAATTTATTTTTTCAGTTTTAATTTTTTTCTCCTCTTTCGTTATATTCTCTCTGATTATTTTTTTTTTAAAATTATTAATTAGAGACCGATTTTTAGAATCGGTCTCTAAATTGTGCAATTGTGTAATTTTTTTATTTTAATTATTTACATTATTCTTTAAATTTTTATTTATTTAACTAAGACGGCGATTAATCGGATCAACCCTGATCGACCGACGGATCGGAATCAAGGTTCCATTAATCCAATCAGTAACCTACCACGAGCGAGTCGGTTAAGGATCGTTATTTTGCCAACCCGGACCCGGACCGGATCCGGACCATGGCCAGGTCTACTGTCAATCATGTACTAATTGAGGTGCATTCTAATTTACAGGCGAAATGAGATATGAATTAGTGACTAAGAAGGTCTTGCACTACAAGGGATCATTCTTTCATTACTTAATTAAAAGCTTTATGGCACAGGGGCTATTATTATTCTTCCACCCAATTTTTGGATTTGTGAAGTTATAAGTGTTATTATTGTTTTACTAGTCCTTCTTTAAGTTGTTGTTAAATGGTTAATGATTATTTTTAAGATATGATTTTAGGTTACATAAAAAATTTCATTCATGTTAACCTTGTTCATGTACTTAGACTATGAATTTTATTTTCAGATGGTGCTTAACATGATAGGGGTGCAACAGGATCCACAATCTAACCGTGGAGCTCAACACGACTATGAACTCTACTGAATGCGTTCTAGAATTCTAGTTATGTTTATCCTTGCTAGCGATGACACGCGAAAAGTTATTTAATATTATTCAATCATATTTGTTTAATTGTGTATATTTGAATATTAATAAAATTAAATTTGATTAGACTTTGTATTGTAATTATGTATATTTGAATATTAATAAAATTAAATTTATTTAGCTTTTATATTGTAATTGTGTGTGTTTAGATGTTGTAAATAAAAATTAAGGTTAATATTAATTATTAAAAAAATAATTAGATTTTTAAAAATTTAGATATCTAAATTTAGAGACCGATTTTTAAGTCGATCTTTAAATTTAGAGACCGACTTAAAAATCGGTCTGTAAATTTAGATACCGATGTAAAATTCGGTCTCTAATTTAAACACCGATTTTTAAATCAGTCTCTAATTTAGAGATCAATTTTTAAGTCGGTCTTTAAATTTAGAGATCGATTTTTAAGTCGGTCTCTAAATCGGTCTCTAAATTTAGAGACCGATTTAAAAATCGGCCTTTATATTAGAGATCGATTTCTAAATCGGTTTCTAAAATTAGCGACTAGAAAATTAGAGACCGAAATATTCGATCTCTAAAACGATCTTTAATGAATTTAGAGATCGAAAATCGATCTCTAATTCAGTCTCTAATTAAGGATTTTTTTGTAGTGTGAGGAGGTGGAGAAAAAGGAATAACATAATTGCATTCTGATATAGTAAGCAATTCCTGCTCCTGACCTGGCAGCCTACGCCTATCCATAACACTGTTCAATGAATATTTACAATTTATGTTATCTCTATGCTCGATAGCAAGAAAACATTGCGATAATTACATTGTTTAACAATAAATGTTTTATCATGTTTGGTTATAACAAAGAGTAGCTGGGAAAAAAAATTATTATACATAATTAACGTTTCCTTCATTGTTTGACAAAGTAACTTGTACAAGTTAAAGAGCAACCTTTCAGATAATTACCATCCTTAAACAAAGTGCTTAGGTATTTATGATTTTTATATCTTACTGTTCTTTATCCTCCAAACAAAACGATACTTATTAAATTTATCACGTATGTTTTCTTGCATATGTTCAGAATTCGCTGAGCAATTACTACACATGATTAGCTTCAAGATGACAACTTAATTCAGAAAACAAGAATGATAATAATACAGCAAAAAAAAATTATTTTATCTAAATTATATGAACAATGATATTGTCGATTGGCTTGGTAAAGTAAAACTTTGATCAACTTTTATGGTTCGAATCATCCAGTCGGTTTGAATACGACCTATTGATAAAATATATATATTTCTTGATCTAATTACGCAAAATTCATGAAAGTTACTAGTTAATATCATTATATTATTTCCTATATATTCTCATTGTACTGGCTTATTTAATTTCATTGTCCTAATACCAAAAAAAATTTGTGTTGATTGAAAAAAAAAAAAGATTTGAAATTTAAAATTATGATCTCCTATTCAGGAAGGAAATGGTTAACATATATATGTGATTGGAAGAAATATTACAATTTGAAATTTTGAAAGGAAATATGTTCGTGTTCCATTAATTGATGGGATTCTTTGCGATTCATTTCCAAATTCATCAATGATTTCAACTCCAAATGAAAATCTACTAGTAATGTTTATAAATTGATGGAGCGGTGATTAATATGGATAAGTCGTTGATTAAAAGATCGATCACCATGGCGAGGAAGAAGGTGAAGCTCGCATGGATCACCAACGACGCCACGAGACGCGCCACCTTCAAGAAGCGGAAGAAAGGCCTGGTAAAAAAGGTGAGCGAGCTCGCCACCCTCTGCGGCGTCGAGGCCTGCCTCGTCGTCTACGGGCCTCAGGAGGCGGCGGAAGCGGAGGCGGAGGTGTGGCCGTCGCTGGCGGAGGCGACCCGCGTTGCCACGCGCTTCAGGAGGATGCCGGAGATGGACCAGTGGCGCAAGATGACCAACCAGGAGGGCTTCCTCCGGCAGCGAGCCGCCAAGCTACAGGACCAGCTCCGCCGCCAGGAGCGCGAGAACAGGGAGCTCGAAGTGAACCTCCTCGCCCAAGAGGTAATGGCCGGCGGGCGGAGCCTGGGAGACGCCGGCATCGAGGACGCGGTGGGGCTGGCGCAGATGATGGACATGAAGCTGAAGCTGGTGCAGAACAGGCTGGGAAAGGAGACGGCAGTGAGGATGCTGCCGCCGCCGGTGGCGCCCGAGCCAGCGCAGTTAGAGATTCTGCCGAGGCAAAACTGGTTCGCAGAGGAAGAAATCAAACCGTTGACTTGGGCTGGGAGCAGCATGAATCCATGGCTGGTCGGGGAAGACGCGATGCCATTGTCCTGCGTCGAGACCAACAAGCAGCCATGGCTGGAACTGGAAGCAGAAGGGATCATGCCATTGTCGTACGCTGAGCCCAACTTGAATCAATGGATGATGGATCCTAATGGTTTCTTCTTGAACTGAACGTGACTCGCTTAATTTGCTGAATTATTCTGAAGGAAGAACTCGAAATCTATCTTAAATTTTTCTTTAATCTTCTCTAAATTTGAATATATATGCTACGTGCTAGGTTTAGCCTTTTCTTTTCTCCTCTTTTATATATTTTCTTAAATTACTGTCGACATAATAGATTAGTTTGTTTCCACCATGATTGTTTTTGTCGTTTATATATATATATATATATATGGAGATGATTATATCATTAATAATATTTTATAGGTTACTTAATGAGTTTAATGAATAAAAAATAGTTGTGCTAGTATAATTTTTTGTTTTTTGAAATTTCTCTGGGATTTGTCCGACATAATGAGTCAGATTACTAATTAGGTAATGGATGGATTTCACCGGATAGCATTATCATTAATCTATTAATACCGTGCATCGATTTTAATAATATTAATCGTCAAATTATTTATATGCATGGATATCGATGAGAGAATTAAAGTCAAGAAAAAGATAAGTGTTCTATATCTTTAATTAAGAGGGTATTATATTGCCTAAGTACTTGTGATCGATCAGTAATCATTTTTCTCTTTAGAGAAAATTAAAAGGGAAAACGAATTCCACCGAAAGAAAATTAAGACAATGTAAATAAGTGTGAATGAAATATTCATTAATAGGAGAAAGCAAATAAAAAATTCTCTCTTCTCTCTTTATAATTCTTAAAGTGCCATTTAAAATTACGAGTCATGCACACTCAATTATTATGTGCCAAATGATCCCTTAATTTTAGTCAAATATTTATGCACATTTAGTTATCGTACATGCGTTCCACTCCATGGACCATATTTATGTACAAGCACAATATGATCTCATTGGATTATGTCGAACTAAATCGATAATATATACCGCAAGTTCCTTAGTTGAGTTCTTAAATATTGATTTTTTTTATTAGAAATTAATCTATGATAATCTATATGCAAAATAACCTATATATTACTATAAATCACATTCACACCCTTGACTGCAAAATTATTGCCAAAAGAGCATTCATATATTATCTATTCGACAGCGACGAGAAAAATAATATTTTAAAAATAAATTATATAATCCAAATATATGAAAGAGTGAAATAGAATGCATAATTTAATAAGTGATTCAGTAAATTATATTAAAAAATTATGGAGGCAATTATGAACCAATATTAAATGTCGTAGATTTTTTTAATTTGATATATCCAAAATTAGATTCCTTCGTGGCAAAAAATATAATCCATTACAGTGGATATTGAAGAGCTATTATCGGATTTTTATTTTTTTATTTTTATAAACGTCATAAATTTTTATAAGCGGGGTCAATGGGATTCGATACGAGTCGTTGATTAATATCAATGGGTTAGATTGATCGGAGCTCTGATCGGACGGATAGAAGGAACTTTCCGGGAAATCAAGTATCCGAGCCGCTGCCCTTTCGATCGACGGGGGACGAGCTGAGGGTAAATGTAATGGCGGAGCAACAGCAGCAGCAATCCACTTCGTCGGAGCCTGAGAAAGGTGAGCTCCCGGGGATTCGCTCTAGGGTCTCGTCTAGGTCTCCCATGTCAGTGGAGGCGCTCCCGGCTCAAATGGAGTCTCCCTCCGCCTCGTCTCCGTCTCAGAGGGACGAAATGATGGCCTGCGTGGTGGCTCTGGAGGCGGCGCTACTCCCTTGCCTCCCCGCTCGTGAGCTCCAGGCCGTTGATCGTTCCGTCCACTCCTCGCACCAAAGTCGGTCTACCCTTCTCTTCTTCCTTTGTTAATTTCCATTATTTCATCTCAGTATTAATAGCCCTAGATCAAATTGGGATCTTAGAAATATGTTAACCTTTAGATTAGATTCTCAGCTATTTCTCGTGTGGCGGTTGACAGCGTAAGATGACACATTTGGATTAGCACTTCCACCCTATCTCTTTGAATGCTTCTAGTCCACAGGGAAAATTGTACAGATAGAACGATGTTCTTTATCTTCTAGGATAAAGATCTAAATTTCCGTCCTTTACTTTCCATAGTTGTGTTTGGAAAATTTATTTTGCTCGATGACAATTTTCTTGGCCATTTCATCTCGTTGCTAGCTTCTGGATTTGACAAATTGGAATTAAAGGTTGATTGTTTTGTTCTAAAGATTGAATCCTATAACAACTTTCTCAGTTTGAATTTGTTCATCGATAGTTTGCTGCAATTGATTGATCCTTTTATTTTTAGATCGGGTACGTAAATTTGTTAGGGAAAATGTGTTTTCATGTTTTCTGAATTAAAATTCTTTAAAAAAAAAAGCACATTGCACTTGTTCGTTATAACTTTATTAGAGTTAAATGATACTTTGAATGTTAACATTTTGTAGGTTTGTTATTATTCTTAGTTTTTTTTAAAGAATATAACTTCCAGTAGGTTTTGTTATACGAGTTCAGAGAACTGACTTATTGTTGCACCAAACAGCATTAGAGCTCCAAATGCTTTTTATACAATGTTAACATTCCTTCCTTTTGATAGGACTGCATCCGTTTCTTTCTCATTCTGAATTGCTGTGATATTCATTGTAGTATCCTTCTGATTGTCTTTCTTTACCCGCATCAATGGTTAGTATTTCTGCCCGAGTCTGGACGTGCAATGGTTTTTTCCTAGATTTTACTTTTTATACAATGAGTAATGATGACGATTATTGTTATTATCTGAGACAGTACATAGCAAGAATGTATGTCAAACTGTGCCTTACTTTTTATTCCTTTGGACGCTGAGGGAACTACATTCTGTTGTTATCATACAAAAAATAGTTACCAAACTCAGTGCACATTTCATGGCTAAATGACCTCAGAATCATCAATTGCATTGTGAATCACTGATTGTGAGTTTTGACACATTAGTGACCTTTGCTCGATCGTTTCTAGTTGATGTCGAGCGACACGCAAGAGAATTCATGGAGGCGGCTAAAAAGCTCCAGTTGTACTTTATTAGCCTACAGCGTGAAGATCAACCTACAAGGGAAAAAATGCTTCGCAAGGTAAACCTTTAGCCTTGCGAATGGTTCCACATGTTCGTAATGCTATTTTCTAGAATGGAGCTGTCCGTTTAGCATTCACTGAATCATTGTTGCAGGAGATTTCGGCAATGGAGGAAGAGTTGAAATCAAAGTCTGAGTTGATCAAGAAGCAGGAGAAATTGGTCGAGGAGTGGAGAAAAGAATTGAAAGAACAACTTCAGAGGCATATAACGGAGTTAGAGAGGGTGTAGAATGGTTTAAATTAAGAATTGCAGTTAACAATGACATCTAGGAAATGCTATTGTTTGGGCGATTTGATTAGTTTCTTATGGATATTGGATCGCTTGAACTGAACATTGTGATTCTGTTAAGTTTTTTTATTCTGCTTGCTCAATGAGATTAGAAATACATTTTCGCATAGAGTTCATTCACAAAAAATTCATGCAGATAATGTGAAATAGTTATGACAAACACAGTATTAATTTAAGACAACAAGTGCTGTATGTTGTTAGTCTCGTCTGTCTGCGAGGATGAAGCATTTTTCTTATAGGAGTTAAATACGAGTATAAAAATAGCAATACTTATTTCGACTTTGGGTAAACAGCAGTGATTTGTTATAACTTAGCTTTGAGGTATGGGAACTTTTGTTTCCCAATTGGAGAGAGTGAAGGAAACTGGAATGGCTATAAATTTAATATTTTACATCAAAAGAGATAATATATAAACTTTTTATATGAACATTTTAGAAAATTAAAAAGATTTTGCCTAACACAAGCTCACATCTTATCATGTACGAATATGTTGAACCCAATCAATCATGGAAAGCTCGTCCGTTGACCTTGGAGCAGCCGACCATGGGTCAAGACAACCATGTGCAAGGTAGTGGAACTCTAACAGCATCTATGTACACCTTAATTGGATAAATATAAAGACACGTCACACTTTCAGGTATATATATTGATTGGTATAAGGTATTCAAATTTTCGATTCGATTAATTTTTAAGAATGATTGATATTGTTCTACGAATTTTTAGAATGTCTCGTTAACAATTGAGTCGGATAAGATCGGAGTCCAAACGACCTTCACCGGTCACCAAAAATAAATCAAAGAAACTATTCATAGCTTTTTCACGATTCAGTTCGGACTCTCCAATATTAAAATCGTACTTTGTCCACCGAATAAATTCTTAGATTATAGGACCGTCGAAATGAATTTTTTTTAAATTCGTCATCGAATAATATTACAATAGAGGATCAAACCGTATTCTCCTATAAAAAAATTGGACTCCACTCCCATGACAATGTATTTTTATTAGGTCCTTCAATATAGAAGGAATTTTAATTTTATTAACTAGTGAATAATGCTTTTATATATATATATATATATATATATATATATATACACAAAACAAGTTCATTATGATACGCTTACGTCATTAAATTAAAAATAAAAATAAAAGTCAATAATAAATAACAGAGAAACATAAATTATCAAATTGCATTAAACATATGATAGTCTGACTTTGCTTGACCGTTAGTTTAGCTTAGACTGACACAAGAAAATAAATTTAAAAAAAAACAAAATGATAAAAAAATAAGTTGCGACGTCCTAGAAATAGAAGACAGTTTGACTTTTGTGATCTCGCGATCGCAGCCATAGGAATTCGTGATGCATAAACATGATAGATCTTTTAAATCGAGAAATAATATTATTATTTTTTTTAATTGCCAAATTTGATCTTCGGGCTCGATCGACTAATATATGATTAGGATGATCAATATTGGGACATGTGTCGCAGTGAAATTGGACTTTCAAGTGAACCCTCGGAACTCGACTCAGTGAACGCGAGAAGTTTTCAAAGATTAAAAATATATATATATATATTCCTTTAGTATTTTATTTTAAAAAGATCGCGGTAAATGTTTTTTTTAAATTAAAAATTCTAATCGATGAAAACAAATATGAATGGAGAAATTTAACGATGTATTTATCGCTGTTTTCCGGTTCAATTCAATTCGGCGGTTCGTCATCGAACCAGCCGATCCATTGAATCAGGCTCGTCGTAACGTTACTCGCGACTTGTGTCACATCCTCCTTGCGTCACGCTGCGTGTTCCATTCGCGTGGCTGACGCGGGTACGGCCTGGAGTGCCACGACCAGCACTACGAATCGAGAAGCAACTTTATATGATTACGCGTAGGGTCGGATAAAGCGGACGAACTAGAACATTGTAGAGAAGATCATGTAGTGGCTTAATGAATAGCTAACCACGATTAATTTCCTAATCCCAACATCGTGATGACGATTATAATGTCTCACTAATAAAAGCAGGGCTGCCGAAGGAATCCGGTAAAGTATCCTTTTTGATTTTATTCTTATGTTAGAGACATCGTCGCCGGTTACAATCCACAATTTATTTATTTAAAAAAAAACATTAAACTCTAATTAGATTTTAAAATTGCACTCTCAACGACGTCTCATCATAATTGTTGAGTTTGATATAAGGCAAACCTAGTCTATGACTAGATCGATTTGAGAAATTGAGTTATTCTCATGTCAAGACTAATTTATTTTTCAAAAGAATCGAAGTTCAAATTAATGGAAGCTCATTTTGTTTTTATGAGTAAAAAAATTAATAAATTTTGATTTTGTATATTAATAAATTTAAAAACCATTGCGTCGATCCTCCCTCAAAACGGAACACAATCTAATAATTGATCCGTAGCCATGGCAGAGTCTCAATTAAGCAACCCAAGATACCCAGATTAATTATTATAGTTATATAATTATTAACGGTGCATCGCTGCATGGGCTGCGCACTGCACACACCAGATTTTAAATGGGCGACGGTGTTTGGATCTGAGCCTTCCTCCAGTTAATGTCCTGTAACAACTGCTTGTAGCAGAAGAAGAGGAAGACGAAGAGGAAGAGGAAGAAGAAGAAGATGCTGCAGCAGAAGCAGGCAGAGGAGGCAATAGTGTCTCGCAGCAACAGCACCTTGAAGGAGGAGCTGGAGCAGGACATCGACGTCGGGGAAGGAGAAGAAGAGGCCGCCGGCGCGCATGGGTTCAGCATGAAGAACTTCCTCTGGCACGGCGGCTCCGCCTGGGACGCCTGGTTCAGCTGCGCCTCCAATCAAGTACCTCTCTTTGGTAGCTTATCTCTGTTTTGCTCGGAAACGGTCGATCATGTCCAAAGATTGCTCCTTTTGCATCGAACGCAGGTGGCGCAGGTGCTGCTGACGCTGCCGTACTCGTTCTCGCAGCTGGGGATGGTGTCGGGTGTGATCCTTCAGCTCTTCTATGGCTTCATGGGAAGCTGGACCGCCTACCTCATCAGCGTCCTCTACATCGAGTACCGCTCCAGGAAGGAGAAGGAGAACGTTAGCTTTAAGAATCACGTCATCCAGGTACACATCGCAACCTCCGGTTTCCCCTGTTTTGAGATTCAAGAAAAAACAGATCTTTAATCCTTGTTTTGAGATCGAGAAGAAAAAAAAAAGAGGTTTAACTCTCGTTCATTCTCGCTGACAGTGGTTCGAGGTGTTGGATGGGCTGCTGGGGCGGTACTGGAAGGCCGCTGGACTCGCCTTCAACTGCACCTTCCTCCTCTTCGGTTCCGTCATCCAACTCATTGCTTGTGCCAGGTTTTTCATCTTCTTCCTCTCCTCTCTTTAGCTCTTTATTCTACAGCGAGTAGTAATATCTGTAAAAAAAGAAAAAAAAAAAAGAGGATTAAATTGGTGGTTTTTTGAGGATGCAGTAACATTTACTACATCAATGATCGGCTGGACAAGAGGACGTGGACCTACATATTTGGAGCCTGCTGTGCCACCACCGTCTTCATCCCTTCCTTTCACAATTACAGGATCTGGTCCTTCCTCGGCCTCGGCATGACCACCTACACCGCCTGGTACCTCGCCATCGCCGCCATCGTCCACGGACAGGTAATTTACTAATCCATTAGCCAATTTAGTTAGCTTTTTGATCCTATGAATTGTTGTCGACAAAACTGGGGTTTGGATCCTAATGCAGGCGGACGGCGTGACACACTCCGGTCCAACCAAACTGGTGCTCTACTTCACCGGCGCCACCAACATCCTCTACACCTTCGGCGGTCACGCCGTCACCGTGTGAGTGTCCTTTCGTTACTAAAGCAAGCAGGCACTTAAGTGATCGCCTGCCTTAGTCGATTCCCATTTGAGCCTGAGTTCGAGGCTTCCAAACTCGGCTATAGAGGCGCCGTCCCTTCCACCGGCAGCTTTTGCCGGGTGGTGGTGGGAGCGGAATTAGGCCTGGATTTGGAAATCATTCCCCATTCTTTGTTGTCGCCACTTCTTCACCTTTTACTGCTGCTCTTCATGATGTGGAGTAGCTTCGCGTTGCCATTTGACACTGTTAAAGTGATCGCAAGCTGGATATATGTTCAATAAAGAGCCTTTTTGTTTAAAAAAAAAACAAGGAGATGATCATGGAAGAATCATTTAGTGGCGACGCAAAGTCTCAGAGGCAGAAGTGGTAGCAATGATGAAGGCATAAAACGAGCTTTTGTTGTTTTGCTAGACGTAAAAGAACAAGATGGGGACCAAGATTATCTAGATTTGATCTAATCTTCATAGGATTAATGGCGAACAGTGAAGCAGACGCTGCGACTGTCTTGGATAAATTTTATTAATTTGAATTTGAAAAGATTTTCATTGTTGTGGCAGGGAGATCATGCACGCGATGTGGAAACCACAAAAGTTCAAGTACATTTACTTGCTGGCGACGCTGTACGTGTTCACCCTGACGCTACCGTCGGCGGCGGCCGTGTACTGGGCGTTCGGCGACGAGCTGCTGAACCACTCCAACGCGTTCTCGCTGCTCCCCAAGTCGGGGTGGCGGGATGCGGCGGTGATCCTGATGCTGATCCATCAGTTCATCACCTTCGGCTTCGCGTGCACGCCGCTGTACTTCGTGTGGGAGAAGGTGATCGGGATGCACGACACCAACAGCATCTGCGTCCGCGCCGTCGCCCGCCTCCCCGTCGTCGTCCCCATCTGGTTCCTCGCCATCATCTTCCCCTTCTTCGGCCCCATCAACTCCGCGGTCGGCGCCCTGCTCGTCAGCTTCACGGTCTACATCATCCCCGCCATGGCCCACATCCTCACCTACCGCACCTCCGCCGCGCGCCAGGTTCGTTTATATACACCATCACCGTTCTGTTTCTGCTCGGCATTTCGCCGAACATTTGGTGAAATCTCCGATTTATTTGCAGAATGCGGCGGAGAAGCCACCCTATTTCCTCCCGAGCTGGACGGCGATGTTCGTCGTCAACGCCTTCATCGTGGGGTGGGTTCTGGTCGTCGGATTCGGGCTCGGCGGGTGGGCGAGCATGACCAACTTCGTGAGGCAAGTGGACACCTTCGGCCTCTTCGCCAAGTGCTACCAGTGCCCCAAAACGCAACCACCGCCTGCCGCCGGACCGCAACAGCCGCTTCACTGATCATGTATCATTATGATACATTGGCTTCTGTTGCTGCTTCTGCTTCTCGTTTGCCGCCTGTAAAATAGGAACAGGGGAAGAAGGGTAGTGTGGGTTCGGCCTTCAGCTCTAATTGTTCAAATTAATGTTCGCTGCTTGAATCGGTTAGCCGTAGCGCAGAACCTTTGCTGTGTGACCTGTGCATGTGAGGGAGTCGCATGGGTCAGTCATTATGACGAGCACATGGCGTGCGTCTTTTATAATTAAATTAAAGTCATTTTTTAAGCCAAAAAAATTAAAATTAATTGTATGTTCGCCTCATTTGAAGCTCACATGGTTTGGCACGTTGCTGTCGAGCCATTTCATCAGCTGCACTGCTGACTCACATGCTTCGGTAGGGATCCAAATCACTTTATCATAATGTTCGAACATTACTGTCCAATTATGGCGCTAAAATCATGGTCGGTTTGACTCGAGATCTTGTCGGAACTAGAAGAATACGTGGAAGCCATGGTTGCTAACATCGCTATATGGATATCTCGTATATAATATATATATCATCATTTTCATCAGTCGATAACGTTGTTTCTCGCAGAGGCTGGCATGTGAGAAACTAAAGATTTCAAGTGGTTAGACACATATATTCTATATTAAAAGAGTAATCGCCTTTATAAAATTTAAAATTATTTAGAATAATTAAATACAAGCTTACATTTTGAATAGAGAATTGCAGGTATTGTCTGTAGAAGTTCCACAGAAAGCTTGTCTTCTATTGTCGTTAAAAAGAAAAAGAGTACCATGCAAGTTCTGCAAATGGCTGCATGATCAGACAAGTTTCAGCAATAACCACAATCCATGTTCCCCTATTGCTTCCTGCCTCTTGATAGGCTTCAAAGGCGCTAAGTAGAATAGAGCTTCAAAGGCGCCAACATCGATCGATCAGCCTTCATGCAAGTAAAATTAATACAGGAAGTGTTTCTAATTTATTCGATGGAGGAATCAGAGAAAATGTTTATCTCCAGAGTTAGTCAAGTAAGAATGTAAGATCCAAACATCTGGATTAAGAAAAAAAATGATGACAGTTGTTGATTATAGTTCCGAGACAATTGCAAAGGTCCTTTCTGAAGAAATAAGGATGAGTAAACTGATTGAATAATGCAGACGAAAGGAATTACTTATAGGTCATGTGCGTGATTGTATAGCCATTTTCTAATTATCTCTATTTCAGCTTTGTGGTGGCTCCCCTCATTTAGGTGCCTTCACATCAATAGAACCATGCGTACGAAAGATTTTTTTTATATATTTTTTTTTGGTTCCATCTTGTGTTCATTTTATCTTAGTTATATCTGCATATTCCTTGTAATTCAGTTTTAATCAAAACTTTCAAAGCCATCAAAGCTTACAATTTCATCACAGTTTGTTCGATACATTATTCTCATCTTGTTCAATTTCTTTCCAATTCAACGTAAGTAGTTGATCGATTCATTTTACACTAGCTCTCTTAATAATGAGAAAAAATTCTTATTTACCAATTAACTTTTATAAAATATTTTTTTTAATAATTTAGTAAAGCATATGAATAACATAAAAAAAATGATCCATATCATACATCTCGCTGACCTAACATATTCTCAACATTTAGCAATTAATTTGAAGACGCCTGAAACTAACTTTGAAAATTAAACGAGACCATTTTAACCGACTAGATATCCTAATTGAGATTTTGAACTGCCAGATCCAACGGTTGAATCGTACTGATTGGGAATTTGGGAAGACCGGGTCGAAAAATGTTTCCGACCGAAGCCGGTTCAGCCAGCTCTTAAAGTTGCAATCTGCCCGCTGGTCCTCTCGTCCCCCTTCCTCTCCCACAACCCACGGCGTCTCCTATTCAGCCCCGATCGATCGAACAACTGAGAGGTTGCAGTTTGATCCCATGGCCGCCAGTCTGTGGCGATCGGTGTTCGGATCCACCGCCTTGGCCGCGGCGGAGGAGGACGGCGGCGTCGCGTTCTGGTCCAACCCTGAGCGCGCCGGGTGGCTGACCAAGCAGGGCGAGTACATCAAGACGTGGCGCCGCCGATGGTTCGTCCTCAAGCAGGGAAAGCTCTTCTGGTTCAAGGACTCCCAGGTCACCCGCGCCTCCGTGCCCCGCGGCGTCATTCCCGTCGCCGCCTGCCTCACCGTCAAGGGCGCCGAGGATGTCATTAACCGCGCTTTCGCCTTCGAGCTCTCCACCCGATCTGAGACCATGTACTTCATCGCCGACTCCGAAAAGGAGAAGGAAGAGTGGATCAACTCCGTCGGTCGATCCATCGTCCAGCACTCACGGTCGCTGGCCGATGCCGAGGTCGTGGACTACGACAGCGCCAGGCGTGCTGCCACAACCTCTTCCTCCACTGATGCGAAGCCCTCCAGCGCCGATCAAGAGTAGCCATGACGTACTGATGTACAAATACACCTCTCTCTCCAAATCTAGGGTTTGTAATTTCTTACTATGTTTTGAATAATCTTAACGATGTGATTTCTTCTCGGCGATTCGAGATGCCAGTGTGATCTCCATGTTTCGTGTGTTAAATATCCTTCATCGAATAATTGTGTCTTTTCTTTCCTCCATTGAATAACTTCATCGGCTTGCTAAATATTCCTTTCAGTTTTGTCAATAATCTCAGTCATCATATTCCTCGTGCCCTTTTCTTACTATTATTCTCTGTCACATCTGAAATTTCTGCCTCATAAGCACCATTCTTGATTGTTCATCAAAATCACTCAGCATCAAAAGATTATCTTTTTACTGAAGAATCAATCGATCATATAGGATAACCTTGTCCCCCTTTCCAAAAACTTTAGCATCCTTAGCTTAGCTTGCGCCTTACTAGTTCTTTTTTTTTTTTCTTTTAAGATTACAAAACCAGGGCTCTGATAATTTAATGATGATTTCTTTAAATCACTATAGTTGTTTGCTTTGAAATGGTTGGTGGTTTGCCCTTTGTGTCAGTCGGCTTGTGCATCTACTTGTGTTTCCTGCCTGAGTAATGCATATTATTTGTAGCATCAAACTAAGTCTGAAAATTCTCAGTTATGTATATTGCATGCAACTTCTCCTTTAAGCTTTATTTATATCGACGATGATATCCAAGTTGTGAAGGCACATTGGCACTCGTTTGCACGAGATTGAACAGGAACTTGAAATTTATTATTCTTGGGTTTATTTTTGGGCTTTGATCCTGAATCAGATAATCACATTTTTAAATTTGTATGAGATTTTGCTAGGATGGCCTCATCAAAACTCGTCGTCGTTGTTTTTTTCCCTTTAAACCAAAAAGCATTTCGGAAGTAATTTTCATCGTAATGTTCTTGATTATAATTTCTCTCGATAAAAATGGCATAAACTGGTTTGTAAGTTAATTTACTCTATTAATTTAATTATTAAGCATCTGAAAATATAACTCGCAGAAGTGTATTCTGACAAAATATCAAATGGGAATAGTTTAAAACACAATGGTCGATTGGTGTTTCATTGTTACTTCTAAATTCTACGAGTCCGTTCACATCACAAACAAAATGATAAAGTGTATTCTAGAGATAAACAGAAGAAGATGAAGAAAAAAGAAATTAGCAAACTGGTACACTCCAAATGTCTCTCATATTGCATCATCAAACTCGGATGAAATGATATTTAAAAAAAATAATTTCCCAAAAAAAAAAAAGAGGAAAAACTAAATTCTTCATCATCTTTAAATCGGATCGGTTTATTGGGATCGTGTTAATTACCGTTATCTCCGAAGGCCGTCGTAGACCGTCGTAGTCCGAATCATTCACTTTCCAATCGCTGACCGCGTCGTTTCCGCCCACAGTTTTTCTGCTTGCTTGCCTCGACAAAATCCCACTGCCTGCAGCAATCGCCTTTTCCACCCTCGCCACCCCCAATTCTTCATTCTCCGCTGCTGATTAAACTCTCCTCCCCGATCGGCGGAGGAGGAATGGATGACGGAGCGAGCAGCAGCCGAGGCGGTCGAGGAGGAGGAATGGATGACTTAGCGAGCAGCAGCCGAGGCGGTCGAAGAGGAGGAATGGATGGCGGAGCGAGCAGCAGCCGAGGCCGTCGAGGAGGAGGAGGAGGAGGTGGAGCGGCAGGCGAGACGGTGCTGATCGACCGTGGCAGGAAATGGAACCCTTGCGGATACTGCCGATCCGCTTCCAGCGTCTCCCACCGTATGAACCGGAACCCTCCTTTATCATCCATTCATCCCCTCACGATATTCATGATCTTGAGCGGGTGCCTGTGTTGACTAGCAAACTAAAGATCATAATTTTGCTTGTGGCGGGTTAGTGTGCTATAATCAGTCACTTGCGTTCGTCTATGAAACTCTTTTCGTTGCAGTTGCGCGGTTGGAATACTGAGTAACCCCCCTATATGTGAAAAGACACTTTGATAAGTTGTGTGCTTGTAGATTGCGCTCTCTCAGTAGAAAGAAATTGCGTCAAAGCAGCTGGAGCGGTATTATAGCATGCTAATTTCGACTTCAGTATTTGTTATTTGTTGCCGCATCAACTTTCTCACTTTCATTTTGTCCAAGGATTGGGGGGTTCAGTAACTGCTTTCGCTTTTCCTTGAACAATATGCTTATTTATGCTCTAGCTTTTAAATAACATTGCATATAATTCCTAGTGTACTGGTGCAGGTTTATGGGCAAATAGTTTGACGGCTGAGGACTACCAAGGTTAGAACCTTTATAGATTCTTTACTGTGATACTAGGAAATGTAAGCATGTCTGATGATAAACCAAAAAGTAAGTACAATATGTGAATTCAGCCTGAAGTAGTAATGATATTTGCTTTGCTTATAAAATTCAAGTCAATGAGTACTCGAGTTAGAAAATTATTTAATGTAATATAGTGTTCAAATACCCTTTTTATATTAATGTAAAGTTTAATCAATCACAATTAAGGACATTCGATACATGAAAATTGCAATAATCAAGCAATGTGACTCCCCGCTACATTGATCTTATCCCCTCCATTGTACTCTATACAAGGCCTACAACTTGTACTTCCAAAATTCACTAAACATGAAGATTCACAAATACAAGAATAAACAACAACATATTTGTGTAGAATGAAAGGTCGTCTCTCATCATTGTCAGCTGATTATGAATAACCTAAACAAATGCCATATATTTCTCATCCAATTTACTTTGAGGTATATTTGTTGTTCAAGATAAAAACTTTTACAACCAAAGACCTCAAACTAACAAACATTAGACATTCTTCTATTTTACTCCTCATAAGGTATCTTGTTGAAAATAAATCTAAATAATATCCTTTTTAAATAAAAAGGACAGTTTGGTGCACAAAGTTCTTGCTAATGCGGATTTCGGAGAATGATAGGATCACATTGGATCTATTGTATCCAGTGTTATCTTGAGACAGTCTCTGCGACTCATATAACAAACTATATTTATGGCTTGTACATGAAAATGCTAGGAAGCTCTCACAAAATAGCCATCTCTTGAACATAAATAAATATGATTAATTTCTAAAGTTTCACATTCTGTAAACAATTCTTTTTTGAAATTCAGTTCATGCCAATTTTTAGAACCACTCATGTAGAATGAATTAAATGAATTCTTTTTTTACAAATCTTTTGAAAGAACTAAAGGTCTCAGTTTCTTAGTTAGAAAAATAAGTAACAAGTGAATCTAGAAAAATCATCAACAATTGCAAAACTTTTGAATTTATCTTCTAAACTAGATATATTAATTTAACCAATATGAATCTAGAGGTCTTGTGGTAAGTACTTTATTGATATATCCAAATAATGATTGTAGTTCTGTAACCTTAGGCAAACATGGCGATCATGCTTTGAATAATTAATCTTGGGGAGACCTTCCACAATATTTTTCATTGAAGGCTTTCAAATAAGACCCTTGTTAACATGCTCCAATCTCTATGCTATATAAGTTTAAACTACTAGACACTACATGCAAAATCAACATGTATATTTTACTCCTCTGGAATTAATAATAATCAAATTAGTAGAAGTATCATCTTTGATGAAACATTTAGATGATTCATTTCATATGTATTAGAATGTATAAGTTTAGTTCCACATGAAGTATTTAGTCACGAGTTATTATCTTGGAGTCATGAAATATGCATATGAGTGCAATTGTTCATCAACATGTGAAAAATATAATTTTAGTTGCACCAAGCCTATGAAGGTTGCTTTAGTTTATATGTATGTATCTATATATATATATATATAAAGGCATTTGACTTGGATAACGAGGAGTTCATTATTTAAATCCAAATCTATGCTGAACTGCCAACTTCTTGATACATTGACCACCTTTATCATAAGATGTTATATCCAAGTCTTCAGGAAAACATATCTTCTATAATAATTTGTTACATTTTGATATTTGAGCTTCCTTTTACACATTTTTGTAAACAAAAGTTATGGTATTGTGAGTTCTACAACTGTGTTTGTTATTGTTAAACGTCTCTTATAATTTCATCGAGAAATTTAAACATCTTAGTACCCTGAAAAATACTAGATTTACATGTGATCAAGAGACTAACTTGATATACTTTTATTTCTGGTATCAAATTGAAACAATTTTTAGTGAATATAATTGAGTAAATGGAAAATTCTCATTCATCACTGAATTCTATTTATAAATTGTTTGTTTATCTCCTTCCAATATTTTGTTTTTTAATGTAAACTTTGTGGTATTCTGAAATCTACATCTTTCTATTGTTAATATGATTACAGAGCATCTTGACCATGGTTGGTGGAGATCTGGCTGTTTGCTTTACAAACCTGAGATGGATAGCCCGTGTTGCCCATCTTATACTATTCGTCTGAAAGCTGATACCTTCTATCCCTCTAAAGATCAAGATCGTGTATATAAAAAAATGCAAAGGTATTTCTGCTTGCCCCTTTCTCTCAGAAACAGATGTTTCTTTTTAGTTTTTTTATATGATATAATCTACTATTTTAGAAGTCTTTCTCCTCTTGGCTAGTATTTAAACACCAATCCATATTAATTTGATTTTTAGAAATAAACAACTGCAATATGCAGGTTCTTAGATGGTGCCACATTAATGGATAAATCTGACAATTCAAAACAAAAAGCTAACCCTTGTAAGGGCTCACTCAAGCTGGCCAGCAAAGAATCTACACCAAAATTCACATCAATGCCGACAAATGAATCTTCATCTAGCACATGTGAAAAGCTGTCCAGTGAATCTGCTATTCTTCATAATTTGTCGGACATTATTGATAGAGCCGTGAACATATTTTTTGGGAGTATATCTCTTCCTGTTGCTCAGCTTCCGAAAGCTAATGTGAAGAAGGTTACAACCCAAGCCAAAAAGAAGCTGGTGGATATATCAGAAGATTTGGCATACACTAGCAACATTGCATTTCAAATAACTGCAACCATTAGGCGTTCTCAAGATGCAGTCGAACCAGATATCAACCCGAAGGCTATTGCTGAAAAGATTTCAGATTTAGTTATGCAACAAGAGGTGCCTTCTAAGCTTTTAACAAAAGCTTGCAACGGCCACCTAAATTTCTATTCAACCACCAAACAGAGTTCGGAATCTAGTAATCTGAAACAAAAGGTGCAAGAACCCAAAGGCAATCAAGGTAATGCAAAAGGGCTAGCTACCTCTGACAATTGCATAATTGAGCCCCAGAAAAGAAGAAATCTTGAAATCCGTTTGAACAGATCTAGTTTTGACAAGGAAGAATATGCCCTATACAGAAAATATCAGATTAAAGTACATGGTGATAAGCCAGAAAAAGTTACAGAAAGTTCATACAAAGGGTTTCTGGTGGACACTCCTATCATATTTACTCCACCAGTTAGTGGTGACAATACAATTGCATCTTCTGGATTTGGGTCTTTCCATCAACAATATTTGATTGATGGGGAGCTTGTTGCGGTTGGTGTAGTGGACATTCTTCCCCGTTGTTTGTCAAGCAAGTATTTGTTTTGGGATCCCGATTTTGCCTTTTTATCCCTTGGAAAATATTCAGCTTTGCAGGAAATAAATTGGGTTAAGGAGACTCAAAACCATTGCCCTAGCTTGCAATATTATTATCTTGGCTATTACATTCACTCCTGCAGCAAAATGAGATACAAAGCAGCATATCGTCCATCTGAACTACTCTGTCCTCTTAACAACCAGTAAGTTTCTCTTCAGATTTTAGATCATGTTATTAAGAAAACACAACTTAAAGAATTTTAGATTTAGGGTTTGGAGAACCTGACTCATATCAAGTGCATATGTATTGCAGGTTAGAGTTAAAGCTCGCTATATACATGCAACATGTATTTCATGATTCATATTTTGTATATGTGCACATGTATGTACTCTTTCTGTGGGGAATTATCATGTAGTTACTCGTGCACATATATTATATGCATCATGTTTACTTAATAAATGCATTATTTATTGATAGGTTAGATGCTATACACTTTGTACGTTGCTATCTACTAGTCCGTGGTTTGTGCAACACATTTATATATTCTTTTTCTAATGCGGTGAGCTTACAAATTGGAGGTGTTGGCAATCTTTGCTAATCAATATGCAAAAGCTTTATACTAACAAAGAACTCGTCTCGACTTTGTTTCTTCTATCCCAACCTGTGGGTACCCTGGTTAAATCTGTTGTAAGTGGCTATTAGGTCCATACCTCGGGATTTAGTCAAACTTGAAGGCAATATATGTAAACTGCTGTATGAACCAAGTTTTATTATTAAGTACCTGTAGGAAATTAAGTAAGTTGATTAGGTGTACATAAACCCTACAAAATAGAGACAGGTTATGCTAATCATAAAAATGTAACTGATATGATATATGGAAATGTTGTGGGTATGGAACTTGTACAGTTTGGATGATGAGTTGTGTATGGCTTATTGCTGTGTGCACCATTAATATCCTGATCAATTTTGAGAAATTAGTTTGATAATTTATTTATTTATTTTTGTCATTTCAAATTGTGTCTATTGCCAAATCACAAACATATAGTTAACACACAGCTCTTCCCATTATCTAAGGTTTGGACACAGATTTTCTCACTTCTTATTTTATTATATTGTTACATCAGATGCTTACATTATCTAAGGTTTTGACAGAATGCCAGAGTATTGTAAAACATAGCTACTGTTATGCAGGTGGGTTCCATTTGAAATTGCAAGACCGCTACTCGATAGAAATTCTTTTGTTGTCCTATCACGTTATCTGGTCAAGCAACGATTTTCAATGGTATCCAAGCACGCTAATTATGTTGAAAGATTTGACACTGGTGCACCTGGATGTGCCCCTAGTGAAGATTCATCTGATGAAGTTAACTTCTGTTATGAAGATACAGATACGGGGGTAGGGGACGAGCCTAGTTTCCTAGCTGGTGATGACTCTCGAGACTGATGTGGTGACATTGTGCTTGATGTAAAGGGTTTGCGTGTCAAGTTCAAGGTGTGTCCAATTTCTTCTGAGCTTTTCTGAAATCTAGCTATTATATGAACCTGTTCAGTTATCTGCAATTTTGGCTTTATCCCCTCCTGTAATTATGCCTTTGATATCGATTCTGAATTCATATAACTTCTGTAGCATAATTGAGCAACACATGTTGGTTCTAACAGACTGAAGAATTATCGGCAAAACTTATACGCAAATTTGGCTGAGCCCCTCTCGGAATTCAACCTTTGATATGAATTCTGAATTATAATAACTTCCGTAACATAAGTTGCCTGCAATTTTTATGGAGCGACTCTCCTTACACGACTCTGTTGACATTTTTTTATATTAGTTTGATCTTTTCCTATCGTTTAATATCTATCTGAATTAAGGTTGTGAATCTCTGGTGACATGCTTTTCAATGTGAGTTGAAATATGTAGATGACATAGTTGTGATACATATCATTGCATAAATAGAAGGATGGTCTGTTGTAGTATTCCCTGTCGAACACTTATAATGTTGTTGCATTGGCTTGACCTGATTTATTCCCATGTTTCGAGTGTAGGAACTCGAGAAAGCTCTCGGCCATGTTGACAAGAGGGACCTGATTTATTCTCATGTTTTGAGTGTAGGAACTCGAGAAAGTTCTCGGCCATGTTGACAAGAGGGACTGATTTATTCTCATGTTTTGAGTGTAGGAACTCGAGAAAGTTCTCGGGCATGTTGCCAAGAGGGTCATTTCAAAACTTGAAAATGAACTTGTAAGTTACGTAAAAGTCGTGGGGACAGCTTGCTGGCCGCATGGTATATTGCTGTGCCAGACATTTGATCGAGGAACCTGAAATCGTGAATCATATTTATTTGACGCTGGCATTTGTGAATTTTGTCATTGCATCATGCTTGACATTATGTTTGGATGTGTAATCTCACTCTTAATATACATTTTCATAGAACAACCGACTGTTTCAGGTGGTCTCCCCCAGCTTTCACGTGGAGACCTTGAGCCTGAACAAATATGTTGCATCGTCGATTTATTTAAGTAACATTTAGCAAGCTTCCCCTTTATTTTGTCATAATATTGTTAACCTAGAAAACATCTTTGTCGTCTCAGCTCCTAGTTATTTGAAGAAAGTTCTCTGAATTACTCTACTACGAAACTAAAACAGCATGAGATAACAAAGAAAAAATAAATGCATTACAGGCAAAATCATCTACCAATAGACATAACATATTGGGATCTCTCTCTTTGTTGGCATTTCATATGGATATCTTGGTGGTTGTAAATATATAAGACTTGACTTTTTTTTAAAATATGCTTTGCAATAACTACTCTTCTCTTTGTTATATTGGATCTTATTCCCTATTTAGCTACTTTGGTCCCTTCGTGTTCTTATCTAATTAATAAGGGTATAATCCATGTTCTGAGCAATCACATGTCGGTCATGAGCAACAGATTCTTGATCGTTTCCATTCTCGTCACTGCATCCGCCATGGTGATCCGCTCCCGCCGCGACTCCTTGGCGCAGCAAAGGCCGACCATGAAGACAGACTCCAAGCACTGCAATATCCTTCCACTCGCCTCCTTCCCAACCACGAAGTTCAACGCCACTTCTTCACCCCCTTCCCAGAACATCGACGGATCCGCCACGCCTCCGGTGACGTCAACTCCGGCGGCGAGCTTTTTCTCTATAAACTTCTGCAGTGTAAACTCGTCCTCGAACTCCTCGTCCGTCGGCCGCCTCCCTGTGAACAACTCAAGCAGTAGCACCCCGTAGCTGTAGACATCTGCCTGCGTTGATACCAGCCCACCCATCCCATACTCTGCAAATCGCAACAAAATCCAATTTTTAGCATGTCAGGGAAATTTGATCGGCCAAATTGTATATACTCGCTGGATCATACATCACCTGGAGCCATGTAGCCGATGGAACCTTTAATGGCGGCGGAAGAAGATTGGTAAACACTGGAGCTCCTCGTGAGAAACCTGGCGATGCCGAACTCCCCCACACGAGCGGTCATGTTGGCGTCGAGCAGCACGTTGCTGGGCTTCACGTCGCAATGTATAATCGGCGTGTCGTAGTGGTTGTGGAGATAGTTCAAGGCCGCGCCGATGTCGATCGCGACGTTGAGCCTCTGCACGAGGCCCAACCTCTTTGTATTGTGGAACTTCTCGTCCCTCGTCTCGGGGTGTAGCCAGTTCTCCAAGCTCCCGTTCGGCATGAACTCAAACATAATGGCTCTGAATTCGTTGCCCAGGGAGTCGATGCTGACGCAGGTGGTTAGGATCTTGACGAGGTTCGGATGGAAGATGTTGCGCAGCGTTTCGCACTCCGCGATGGCGGCCTTGAAGGCCCCGCGGTGCTCGAGGTCGAGCACCTTGACCGCAATTTGCTCATCGCCGAGGAAGCCTCTGTACATCGAGCCGTAGCTTCCGACGCCGATCAAGTTATCCGGGGAGAAGTCATCGGTGGCCTTCAGCAAATCCGTGTAAGACACTTTTGTGTGAACGTGATCAATTGTCGGATCATCGCGAACCATGGAATTTCTGTTACTCCTCCGCCGTCGTCCCACCACGCAGAACGCAGTAAAGAGAGCAATACACAAGAACAGAGCAGACACCGGCAGTGCTATTGCGATCGCGAACCGCCAATTCTTCTTGGATTTGTGCGTTGTGCAGGAAGGCAGATGCAAACTCGCGATGCCGCCGCAGATTCCTCTGTTTCCCACGACGTCAAACTCGCTAGAATTAAGGAATAGTCCTTGACTTGGCACCTCACCGGAGAAAGAATTGTAGGAAAGGTTGAGAATCTCCATGTCCCGGTAATTTCCTAGGAACTTTGGAATTGGACCGGACAGGTTATTGTGCGAGAGGTCCAAGCCTACGAGGCCCTTCAAGTCGGCGAGAGAATCAGGAATGGTCCCTTCGAAAAAGTTCCTGCTCAAATTGAGGTATTCCAGCACTTGACATTCTCCAATTGTGTTCGGAATGCGTCCGGAGAGGCTGTTGTTGTAGAAAGACAAGTACTGAAGGTTGCGCAACATGCCGACCTCCTGCGGTAGCGGCCCGCTCAGGTAGTTGTTGGACATGTCGACGAAGTTCGACAGAGCTTCGATTCTAAGAACCTCGGGCGGAATTGAGCCAGTGAGCTGGTTGTTAGATAGGTCCAAAATGTTTAGATTCTGGCACTTCCCGAACTCTGCCGGTATTGGGCCGGTCAAGAAATTGTCGTTGAGGAAGAGCTCGTTGAGCCGAGTCAAGTTGCTGAGCGCCGGAGGAATGGTGCCGGTAAACTTGTTGCTGTACAAGATCAATGATTCCAACTTGATGAGCTCACCGAGGAAGTCCGGGATGGGCCCGGTGAACTGGTTCTCGTTCAAACCCAGGGTCACCAGGTTAGTGAACCTCATGATCGTGGCTGGAAAGTTTCCGGAGATGCGGTTCCGGCCGAGGGTGAGGGTATTGAGCCTCGGGGAAAGGTTAGAAAACGAAGCTGGGAGATCGCCGGCGAGTTGGTTCTCCATGAGGTTGAGGTCCTCCAGCTGCGTGCAGTTCGCCAGGGAGACGATGAAATCCCAGTCTTCAGGGCGGGCCGCCACGAGCTGATTTTTACCGAGGGAAAGCTGCTTCAAATTGAACAATTTGCTTCCCAAACTTCGCGGTATCTGCCCGCTGAAATTGTTCCTGTGGATGTCGAGTTCCTCGAGATGCACGGCGTTGTTCAGCGACGCCGGAATCGGGCCCTCGAGTTGGTTGTAGGACAAACCGAGCGCCTGCAAGTATGGCAAAGTGTCGCCGATGTCATCCGGTAGCGTCCCTTTTAAGTTGTTGAAGGTCATGCTCAAAGTTTCCAAGTGACTGATTCTGAAGAGGGACCGGGGAATGTTGCCGCTGAGGTTATTGCTCGACGCCTGCAAGAACACGAGCGTCTGGAGATTGCCTAAATCCTCCGGTAGTCTGCCTTCGAGGTGGTTGTACGCCAAGTCGAGGATTTGGAGCGAGGAAAGGTTGGTGATGGAGGGAGGGATTGGCCCGGTAAGAGCGTTGGTGGAGAGGCTGATGTAGGAGAGATTTACCAGTCCACCTATCGAATCGGGGATACTTCCGGTGAGGTTGTTGTCGTTGAGGGAGAGGACCTCAAGGTGGAGCATTCTTTCCAGCGCATGGATATCACCAGAAAGTGTGTTGGTTGATAGGTCAAGGTACTGGAGACTCGTCAGATTTCTCATCGCCGGAAGGATGGCTCCGGTGAGCCTGTTGTTAGAGAGGCTCAGCAAGCGGATGGAATAGAGGTTCGCGAAAGACGTCGGGATTCCGCCGTGGAGCTCGTTGTAGGAGAGGTCGAGGTAGGAAAGGTTTAAGAGGTCGCCAAGAGATGAAGGGATCTCGCCGGTAAGCTTGTTGTGGGAGAGGTCGAGGGTGGAAACGTTTGAGAGGTCGCCAAGAGATGAAGGAATCTCGCCGGTAAGCTTGTTGTATGAGAAATCGAGTGTTCTGAGAGAGACAATGCGCCCCAGTGACAGGGGAATCCCTCCGGTGAGGTGGTTTCCGGCGAGGCTAAGCAGTCGTAGATTGGGATGGGGATTGGTGCCGAACTGGGCAGGGATGGCGCCGGAGAGTGAATTGGCGGTGAGGTCGAGCCGGGTAAGGTTGACGCAGTGATCGAGGCTCGCCGGCAGGGTGCCGTTCAATTCGTTATAGCCCAAGTCGAGTTGGCTCAGGCCGGCCAATCGACCTAGCTCCGGTGGGATTCCACCGTACATGGTGTTGTTGGGAAGAAGCAAGGAGGAGAGGTAGGTGAGGTTGGATACGGCGGAGGAGATGACGCCTTGGACCCCGACGTCAGTGAGGTCGAGGGAGGAGACGCGGCCGGGGTGGGCGGCGTCGGCGCATGCGACGCCCGGCCAGCGGCAGAAGTCCGGCGTTGCGTTCCACGGTCGGAGGAAGCCGCTTGGGTCATGGGAAATTGCGGCGCGGAATGCGAGCAGGGCGGCGCGGTCTGCTTCCTGTCCGGTTGCGTCGGCGGCGGAGTGGCAAGTGGGGAGGGAGTGCGGGAGGAGACAGAGGAGGAGCAAAGCTAGGATTGGCATGGGCTCCATGGCGTGCAGGCTGGGAGAAGAATTAAGTCAATGAGCTGCCAAGTGAGAATAAAGGTAAAGACTTTGACTTTGACTTGGACTTCTGTAATTGAGTGATGGGAAGTGGAGAGCGGTGACGTCATCAAGTGCTCAGACTCCGAGTCTTCTCTATTAAAAATAAAAGGATAAAAATCGAAAGGGGGTAAATTGGTCATGGTGCTCCATTTTTTTAAAAATTAAAACAAGTGTCTTATTATTATTATTATTTTTCATCTAAAATACTTTGTTCCAGGTTTAATATGTTAACATATATATATAATTTTTGATAAAAATATTTTTTTTTATTTAATCAAAATTATCTCACTCTTATATTAAAATATTGTTTTTCAAGTTGATTAAAATTTCTCCTATTCACTTTAATATTGATTAGTCAAAGTTAATATAAATATAAGTTATTTTTTATCAAATTATTTTATGCTATAACGATTGAAAATAATAGCTTTTTTCCAATCCATCTAAACAAGCGTTAAAGTTGGAAAAGACTAAGTCCAAATAATAATCGAGGAAAATTAAGTAATTATTAACCGAATATAATAATCTTTTATGCCAAGTGTAATTATTTATATATACAAATTAATTTAATTATTTAGGTTACCAAGGTTCATTATAGGCCAAAGCTCGGTTGTTTATTATACTCATTCAAATAGATAGATTTTTTAATCTCCGTCCTATCAATTTTGATTTACAAATATAATTGTGGATATTTTTAACTGCAATATAAATAGATCAACTATCTATAGTTACTTATTATCGAATATTCATTGTTAGAAAGTGAAAATCTTAAAAGTTTAATTTCATCCATCGTTTTGAATTTTGATTTCAATCATTTCATATAGTAGTCATTAGTTTATACCTTTTAAAAAAATTATTAAAAAAACATATGAATCGATTTTTTTAAAAAAATTATAGATAAACGACTTTAGTTCTATTACTTATTTTTTTTAAAGAGTAATTTGGCGAATTAAATCTAATAGGGAGAGGAACCCTTTGTGTTTTTTTTTTGTAAAATAATTTAATTAATAGAGAATATCTTATCATATGTAGATTGAACTCATCCTCTAACTTTCTTTAAATTATGATATTATATCAAGACTTGCTCACCGCGATAACAAAACATCCACTAATATTAAAATGGGCATAAATAAAACAGGGTATATATTGATAATAGAAGATTTAAACAAATCAAAATTTTGGTGATCGATGAGCATCAAGACATCTTGAAAATTCGAATATTCGAATATTCTAACGTAAATTTAAAAAAAAAAAAAAGTAAGCGAGAAATGAATTCCTTTGGAGTACGATACATCAGTAAAAATAAAGAGATATTTTATAGAAAAATATAATTTAATCATCTGTTGCAATATTGTTCGATGATGAATTAAAAATATCCATTCGGACGATCTTGAAATCTAGGAGTATGATTTTGACGTTTAACTGTCTTCAGAAATGATACGACTATGAAATCCTAGTTAAATTATGAAAAAGCTATAAATATTTTTTGATTTATTCTTAGTGATCGATAAAGATAATTTGAAATTCGATTTTATCTGACTTATTATTGATGAGACATCTCGAAAGTCTGTTGAATAAGATCAATCATTTTCAAAAATTAATCGAATAGAAAATTTAAACATATGAAAAAAAAAAAAAAAGGTAAATTGGGAATTAGCAGGGCATAGATCATACGATAAGTTAGGAGCAAGTCAACTCAAAATGGCAAGGAGTATTCTCCAAGTTAACTCAAGTCAAATCAAAGTATCAAGCACGATAAGTTAAATAAAAAAAATCTAAACTAACTAGAAACGACAAAGCTAAAACCTAAAAATTAAAAACAGACGCGAATAAATTGGTAAATAAAAAGAAAAGTATATAATGAGACGATAAACTTTTATTGAAGGAGAGTATTGCAATATTTTAATTTAATTTGTATCATATTTTAGAAAGAGTGAAACAAAAAATATTATAATAGTGTAGTTTTTTGTTTATTATTTTAAAAAATTAAATTAGTTTTTAGATAAATTTATTTAATTTTATTAGGAATTTTAAAAAATAAAATCAAGCGATGAGATCAGTTAAAACTTAATACGAGAATCAACGTTTTAAAAGTTAATACAATTTTTAATTTCAATTACCGTAAAAAAAAAATTTCAACGTCGTGGACAAAAAAATGTAAGAGGTCGGTTTGAAAATATTTCACATTTTTTTTTTCCACCAATAGAACTTTTGTTGTATGATTAAATGTGGAATCGTCACATTAACGATTCTCTATTGTTGTTCTTACGTATGAAGGAGATAAATTAGAAAACTACGAAGTTATCGATAGTCTAATTATCATTTCTAAAAATCGATCCTTTATCCTTTCGAATATTACCACAGTTGTGTTAATCATTTGAGATAGTCCTGGGACTATTTTATTGTATGATTAAAGTTTATAAAAATGGTTGTGCTAGAAAAAATAATTCATCAACAAATAGACAAAAAATATTGGGATCGCTCTTTTATTGGTATTTCATATATAATAATACATAACATGACTTTTAAAAATATTATTTGCCATAACAACACTTCTCTTCTCCTAAACCCTAAAACCCTATTTAGCTACTTGGGCGCCTTGGTGTTCTTATCGAATGAGGGTAACTAAGGGCATTTCTTATAATCCATGATCTGAGCAATCATATGTCGGTCATGAGCAACAGATTCTTGATCGTTTCCATTCTCGTCACTGCATTCGCCATGGTGATACGCTCGGCCGGCGATCCCTTAGCGCAGCAAAGACCAACCATGAGGACTGACTCCAAGCACTGCTTTATCCTTCCGCTCGCCTGATTTCCAACCCCGAAATTCAACGTCACTTCTTCACCCCCTTCCCAGAACATCGACGGATCCGCCACGCCTCCGGTGACGTCAACTCCGGCGGCGAGCTTTTTCTCTATAAACTTCTGCAGTGTAAACTCGTCCTCGAACTCCTCGTCCGTCGGCCGCCTCCCTGTGAACAACTCAAGCAGTAGCACCCCATAGCTGTAGACATCTGCCTGCGTTGATACCAGCCCACCCATCCCATACTCTGCAAATCGTAACAAAATCCAATTTTTAGCATGTCAGGGAAATTTGATCGGCCAAATTGTATATACTCGCTGGATCATACATCACCTGGAGCCATGTAGCCGATGGAACCTTTAATGGCGGAGGAAGAAGATTGGTAAATGGCGGGGCCACTCGTGAGGAACCTGGCGATGCCGAAATCCCCCACGCGAGCAGTCATGTTGGCGTCGAGAAGCACGTTGCTGGGCTTCAAGTCACAGTGGATAATCGGCGTGTCGTAGTGGTCGTGGAGATAGTTCAAGGCTGCGCCGACATCCATCGCGACGTTGAGCCTCTGCACGAGGCCCAACCTCCTGGCCCCGTGGAATTTCTTCTCCCTCAGCTCAGGATGCAACCAATTCTCCAAGCTCCCGTTCGGCATGTACTCGAACAGAATGGCTCTGAATTCGTTGCCCATGGAGTCGATCCTGACGCAGGTGGTGAGGATCTTGACGAGGTTCCGGTGACGGATGTTGCGCAGTGCTTCGCACTCCGCGATGAATGCCTTGAAGGCGCCGCGGTGCTCGAGGTCGAGCACCTTGACTGCGATTTTCTCGCCTCCGAGGCAGCCTCTGTACACAGATCCGTAGCCTCCGACTCCAATCAAGTTCTCCAAGGAGAAGTCATCGGTGGCCTTCAGCAAATCCGTATAAGACACTTGTGTGTGAACGTGATCCGTTGTCCGATCACTTCCGTTATTCCTCAGCCGTGGTCCCACCACGCAGAACGCAGTATAGAGAGCAATACACAAAAACATAGCAGACACCGGCAGTGCAATTGCCAGCGCGAGCCGCCAATTCTTCTTGGATTTGTGCGTTGTGCAGGAAGGCAGATGCAAACTCGCGATTCCGCCGCAGATTCCTCTGTTTCCCTCGACGTCAAACTCGCTAGAATTAAGGAATAGTCCTTGACTTGGCACCTCACCGGAGAAAGAATTGTAGGAAAGGTTGAGAATCTCCATGTCCTGGTAATTTTCTAGGAACTTTGGAATTGGACCGGACAGGTTATTGTGAGAGAGGTCCAAGCCTACGAGGCCCTTCAAGTCGGCGAGAGAATCAGGAATGGTCCCTTCGAAAAAGTTCCTGCTCAAATTGAGATATTCCAGCACTTGGCATTCTCCAATTGTGTTCGGAATGCGTCCGGAGAGGCTGTTGTTGTAGAAAGACAAGTACTGAAGGTTGCGCAACATGCCGACCTCCTGCGGTAGCGGCCCGCTCAGGTAGTTGTTGGACATGTCGACGAAGTTCGACAGAGCTTCGATTCTAAGAACCTCGGGCGGAATTGAGCCGGTGAGCTGGTTGTTAGATAGGTCCAAAATGTTTAGATTCTTACCCTTCCCGAACTCCGCCGGTATTGGGCCGGTCAAGAAATTGTCGTTGAGGAAGAGCTCGTTGAGCCGAGTCAAGTTGCCGAGCGCCGGCGGAATGGTGCCGGTAAACTTGTTGCGGTACAAGATCAATGATTCCAACTTGATGAGCTCACCGAGGAAGTCTGGGATGGGGCCGGTGAATTGGTTCTCGTTCAAACCCAGGGTCACAATGTTAGTGAACCTCCTGATCGTGGCTGGAAAGTTTCCGGAGATGCGGTTCCGGCCGAGGGTGAGGCTATTGAGCCTCCGGGAAAGGTTAGCAAATGAAGCTGGGAGCTCGCCGGCGAGTTGGTTCTCCATGAGGTTGAGGTCATCCAGTTGCCTGCAGTTCGCCAGGGAGGCGATGAAATCCCAGTCTTCAGGGCTGGTCGCCACGAGTTGATTTTTACCGAGGGAAAGCTTCTTCAAATTGAACAATTTGCTTCCCAAACTTCGCGGTATCTGCCCGCTGAAATTGTTGCTGCTGATGTCGAGTTCCTCGAGATGCACGGCGTTGTTCAGCGACGCCGGAATCGGGCCCTCGAGTTGGTTGTAGGCCAAACCGAGCGCCTGCAAGTATGGCAAAGTGTCGCCGATGTCATCCGGTAGCGTCCCTTTTAAGTTGTTGAAGGCCATGCTCAAAGTTTTCAAGTTACTGATTCTGAAGAGGGACGGGGGAATGTCGCCGCTGAGGTTATTGCTCGACACCTGCAAGAACACGAGCATCTCGAGATTGCCTAAATCCTCCGGTAGTCTGCCTTCGAGGTGGTTGTACGCCAAGTCGAGGATTTTGAGCGAGGAAAGTTTGGTGATGGAGGGAGGGATTGGCCCGGTAAGAGCGTTGCTGGAGAGGCTGATGTAGGTGAGATTTAGCAGTCCACCGATCGAATCGGGGATACTTCCGGTGAGTTTGTTGTTGCTGAGGGAGAGGACCTCAAGGTGGAGCATTCTTTGCAGCGCATGGATATCGCCGGAAAGTGTGTTTGTTGAGAGGTCAAGGTACTGGAGACTCGTCAGATTTCTCATCGCCGGCAGGATGGCTCCGGTGAGACTGTTGTTAGAGAGGCTTAGCATGCTGATGGAATGGAGGTTCGCGAACGACGTTGGGATTCCGCTGTGGAGCTCGTTGTAGGAGAGGTCGAGGTAGGAAACATTTAAGAGGTCGCCAAGAGATGAAGGGATTTCGCCGGTAAGCTTGTTGTAGGAGAGGTCGAGGTAGGAAACGTTTGAGAGGTCGCCAAGAGATGAAGGGATCTCGCCGGTAAGCTTGTTGTAGGAGAGGTCGAGGTAGGAAACGTTTGAGAGGTCGCCAAGAGATGAAGGGATCTCGCCGGTAAGCTTGTTGTATGAGAGATCGAGTGTTCTGAGAGAGACAAAGCTCCCCAGTGACAGGGGAATCCCTCCGGTGAGACGGTTGCCGGCGAGGCTAAGGAGGCGTAGATTGGGATGGGTATTGGAGCCGAACTGGGCAGGGATGGCGCCGGAAAGTGAATTGGCGGTGAGGTCGAGGAGGGTAAGGTTGACGCAGTGATCGAGGCTCGCCGGCAGGGTGCCGTTCAATTCGTTATAGCTCAAGTCGAGTTGGCTCAGGCCGGCCAATCGCCCTAGCTCCGGTGGGATTTCACCGTACATGGTGTTGTTAAAGAGGAGCATGGAGGAGAGGTAGGTGAGGTTAGCGACGGCGGGGGAAATGATGCCTTTGACGCCGACGGAAGTGAGGTCGAGGGAGGAGACGCGTCCGGGGTGGGCGGCGTCGGCACATGCGACGCCAGGCCAGCGGCAGAAGTCCAGCGTGGCGTTCCACGGCCGGAGGAAGCCGCTTGGGTCATGGGAGATTGCGGCGCGGAATGCGAGCAGGGCGGCGCGGTCTGCCTCCTGTCCGGTTGCGTCGGCGGCGGAGTGGCAAGTGGGGAGGAGACAGAGGAGAAGCAAAGCAAGGATTGGCATGAGCTCCATGCGCGCACTGAATGCAAAGAGGAATTCAGTCGATGTGCTGCTCAGTGAATGTCAAGGTGACGGATTATATAGAATGCGGAGTGAGAAATTTTGGTTGCACGATGAATAAGTAAATAAAATGCAGAGCAAGATGCTGAGATTCAGAGGACTTGACTTTGACTTTCTGTTGGTGAGGATTGGATTGAGCCTGCCGCGCACTTCACTCCCAGATCTGTCTTTTTACCCCAAAAACAAAAAAAAACAAAAAAAAAAACAATTCAATTCTTTAATGAATCTGTATCAAATGTAAAATCTCAGCAACCACGCTATAACATCTTTACCGGTATATGTATCATTAATAATTTAAAAATATAAAATATGTAAATTACAATGTTAAAAAAGAAGTTTATATATATAATTTAAAAGTATAAAATATATAATTTATACTGTATTTTATATAAAAAAATATATAATCAAGAAGTTTAAAAAAGATTAAATACTAACGACATAAAAGGATTACAAAGATGGAAATTTAAAAGTTTAATTTCATGGAGTGCCGATTTCTTATGCTTTGGAATGAGAGAGGAGCAGTGGGAAAACCATTCAACCAGTCAAAT